>JARYZH020000365.1:63199-280081 GCA_030021035.2 Notholithocarpus densiflorus
CAGCTTATAAGGCAGAAAGTGGGGGGGTTTTCTTTCGATGTGGGATCGTAAATTAAGCCGAGGACGTTGCACAAAAAGCATGCCTTGCGCAAAAAATACACCCACTGAAAATAATGAAATTTAAATTTTAGTATTTAATTTTAAATTAGGATTAAAATTTAGGGTTTTACATATATAATACTTACCTTGTTTGTTCTTTTTTTGACAATAATTTTCAAATTCACAATTCAGCAAGGATTTTACATTGCAGGGCTATCTTTGTTGAGTCGACTAGTTTCAAATCTCCAAACTCTCTTGGGTATTGTACTTTAGAACTCAATTTTTTATAAATCCTTAAGTACAATAATTAGATTACATAATTAAATTCAAACATATTAATGTATTGACTTTTATATATATATATATATATATATATATTGAAAATAGTAACACCCTAATGTACTTAAATTTATTTGTTAATAACTATGTGATTAAATTTAATTAGATCACCCTAATGCACTAAACCTAAAAAACTATATCTAAGTTTTGCACATTAATTTAATTTCTTCTGTGTGTTTGACAATTCAAAATTCATAGACTGGCATCAACTAAGAATAATATAACTAATTTTTAATTGTTTCTGGTTTGGATTTTTTTTATTACAAAATTGTTTTACAGTGGGAACAAACATATTAACTTAAATAACTATTTCTAAATTTTTTTTAATATTTTTTTTTCTAAGTTACATTCCTGTCATAATCGAAACTTAAAATTTGTTTCAAATTGGTTTCTCAAAAAAAATATATATATATATATATATGTGTGTATATGTTTCAAATTTCATATTTCTACCTGAATCTAATTTTATATTTGAAAATCTCACTTTGCATTCCCTCCAATTGGTTCCTTTAAATTTACATTTCCTTCCACTATAAAAATATTAACATCACATTCACTCTCCAATTGGTTCTTTAATATTACATTCCCTCCAATTAAATTTAAAAAAAATATATATTTTTCTTGCTTATTTTCACCTAATGAAAATGAAGAATACAAGTGTATAGGATTTATAGGTATTAGTCTTAAAGTTCACCTCAAAATAATACTCTTTAACTTATTAGGTAATTTTGTTACTTATTATATGCACAGGTGCTTACTCACTTCTTAACACTATTAAACTAAGCCGATGGGATCTGAAATTCTTTCTTTTTGCTAAGTAAACGAAGGAGACGAAGTAAATGAGACTTGTAGATATTAATCCCAAGCTCAGCTTAAATTGGAGTACTTTAATCTTTAGCTTAGATAATTACGAGCAAAAGTGATTCTCTTTTTATTTATTTATTTATTTTTGGTTTTGTCTTATAATATATAATATAGTTAAGTTGTCAATGTTTTGATCATTAATCCAAGCATCTATATGAAATGAAGTTGGCCCACTTCCTGTCCATAAACTCCTGTGTCGCATGAGAGACACGATATCGATTTCAGATACTGAACAAAGGAAGGTTGGTCGCGTTGGTGATGCCATCGTCCGTGCAACCAAGGAAGGGAATTTTGAGTTTGATTTTGAAATGGTGAAAGCGGATCCACAACTTGTGTGGAGCAATGATGGAAAATCAAAAAACATTTTTTCGGTTGCTGTCCAATATCGTCATGCCAAAATCTTTAGCCTTATCTATGGTCTTGATATTAAAATCGCTTTGGCAGACACTAGAGATTCCTTCTACGACAATAACTTATTACATATGGCCGGGATGTTAGCACCTTCTACTTCACTTAATGACATCCCAGGTGCAGCTTTGCAGATGCAAAGAGAACTACAATGGTTTAAGGTTATCTCTCTCACTTTCAATTTCTTGGTCTTTATCTATTGGCTATATGTTACACTTAAACTATCAAAGTTATTAAACAAGCAGTAACAGTAGGCTACAAAATGTTACTGTGGCCCTTTTGAATATTTTTGGGTGTGGTACTTTCGCTGGTACTGAAATTTACAAAACTTTTCTATATTTTTATGTAAATACTAGATAATAAGTTTTAATTCATTACTTCAAAATATTAATACAGAAAACTAAAATCAACCTAAAAAAACACAATCAAAACAAAATATTTGAGAATTACACTAATATTAACAACAACCAAAATAAGAGTGCAGCAACAAAGAAATGCTAAAATAATTAACAAAAACTATCAAATAAATTTACACATTCAGATGCAAAATTACAAACGCTTGAAACTTATAAAAGGGCACTTAAAATTTGATTTTGTGCTACTTTTAAAAGTTTGAAGGCGACTCTTAAAGTTTTGAGGAATAACATGATTATTTTGAAAGTTCATGAGGAATTTTCGTTGTTCAATGGTCTTCAAGGGTTTTTATTTTTTTGGAATAATTTTGGGAGGTTCTAGGGGTATTTAAGTAATTTTAGAGATATTGATGGTATTTTAGTCATTTGAAGACTTCAAGATTATTTTGATCATTTTGAAGGTTACTTTGGTTATTGTGTTTGGTTTAAAATTATTTCAGTTATTTTGAAGACTTTATAGGGGTTTTTTTAAAAATCATTTTATTGGTTTACTAGGTCTTATTTTAGGGGATTACAATGGGCATTTTTATCAATTTTGTGGTTTTAAGGGTATTTATCTTGAAGTTTTTAGGAGCATTTTGAAGGTTTTGAAGATATTTGGATTATTTAAAGGTTTTAGGGTTTTTGATCATTTTGAAGGTTAAAATGGTATACTGTCATTTTGAAGATTTTAAGGATAAATAAAATCTTCATAACATCATCGTCTTGGAGGTTTTTGTTGGAGAGGAGGGGGGGGGGGGTGAGAAGTAATACTAGTTTGTAAACCATTAGGGCAAGTGTAAAACATTTGTTAGTTTCAACTCTAAAGTGAACAACCACCCCACCCCCCCCCCCCCAAAAAAAAAAGTTATCATATCACGAAAACCTCCAAGATGACAAAGAGTTAGGACAAGTATATTGGTTATTTACCATTCGATACATAAATTCATATTTCGTTTATAATTTTAAAATTTGAAAAAATTTAAAATTTCAACATGTATAAAATAAGATTTTTTTTTTTTTTTTTTTTAAATTTGAAAATTAGGGGTGAGGTGTTTTGAGCTCTAGATGTGTTCTTGAAAAAGATCAAGAGGTGACAATTGAGCTACAACAATTTTGACAAAAATAAAAATAGTTATTGATTATTGATTATCTTGAAATTTTGCATCTTGGAGGGTCTAAGGAGATAATGTAGGCAAGAGTCTTTTGGCTTAACTTGCACCTCCTGGTATTTTCAATGAAGACGTCCACTGTTCAAATTCTTCCTCATCCATTGTTATAACTGTCAAATTATCTACACATGAAATGAGCCAATGTAATCTAATAGTAAATTTGTCAAACTACACATCCAATAGATAATTATTAAGTGGTGTAAAATTATCAAAAGCTACGCAACATATAAATTCAAACAACTCACAAATGTGCAAAGCTAGTCATAACTTGACAATGCACTATGCCATAAGTACAAAGGTACTAGGCTAAACACAAACTATATGTGATTAACCATATCTTGGATAAGATTTTAGATTTTATATTTTTGTGATTTTGAGCATTAAAGACCCACAAAAGAAGTAGAACCACAATTGCAAGGATTATCAATGGCTGAAAGGAATATCAATGGCTGAAAGGAATAGTAGCTGATTTAGAGGACAGCGGGCCTCTTGAGCAAGATACGGAAAACAGGGGATTAAAGAAAGAAAGAAATAGAAAAGATAGAGAAACTGAGATAGAAAAGAATAGGATATTCATTAGTCAAATTGCCTACCTTCCTCCATCATACACGTGCCTTTATATACATGGTCTTAACTAACTCTCCAGCTCACACTACTCTGCCAGCCACACATTACAACTGCTACTAACCCATCTCAGTCCTATTAACCCGGCCTCACTAACTATAGTCACTTACCACTAACTATAGTCACTTACAAGCCTCATACAACAGTAAAACATACCACAGAACCAGTATTGAGTCACAATGTCTAACACAACCCACTCTTCACTACACAGTAATGATCTTAACAACAATGCAAAAACACGAGAAATATTTGATGCATAAAAGAAACACAAACATGTAAAGCACACAAAACTTTAACAATGGTAAAGACAAAGGGATCTGAAAGCTCACTAATATAAATACTAGAATGAGTTAAAGACCCACAAATTTTAAATTATAGCTTTGAAAGCTCGAATATGTGTGAAAACACGAGCTGTTTAAACCTCCAAATTAAAAATTACGGCTCGGTTGATTTTATTCTAACTTAGACTAAGTGCGGAATAGAGTAAATGCAAGCAAACAAACAATAAAACTACTCTAAGCCATATTCATCAAATATCAACAATAAAATAGAGTAGGGAAGAAGGATGCAAACACAAGATAACACCGAGACGTGTTATTGAAGAGGAAACCGAAGTACTCGGCGAAAAACCTCTCCGCCGCCCTCCAAGTGGTAAATCGATCCACTAGAGAATAAGTTGGAGTACATGAATAATAAAAGACCCTTCAAGCCTAGTCTATCCCATGTACTTGAGCCTTCTAAGCTCCTGCTACCAACTGACTTGATGAAGCTTTGTCTTCTCTAACTTTCCGGATCATGCAATTCAGCCCGATTGCATCTGCCAAACGATTGGCTTCTTCCAATGCTTCCCAGCAGCACCAAAACCTCATTATACACTCAGAATGGGTGTGGTAAATGTTTGGGCTATCAACCTCTCAAGGATTTGGATATAGAGAGATAGGAATTGAGGAAAACCACAAAAGATTGTGTAAAGGATTGTGGGTATAACAATTTCTAACTCTCAAGTGTGTATGCTAGGGTTTTCTCTTTGAAAAGCACTCCTTCCAATATGTGGGTAATGTAGGTATATATCGTGTGGGTGAAGACATGGTGTAGCAGATATGCCAAAATAGCAAAACAGAATTTTTGTGAAAAGGCCTTACTCGCGATATACTCGCGAAAACTAGCTGTCATGACTCTTCGCATTTCAGTCATGTGCTTTGCACATGGCTCACTTTGCTGGAAGGCTTCTCGTGAAACTTTTTGCGAAATCCACTTTGTCTTCAATAGGCACTTAAGTCTTCACACACTCTCACACACAACCCATACAATAAAATCCCACATAAAATACAAGGTACATATGATTGAACAAAAATACAATCAAATTTGGCACAGAATTAAAACCATAACAAAATAGTTGTAAATAGCAACTTTACAATCTCCCCCTTTGGCTATTCCGTAACAAAACCCCTAAAACAGACTCTAGACTTAAACATGAGTTTAGGAACAGTGGTGAAACTTACTCACATCTAATCTAGAAGTTGTGAAGCACTTGCACGTATACACCTATATCTTGAAACACTCACACACAAACAAAACTTTTATTAAGCTTATGACAAGTTGAATACAAGGTACGTATAGAAGCAAGTAAAACGCGATCAAGGTAAATAACAAGATATAATCTATGAAACATATCTTGATCAAACATGAACAGTCATTAAAGAATGACTACAATGAATATTTAGCTAGTAAATGATCATCCGGACACGCAATGAAATTAAGAGCAACGCAAAAATTAATTGCATGTCCAACACACAATCAATGCAAAACACTAAAGAATTTGCATCAAGGATACAAGATCCAACAAGGGCACAAGTGTGTAGTACTAAAGATAATGCAACATAATCTAAAAGTACTTAAAAAGCTACAAAGCAAGGATACATAAACAAAGTACTAAAGATAAACTGAGATTTAAACTAAAATACTTTAAAGCTTTGAAAGAAAGCAATGTAAATATCCAAGAGTTATAAAAACTATAAAGGTAAAAGAAAGTGGACTACTAAAACCAAAAGTAAACTACTAAGCCGCCACCAAAATAAACCAATATCTACGAAGTACTGTGCTATGCTCCCCCTCAAACTAAGCAGCTCCCCCTCAAACTACTCCCCTTTTTTGACCGGAATGGCCAAAGAGGTTAGAACGCTTCAGATTCAGATTCAGAGCCCTTTTGTTGCTACCGTTGTTGCTTTATCACCATCTCATCAATTTGGGATGATAGTGCAGTGATTTGGCCTTCAACATAGATAAACTAATCCAAGGTGTTCTTCACATGCGTTTCTAGCATTCCATACATCTGCTCAACTCTTGCAATGAGACGATCAAGATAATCGGGTCCCCGTGCTTATGGTAGGGAGGATGGTTGTGTAGAGCCCTCCGGGGCTGATGTGTACCTATCAATTTCTTCCTCCGTGTCCCCACCTTCTTCCTCAACGTTGTCCCTTAGGATTTGAAAAATGCCGGTTTTTGGTCCGGTGATGTGGGTTTTGCTTCGGGTCATCGTTTGAGCACCAATCGGATAGTCCTTTTGCATGATGGTAAGACCGCTTGGAATCTTCAGCCTTGTTTTTGCTATGAGAGCCATAATGAGACTTGGGAATGGCAAGATTGTTCTCAAGTTCCTCTTGGTGATGCTTTTGGTCTATAGGTAGTATATGTGACCGCATATGTCGATCTTCTTATGTGTGAAGAAATCATACAGAAAAATAGTTCTTGGTCCGAATAATGTGGTCAAATTTGTCACCAGGTAGAGGTTGGAGAGCATGATATAGGCCAAAGTCCTTATCTCCGGAGTGAAGGAAATTGTGTTCAATGACTTCTTTTTGAGAGTGCCATCGAGGATTTCTGCCATTGGCTCAAGAGAATCGAATCTTTCTAAGTATTGGATAGAAATTTGTTGAGACGGTGGACGAACTTACAATACCTCTTGGATTGAGTCCCTCATGATAAAGAATCAAAAGGCGTACAAGAAATGCAGCAAGAACTCTTTTTTCTATAGTAGGAGGCTAAGGAAAAAGAAAACCTTATGAAGCTCTCTAGGGTTAGGTTTTTCTTTTTTCACCTCCTTTAAATAGGAGCTTAATGAGCTCTCCTATTTCAAATAGGTTTACACAAACCTTGGGCTTTCCTAATCCAATAAGGATTGTACAAAACCCATAAACAAATAGCCTTTTAAAATAAAAACGTTGCTGACTATAATCTAAATCCCATAAGCTCGATCAATCGAGACATCTGTCGAGCTTTGATGAATCTCGACAGATCGAGATTCTGTCAATGAGGTATCGAGACCTGTAGATTGCACTTTTCTTGAGCAGTTCTTGAGTAATCTTCATGTCTTCAATTTAACCACTTGTAATGATTATCTTGAACCTACTTAGATTTACCCAAATACAAGTAAAGTGCATTTTATCAAAGGATATGCCAATCACATAGAAATATGTCCCTAACAATCTCCCCCTTTGGCAATCCGTGACAAAACCACAAGAGTACATTGAATGTCTTAAAATACATTCTACTCAAAATTACAGAATAAATAAGTCTAGTCTAAAAGATCTGAACCTGGAAGTTGTTGCATGAAGAAGGTTCGGAATCTTGACTTGGCTTTAACTTGTCTTTCCTGAAAGGCACTAAACAAAACACATCAAGGTACCATGTGGAAAATAATGACAAGTTAAATAAACAAGAAACATGTGTATAAAGAGAGAAAAGAAACAGCACATGTGAGATAAAGAGTGAAACACATACATCATCATTAAATATATAAACAACACATGATGCATGTAAATGGTTACAAAACCAAAAGATACACAACACAAAAAAATATATCAATATCAAAGTGTATCAAACTAACTCTCCCCCTAAGTTAGTTACATCAAAAACATTCTTCCCTTTAACATGAAGTTCTCCCCCTAAATCTATTACTCCCCCTGAGGAAAGACATTCAATTCTCAAATTTCTCCTTCTTTTTGACACGATTGTCAAAGGGCATAAAAAGCCAAAAGACTTGAAAGGAGGCAGACAGAAAACAGACATAAAGGGAATGAGGAGAATAAGGAACCATAGACCTACAAAAAAAGAGACACAAGATGCTATGGACATAAAAATAAAAGAAAGATGCAAAACATGTGAAAAACAATGCATGCAAGAGGATCTCGATCGATCAAGAGGTGTCGAGACATCTGTCGAGACAGGTGTCGAGAAAAACAACGTTAACAGATACAGCTGTCTAGAAGGTGTCGAGGTACAAGGCAAAGACACAAGACAAGAAGCTCGATCGATCCACTAGCTGTCGAGAAGCTATCGAGGATGCAGGAACTTTCTTGATCGATCCACCAGGTGTCGAGAAGCTGGCGAGATTGCGATAAGAAAAAGTTTAAGAAGCTCGACAGGTGACAAGGTATTGAGGAGGTGTCGAGCTAGCTTTTAAAAACAATTTTTCGAGAAGTGAAAAACACAGACATGAATGCAATCTATCATGCAACTCAACCAATGATCCAAACACCATATAAACCTCTTAAAATCATCTCTCAACAGCAATTTTAAGCACATGGATACCAAACACACACACACACACACTAAACAAGTCTAACCAATTTTATATTTCAAAAACAAGTCAAGACAGTTTAGTGAGCATACATTAACACATGTAAAACCTTGTGATGGCCAAATCACATTGTACCTGCACATGTATCAAGAGTAGTAAAGAATATTGCGTGTTTTGTGTGAAAAATATCGCAAGATTGCATAAGTGTATACATGTTATGACGATTTGAGATATGAGAAAATTACTTTAACTCACACACAATCATAACTGCTTGATGGGAACTATCACCTTCGAGGTACATCCTATAACTCCCACATCTCCTAGAAAACACGCTTGCAATCATATTTAAAGCATTTTGATCTTTTTTCTTTTCATTTTCTTTGCATATATTATTTAAGCAAATCATGTATGGGCATATAAGAGAGAGAAAAGAAAATACCTAATGATGGTAAGCATATGACATTTCAATTTTGCTATGCCGAAACACACAAATGTCATTCATGATTGGCGGGCAACAGTGGTGAGATGGTTATTTATGCCTTTCTCTTAGGATTTTCTAATCCTTCCCGTCAAAAAGAGTGATACGAGTGTTAAGTACAAGAGATTACTTAATCTTACTCATAACAAACAAGAGCCACAAAGCTCACTTGCTTAGTTGTGCATAGAGATGATCATCTAAATTACAAGAGATACAAAGTTTAGAAAACTTTATTTCAATGGTCATCCAAGATACACAAGTACCAATGTACACAAAATACATTGTTTTTGTATTTCTTTGATTTTTCCTTTTTTTTTTTTTTTGAAAACAAAATAAAATAAAAAACTAAACAACCAGACAAAAACAGACAAACAACATGAAAGCATGAAAGAAAGATGCATATGCATGAAGGCATGATAGAAAGATGCAGATGCATGAAAGCATGATTCCATAAGTAGATAAGAAATCAAGTAAAGAGAGTCCTACTTTAGATAGAAAGAATTAAAGCAGAGGACAAACAGAAAGACAATTAAGTCTTAGGATACTTTATCACCCACACAGCACGAGTCCTTGGCCGTGAAGATGAAAAATTACGTGTCCTAGTATGACTGCTAAAGGACATAGAGGAATTAGAATTCTCCTGAAATTGAGTCAAAAAACTTAAAACTTTTAATAACTCACCAAGAATAGGTATAGAGCCTTTAGAAAAAGGATGAGACCTATTTGACACTCGCTTATGAGGAAATAACTTGAAACAATTAGGACGAGTGTGACCTGAAGCACCACAATGGTGACAAACATAAGTAGTTTTAGAACTATTTGGTTTCCTAGAAGAAGGTCTAACTATAGAGGTTGACAAAGACCTTAATTTAGGACAATTTGGCCTAATATGACCAACAATATGACAATGATGACAAGTGGGGACAAATTCAAATTTTTCATTCATCTTAAGAGGAGTTTTAGACATAGGTTTAGAAACTTCAGCGTTAATATTATAATTTTTACCTTTGTCTATCCTAGCAATATTAGCATTCAACTCTTCATTATTCCTTTTAAATGGATGAATATAAAAATATTTTTCTTTTGAGTTAGGTTCAACAACAAGTTTGACATTAGTTAATTTTTCAACTTCATTTTTAAATTCAACTAGTTGCTCCTCCAAAGTTTTAATTTTGTCCACCTGAGATAAAATTTGATTTTTAAAATTCTCATTCAAATTATTGGCTTCATCCAATTTTGCAATCAAATCATCTTTTTTAAGCTTGACCTTTTTAAATTTAGCTTTTAATTTTGTAGAACATTCAAGAGATTTTATACAAAATTTATAAAGCTTGCAATAGGCATCATGAGTATCATCATCATCATTCAACACAAGATCATGCAAATCAAAACAATTAAGAGTTTACATGACAACAGGGGTCAATGGATCACACAGCAAAGATTAACCCTAATCAGAGTGTGTTTGCTCTGATACCACTTGATAGGCCATAAACGGATTGACTCCTTGTAATTGAAATTAATTAATTAATTAGTCAAGTTATTAATTAATAATCAATTTATCATGCAAAACACGTGGTAGCACAAACAAATCACCAAACAACTAAATACGCAGCGGAAAATAAATGACGCGGTGATTTGTTTACGAATGGGGAAAACCTAACTGCAAAAATCTCACCGAGTGATTTTAAGGTTACCACTCCCGAAACTCCACTATTATCACAACAAGCGGTTACAAGTAAAGGAATTCCAAGTACCTTACCAACCTACAGTTGAATCCTTACTCCAATACCCAATTGGACTTGTTCTGTAGTGATAGTTCCCCCTTTTGATGCACGGCTCCCAAGTACGTGACTAACCAATTTGATGCGTGGATCCTAGTACGCGGCTTACTTCTTTGCACGAATCCAAGTACGTGACTAACACCACAGCAACCCCTTGATTGTTGTAGTTGATTTGCAGCAGCTTCATATAGAAACACCAATAAGATCTTCAATGTTGGTGTAAGAGACTTTGCTTGGTTACAGAACCCAAAGGCGTACAAGAAACGCAGCAAAAACTCTTTTTTCTATAGTAGGAGGCTAGGGTTTCAAAAAGAAAACCTTATGAAGCTCTCTAGGGTTAGGTTTTTCTTTTTCCACCTCCTTTAAATAGGAGCTTAATGGGCTCTCCTATTCCAAATAGGTTTACACAAACTTTGGGCTTTTCTAGTCCAATAAAGATTATACAAAACCCATAAACAAATAGCCTTTTAGAATAAAAACGTTGCTGACTATAATCTAAATCCCGTAAGCTCGATCGATCGAGACATCTGTCGAGCTTTAATGAATCTCGACAGATCGAGATTCTGTCAAAAAGGTATTGAGACCTGCAGATTGCACTTTTCTTAAGCAGTTCTTAAGTAATCTTCATGTCTTCAATTTAATCACTTGTAATGATCATCTTGAACTTACTTAGATTTACCCAAATACAAGTAAAGTGCGTTTTGTCAAAGGATATGCCAATCACATAGAAATATGTCCCTAACAAAACTTTTTAAGCAAAGATGTCTTGAAATTTTTTATATTTTTTTGAGGAATAAGCCTTTGTCTTTGGCATCATATTTTTAAATATGTTTTGCTCCACATTTTCCTAGTCTAATTAGTTTTCGAAATAAGGCTTCTGCAGCTTTTTCTCTTTTGAGATTGAGAATTACCTAATCCAACTTAGGTAATGATTTAGACCATAAATCTTAAATTTATGCCTTAATTACTTTTAAGCTAAATTAAAAATTAATGCTGAATTTAAGTGTTCATGGACATCAAGGTAAACAATTAAAAGCGTATGAAGTACAAAAAGAAGCCGATTACAAGGGGGAAAAAACTACAAGATAACACCAGATATATTATTGAAAAAAAAAAACCCAAGAACTTGGCAGGAAAACCTTTTTGTGGCATTTAAGCTAGAAATGATCCACTATGAATACAAATTTGCAGTACAAATTCATCTCTTGAATTCTCAAACCAAATAAAAAAATATTCACAAAATGCAAAATACAAAATATTTAAACATGATTACAAGTAAATATGCTAACACAATACAAAACTTAACATCTGGCATAATATTTTTTGGTTGATAATAAAAAATAATATTTTTTTGTTGTGATTTTTGGACTTTGATTTCTAGTCGTAAAAGGCTGAGCTGGGATAAGGATCTGTCTTGGACCAATTCAATTGTCTTCTTCTGTTTTTTACCCTTTTTTATCCACATTCTTGAAGTATAAATCTTGCACTTTATAAAATTTCTCACTCTTCCTCTCTCTCTCAAGGCTCAAGTGTAAATAAATTGATTTCTTATTAAGAGAAAGAATCAATTAAAATAAGATTACAAGAGGAACTCTGTTGCTATATATGTACTATTCCAAACTAACAAACTATGCGGTATTATTATTTACACGTGTAATATTCCAAACTATGCGTAAACCACTTGAGCCACGTGTTACTACTGGATTAGCTTTGGCACCACACGGGAGAAAACCAGTTACAATTCTGTTATAACTCGTGTCTAGTACTTATCAAAACGACAAAGCTTTATCACACGTGTGGCTCGCATGTCCTACTTATTCTTTAGTGGAATGGCATCGTTTGGTGTCGTGTGTTTTGGCTTTATTAGAACAACATCGTTTGCCAGATATTTCTTCATTAACTTGAAACTAAGTCATTTTACTGGTATTGTTTATATTTTGGTATTGCCAGACACTTCAAATAAAAGGATGCCATATTAATAATTTATGAATGAGGTAAATATCGGTCTTTCTAATATTGCGATATTTATATTTTGGTTTCTAAGACTTTGTTTAACAAATGCAGGAGGTGGAGAGCATTGCCACTCCTAAGGCTCGTGGATTTTTAAACAAAGAGGGTTTGACTCCTCGACAATTGTTTACAAGGAACCATGAGGACATGATGAGCAAGGGAGAGAAATGGATGAAGGATACAGCATCTTCTTGTACTGTGGTGGGTGCTCTCATTGTTACCATTATGTTTGCTACAGCATTTACCGTTCCAAGTGGTAACGACCAAAATAGTGGTTTCCCAATTTTCTAATATAAAAAATTATTTATGGTCTTTATAGTATCCGATGCTCTCTCACTCTTTTCTTCCTCAACTTCAGTCTTGATGTTTCTAGGAATCCTCACATCTCGTTATGCAGAAGAAGATTTCCTTGAGTCCTTGCCTAGAAAGATGATAATAGGCCTTTCCACCCTTTTCTTCTCTATTGCAGCCATGATTACAGCCTTTTCTGCTGCACTTATACTTATGCTACATGAACAATCATGGATTTTCAAACCTATCATTTGTTTGGCTAGTATTCCTATCACCCTCTTTGTATCGATGCAGTTCCCCCTCCTTGTTTCCATGGTCATTTCAACTTACGGACCTAGCATCTTCGGTAGGAAAATGAAGCGTTGGTTTTAACATATTCATTAATAGTGCTATATGATGTACTGGTGTCCTGTTAATAATTGGCATATACTAGCCAAACATGAAGATTTTTCTTTCTTTATTCTTTTTTTCTTGGAAGGTAACTTTTGAATATTCAGATCCATTGCATACTTTGTGATTTTTTGGACTAGGACATATTATAATTACATTATATAAATCATACATCTATGTTGCTATTCTTTAATATTTATTCTTTTGGTTACTTTTAGGGAAGGATAGAATAATGCCTAATATTTCAGTAGATTACCCCCTCAACATTAGGACTTCACCTAGGTTACAAAGTTATCAATGTCCATCATTTAAAAACTATTTATTTATTTATATAAAAGGAATCTTTGATATGTTGCTTATGGTCCAATTTGATATGCTACTATTCTCGATTTTAAGAGGTATTTTTTGATAATTCAATAGTTATAATGGGGAGGAAAAATTTTAACCTTGGAAGTGCCAACCAATTGAGCTACAAGGTTTTTGGTAGGTCATTTACTAATATAGTGGTTAAAAATTCACTTATTTGTTTGCTTTGGTTCATTTGTGAAAAAACTTAGACCCAATATGATTTATTCAACAGAATTGTTGAATTTAGTGATAAATCTTACATGATATGAATCAAACCACGTCGATAAACAACTAACCACATATATCAATACCTAAAAGTAATAAATATGAAAGCAATATAAGTAAGGCACAAAATTTGATAAAGAAAAATAGAAAACCAAAGAACTTTTTCAATGGAAATACCACTTCGAGGACAAAATCTTGTAAAAAATTCACTATAGGCAAAGTAGTTAAGATAATCTACTTACAAAATATTTGTATGGCTAGACTCTCTATTACAAATTCTGCAAATTCTCCTCTCGCCTTTTTTTTTGTAGTGACCCTAAAATATCTACAATCTTGCTAAGCGAATCTTCTCCATGAACTCTTTATTTGCACAAATCAAAACCTCTACCTCTCCAAAGAATCTCGTGAAAGATTTTGTTGTAGTGAACCTCACCATAAAGGATTTATTTTACAAACTTACAAGAAGGTTTTTCTTAGTTAAGCACAAGGAGAGTGGGCACGTGGTTTTCTATTAGGGCTGTAAATGAACCAAGCTGTTCATAAATAACTCGAGCTTGGCTCGATAAAAAGTTCGTTTATGTTTGTTTGTTTATAAATAAGTCAAGCTTGAGCCTTAGTTTTAGGCTTGTTTAGTAAACAAGCTGAGTCCAAGCAAAACTATTTGTTCATGAACAAGCTCATGAGCTATAAGGCTCAATACAAAACAAGTCAAGTATAGACTCATTTGTAGGCTTGATATGTGCTTTATAAATAAACTCATTATACATTTCTTAATAATAAAATGTCTCATAATGGACCACTACCGTTTACCTTAATTTTTCACTTCCCTCTAAACTGATCAAGCACCACTTTAGACTTTAGTTACCTTTTTAAAAAAATTTATAAGTGGGCCACATATGATCCTTCCTTATCCATTATCTAATGTAAAGTTATAAAACATGTTAATTCTTTATCATTCACAATAGTTACAAACAAGTCTTTTTCTAGTTCTTTATCATCTAATGTGGATGTAAAAATTATATTTTAAACAATTGATGAAGCTATAGACAATAAGGGATGAATGGATGAATTTAATTTTGTAAAATTGCAATATGAACAATGGCTAATCATAGGTCAGACTAGAAGCATGATAAAATGAGTATGCTATTTTCTTATTTTTGTTTACTTGATTTTGGGAGATGTAAGCATTTGATAAGATAATTTTGTTGGATCTCAAGCTCAAAAGCTTGATCTGAGCTCGAGTTTGAGCTTGATATTAAGCTCGAGCTTGGCTTGACTAATGAATCAAGCCAATCCAAGCCAAGCTCAATCTTTTTGGCTTTCCCACAAGCTTAAGCTCAAACAATATTTTAGGCTTGTCTCAAGCTCAAGCCAAGCTTGAGCTTTTTAATTTTACCGATAAGCCAAGCTTGAACATGCACTACTCGACAAAGTTCGGCTCATTTACAGCCCTATTTTCTATGAAAGCTCAATGTGTGGCTTTCTTTTATCTATAGAACAATCTTGCAAAGTATAGGTTAGGTACACAAAGTAAGGTAAAAGACCTTGTTGGAAATTCTAGTCAAAATGGAAATAAAAAACATGGTTTCCGCAATCTTACACAAACGAGCATTGAACAAATGATAGGTGAAGTATCGAGTTCCTTTATTATTTCGCATGACCGAGATTCTCTCATTTGAGTGAAGTATCTTTATCACTAGAGCGAAATTCTCTAAAATACACTTCTTCAAATTAGCTTTTAAGGCAATTTGTAACAAACTTTTAATTGAAATAAAATACATACTAATGACATGAACAATTATAACCAATGTCATGGAGCTGATCTAGGGACGGAACCACCATTGGACTAGGGGGGCAATGGCCCCCCTAAGTTTTTTTAAAAATATATTCTTATATATATATATATATGTGTGTACTAATTTTAGCAATTTTGTTCTATAAAATTACATTTTGTTTCCCTTTAACAGTATCATTGATTCTTTTAAGAGTAATGCTATACTCACAAACTTTTTTATAACATTTTTACAAACTGTTTTGGTAGCAAATTTTTATTGGTTCGCATATGGGTCCATCACTTACAAATTTTTTTTACTTACCACTAACCACTTAACACATCAGTAACTTATAAAAAAAGCTTGTAGCGGTAGCATTTTTCTCATTTTAGTGACCATAAAAAAATTTTATAAATCTAAAACCTAAAACAAAATATACAAATCCCAAAAAAATAGCTCAACAACAAAAATTACCAGTAAAACTAAAAAAAATTTAAGCTCAATTAACTAATTTTATCCAAAATAAATAATCTTGCCCTTTAAAAAATTCTAAATAAAAAAATTTGTTCTTACCCACAAAAAAAAAAAATCTTAGCAGTTAAGTAGCAGAGTCATAGGTTGAAACCGCCGCATACAGCCAACAGTAAAGCCGCCTCTCTTAACTCAAAGTTCTGGCTCCGTCCCTGAGCTGACCAATACTGAAATCCAAACAATTTGGCTTCAAACACTACTGTGCACAGACTGGTGCTTGAAAATAATAGCTACAATACAGCTTGTTAATTTATTTTAATGAATTATCGAGATTTTACCCTGTGGATACGCAATTTGCTAGTTGGGAGGTGGGCTCATGTTGGAGTTATTTGTGTGTAATGTTAACAAGCTTAATTCAAGTTGCGACTTCTTCTAATTGCTTGCGTTTTTGGGTACAGTGCGATTTTCTTATTTTGGACAAACTACAAATTTTCCGGCTGGATTTGAAAGTATCATAGAAGTGTTTGTAGCTCCATTGACACTTTTTAGTGTTTCAAGAAAAATGCCCAAAAAATTCAAATTCCTCTCCCCAGTTATAGTTACTACCAAATTTTTTTTAAAATAAATTAAAAAGTATATGTTTGTAAGCACGCCACACCATTAAGAAATAAAGGACTCCAATAGTACATAACAAAAGCATTATAGCACATCAATTGATTGTTAAATTCACCTCTAAGAGAGACAAATATTTTACAATTATTCCTGTATTTCATTTCATAATTTTTTTATTTATTTATATAACAATTTAATGTTTCAGAAAGTTTCACAACTGAAATCGCTCCTATATGACAACCTCTGTGATAAATAACTAAAATATCTGGTAGAATTCTCTCAAAAAAAAAATATATATATATATATATATATCTGGTAGAAATATATACTTGGATCACCACCAAACCAAAGTACACAGCCGTTTTGTGAAAGAATGAAGAGTCACACTCTTATTTAGTATTTTACATAGCAAGTATTTTACACAAATGCATACAGTATAATCTGCTTTCTTTTATTCTGTTCACCAACTTTTTCCAACACAATAGGTAGACACACGTGCGATCACCTATAACGCAGGGTGGAAGCATGGCACCGTAAAAGGAACCTCTCAGGAACTGAACCACAACTCTCTACAAAAGGAGAGTGATGTGTACCACCAAAGCAGAGGTTAATGGCCCGTATCATCTTCATTATCACAAGCACAG
This sequence comes from Notholithocarpus densiflorus, assembly GCA_030021035.2. Lineage (NCBI taxonomy): Eukaryota > Viridiplantae > Streptophyta > Magnoliopsida > Fagales > Fagaceae > Notholithocarpus > Notholithocarpus densiflorus. Next base: position 80,639 of record JARYZH020000365.1, read on the forward strand.
AAGGAGAAAGAGATCAAATCTACCGCTTAGGTTCATTCAAGTTCTTTCCCTCAAAAAATTCACCCAACATTCGTTCAAGATCCTCCGCTTGGTACTTGATGTACTTTTGAGGGTTCTTGCTACTCTCAACTAGAGGCCTGTAAAACAACCAAAAGCAAGTGTAAACAAGAAAGTAATGAGGAATCATTAGACAGCCGGCCAAAATGGCCAAATACCACCAATTTTTGAAATATTTTGTAAAAAAACACTGTTTCGGAACTATATAGGGAAATACCACTTTTTATGGTACTCGAGTTTCTTAAACTCGAGTTCCTAGGAGTTTTGCCACCGTGGCACTGCTGAGATGGAAATTGGGCAATTAAAAAAAATTATGTGGTACTCGAGCATGGTAAACTCGAGTACCATGCAACACAGTACTCGAGTACTATTTTATAATAAAATGCTGTTTTTTTTTTTTTTTTTTCCTGAGGTACTCGAGCTCACCAAGCTCGAGTACCTTGTAAGGAACTCGAGTTTAATAAACTCGAGTTCCTTATAACTTTTTTTTTTTTTTTGGGATTATTGACAAATAAACATAAACATAAAAATAAGTAGCTTTTTTATGTTTTTATTTATTTAAATAGAAGCATTGTAAAATATAGAGATTTTAATTTCAAAATATGAATTTAATTTCTACATTAAGTAAAACTGTTCACTATTTTCTCATAAGCTTTGCCCCCGGACCCCCAAGAGGCTTGTCCATGAGCGCTCCGGCTTGGGCCCGTCGGCCCAAGCCTCCGCTCCATGGACTAAGCCTCAGAAAATCTCCCATTAAAAACCACACAACATTATTCGAGTCGGGTCAGGTCGTCAACATGAATCAAATGATACCCTTAAAGTGTGGATGAAATGTTTTATAATGCGTAAATTTATAAAAAAGATACTAGTGAAAGTTCCATGCGTTGCATGGCTTTAATCCTGAATTTTCTTTATATATTTTTTTGAGAAATTATAACTAAATGAGTTATTATTACATAATTTTAGAATTATTTTCTAACTAAATGAATGATTATTATAATATAACATGCATAATTTTGTATATTTGTCCTTATATATAATATCTTTAATTAAGATTATCAATAAAAACCTTTCTAATTTTTTTTATAACTCCTTATTTATTAATGAAGGAGATGATTTGAACTCAAGCAATTAAATCTTTTATAATACTTGCATATTATTGTTACTTGCATATGCGTAAGTTGCAACTAAAAAAAAAACCACAATCTATTAGTTCTACTAAGGTGAGTTTGGTTCAACTTTTTCAAATAGTTCTTTTGGAAAAAGTGAAAGTTTTAAAAAGTAAAATATGAAACTGAGTTTTTTTTTTTTTTTTTTTTTTTTTTTTTTTTTTAAGTAGCATGTTTGGTAAAAACTATCAAAAAATGCTTTTTGACAAAGTTGAGTGTTTGGCTAATACTTATAAAAGTGGCGGTTTGAGTTGTAAATTACCAAAAAAGACAAGATATATATAAATATATATGTTTTAATTACCTCTCTTAATGCAAGTTATGGACACAATATTTTTTCAAAAATTTCACAATAAAGTCTGCATGACAAGTTGTTAATGATAGGGAAAAATATAATGTCACTAATAGGTCCAGATGAGAACTAATAACAACTTACTGTGTAAACTTTATAACGAGTTGTAAACTTTATAACAAGTTGTTCACTCTCTTTTCTGCATAAATTATTTTCTGTTCACTATTTAAAAAATTGTTCACTGTTTTCTCATAAAACACCTAATGAAATCGTAATTTCTAAATTTAAAAGCCAAATCTGAATGCTTTTTCATGTTTGAATTTCACAATAATCGAATCTCTTTTTCTACATTGATAAAATATGTTTCTACATTAATAAAATTTCCTCTCTGCACATCATGTTTACTGTATATTCGAATTTGCTTACTGCATTCATAAAATCTGTTTTCTGCATAAACTATTTCTAGTATTCTACATAAAATTATTTTCTGTTCAGCATTATTTAAAAAATTGTTTACTCTCTTTTCTGTGTAAATTATTTAATAATGTGTTAAAGCTAACAAAATAACAAATACCTGAATATAAAACAGCTTCCTAGAGGGTAGTTGTCAATAATGATCATTCACCAGAATGTTATTGATATTACTCTGTTTATTCAAAATCAAGAACCCAAACAAAGAAGTGTCATTTTGTAGTTTATATAAAGGCAGAAATCATTAGAATGAACAAACAAATGTGAATCATATCTAGAATGAAATTTGTATGCAAAGGGAAAAGAGAATGAAACACAAAACAAGATAATTACCTAAGCCATGGACTCGTTGTACTTGTTCCTAAGGTTCTGAACCAATTCAAATTCACATCAACATTGACTACCACAGTTACATAATTTCTTGATTCAGGACAGCCATTGCATCTTTAATGGCTTGGGTAGAACCACCGAAGATGGCATCCATGACAGATCACTATTCACCAGCACGCGTGAATAGCTTCCAGACAAATCAAGACAGTCCAGACAGAAACAAACAGATGTTCAAAAGTTACTACTGTTTACTAGCATGCGTAAAAAGAGATCTGATAGATTCTCGAGATCTAAAAGATTCCCAAACAGATGCAGACAGACTATTACTCATCAGTACTAATTTCCATACTACCGACAGATTAACTTAAGTTAAATTTACCTACTCAGGTTACTTTACCATGGTTCATTTCACCTATTAAAGAGACGGACTACAAAGACAGAAGACAAGTTTCTAAGTTTCTAAGATTCTAAGCTCTTAAGTTCCAAGTTTTAGAAAGCCTTTTGTAATAGCCTTCCTTAATATGCCAATATACACGTACGAGAGTCTTGGAAGCGTCGGGCACATCATGGTCGGCAAACCTCCAAAACTAAGTACAGGGAAATCGTGTTTTCTAAATTTAAAAGCCAAATCTAAATGCTTTTTCATGTTTGAATTTCACAATAATTGAATCTATTTTTCTGCATTGATAAAATCTGTTTCTACATTAATATAATATGCTCTCTGCACATCATGTTTACTGCATATTCAAATCTGCTTACTGCATTCATAAAATCTATTTTCTGCATTAATTAAAACTATTTATTGTTTTCTCATAAAAATTGTTCACTGTTTTCTGCATAAACTATTTCTAGGATTTTGCATAAAATTATTTTCTGTTCAACATTATTTAAAAAATTGTTCACTCTCTTTTCTACATGAATTATTTTTTGTTCACTATTTAAAAAATTGTTCACTGGTTTCTCATAAAACACCTAGTGAAATCGTGTTTTCTAAATTTAAACGCCAAATTTGAATGCTTTTTTGTGTTTGAATTTCACAATGATCGAATCTATGTTTCTGCATTGATAAAATCTATTTCTACATTAATAAAATTTGCTCAGAGTGAGAGATATAGTAATATATACATAGATAGAATCATGGCAAAATTTGTAAAGTTTTTGAATTCCAGTCACTCTGATCATCATGGCTACTCTTATACCACTACTCAGCAAGAGCACAAAGGTGTACAGAAAAAAGTTTGTTTTATTATATATGCTTTAAATTTTAAAGATGATTTTCTTATAAAACATTATAAAAGGACTTTACAAAAGGACATTGATAGAAAGGCTTTGGAATTATATCTTTTTAGCACCAGTGCATTTATTGAAGCATCTGGTTGTCAACTCCCTAGCAAGGAGGTTGGATATTCAAGCTCCACAAAGACAGAATCACAGTCTCCTAAAAGCTATCTTATGGGAACAAGCTTTTCAAAGCTCCACCCTAAGATTCAGCAAAAAATGAGACTTGCCACGAGACGAAAAAGGATCGTGTTCCTATTTATCTTCCTATTTCATACTGCATTCTATGTAGTAATTATGGAGTAGTCCATGAGCATGAGCAGTATGAGGATAACTCCGATCCGCTAGGTTATGATAACTACGCGTATACAGATTGAAAGACAGATAGATATGCCAAGATAGAATGCTCTCTCGCAGTGATAGATCACTATTCACTGGCGACAAATCACTATTCACCAGCGTGCGTGAATGGCTTCCAGACAAATCAAGACAGTCCAGACAGATACAGACAGTTCAGACAAATACAGACAGGTGTTCAAAAGTTACTACTATTTACTAACATGCGTAAAAAGAGATCTGATAGATTCCCGAGATCTGAAAGATTCCTAGACAGACGCAGACAGACTACTACTCATCAGTACTAATTTCCATACCACCGACAGATTAACTTGAGTTAAATTTACCTACTCAGGTTACTTTACCATGGTTCATTTCACCTATAAAAGAGACGGACTACAAAGACAGAAGACAAGTTTCTAAGTTTATAAGTTTCTAAGATTCTAAGCGTTTGAGTTCCAAGTTTTAGAAAGCCTTTTGTAATAGCCTTCCCTCTCCCTCAAAAAGACTTTTGTACTCTCTCCCCCTCAAAAAGATTTTATGAATGCAATAAGCAAATTTGAATATGCAGTAAACATGATGTGCAAAGAGCAAATTATATTAATGTAGAAACAAATTTTATCAATGCAGAAAAATAGATTCGATTATTGTGAAATTCAAACAAGAAAAAGCATTCAGATTTGGCGTTTAAATTTAAAAAACACGATTTCACTAGGTGTTTTATGAGAAAACAATGAACAATTTATGCAGTGAACAGAGAATAATTTATGCAGAAAAGAGAGTGAACAATTTTTTAAATAATGCTGAATAGAAAATAATTTTATGCAAAATCCTAGAAATAGTTTATGTAGAAAACAGTGAACAATTTTTATGAGAAAACAATGAATAGTTTTAATTAATACAGAAAACAGATTTTATGAATGCAGTAAGCAGATTTGAATATGCAGTAAACATGATGTGCAGAGAGCAAATTATATTAATGTAGAAACAGATTTTATCAATGCAGAAAAATAGATTCGATTATTATGAAATTCAAACATGAAAAAGCATTCAGATTTGGCTTTTAAATTTAGAAAACACGATTTCACTAGGTGTTTTATGAGAAAGCAGTGAACAATTTTTTAAATAGTGAATAAAAAATAATTTATGCAGAAAAGAGAGTAAACAATTTTTTAAATAATGCTGAACATGAAATAATTTTATGTAGAATGCTAGAAATAGTTTATGCAGAAAACAGTGAACAGTATTTATGAGAAAACAATGAACAGTTTTCTGCATAAACTGTTTTTAGCATTGGCACGGTTATTGCACTTAAATGGTTTTTGTGTTTTCTTTTTAAATATGTAACCATATGAATAATGGACAAACTCCATGAAAGAAAAATGAATGACTCGTATAAATCACGTAATGGTAAATGCCTCGAATAATTCGAATTTGTAAAAAAGTTCAAATTAGTTGAATGTAGAAATTTGGGAAAAATCGATGGAAAATCAATGAACATACCAAATCGTGAAGGTGTACATAAGATGTACAGATAGTCTAGACTTGTTGAGAAATTTGACTTCGTTGAAAGTACAAAATAATGAAAATTCAATGGAAAAGTATGTACGTTAGATGTACAGATCGTATGAATTTGTTTAAAAATTTGAATTCGTTGAATTTGTTGAAAAATTCAAGGAAAAATTCAAGGAAAAATTCAAGGAAAAATTGTGTACATTAGATGTACAGATAGTACGAATTTGTTGAAAAATTTGAATTTGTTGAGTGTGTAAAATCGTGAAAATTCAAATGAAAATTAAAGAACATACCAAATTGAGTAAACTTAATGGAAAATTAATTACATTAGATGTACAGATCGTCCAAATTTGTATCCAAATTTGAAGTCGTCAAATGTACAAAATCGTGAAAATTCAATTTAAAACTATGTACTAATGTACTAATCATCCTGATTTGATGAAAATTTCAAAATTGTTGAATGTACAAAATCGTGAAAGCTTAATGGAAAATCAAAATTGTTGAACGTACCAAATCGTGAAAATTCAATGGAAAGTTGTGTACATTAAATGTACAAATATTCCAGACTTGTTGAGAAATTTGATTTCGTTGAAAGTACAAAATCGTGAAAATTCATTTAGTTATTGTGTACATTAGATGTACAGATCGTTCGAATTTGTAAAAAACAAAATTTAGATGTACAGATCGTTCAAATTTGTTAAAAACAAAATTTAGATGTACAGATCATTCGAATTTGATTTCGTTGATTGTATAAAATCTTGAAAGTACAAAATAAATTTGTGTAAATTAGATGTACAGATAGTCTGAATTTGTTGAAAAGTTTGAATTCATTAAATGTACAAAATCGTGAAAATTAAATGGAAAACTGTGTATTAATGTATTGATCATCCGAATTTGTTGAAAAATTCGAAATCGTTGAATGAAGAAAATCGTGTAAACTCAATGGAAAATCAAAGAACGTACCAAATTGTTGAGCAGCACATGCAGCATTGCAAACATCAGTGTAGTAATGGTGGACAGCTCACCCCCAAAATTGATGCATAAACTTTCCAGGGATGCTCTGCATCCTTGAAAACGGTGCATTACAAAGGGTTGCATCTCTGTGTATTCACGTGGCAAGTCCTTACTTTAGGAGCCATATGGTTTTTTTGTGAAAGAGTGGTTGGTCTGTGTGGTTTGGATGAGTCTGTATGTATTAAATTTATTAAATTTTGCTACAAGTAATGTACAATAAATCTAATTTGGGTGATAAGTGTTATGTGTGTAACATTTCAAATTACACAAACAGAATATTGGAAACATCAACATATCTAAACTGGAGGCATTTCACTTCCTAAGGTGTTTCCTACATTACAAAGCAGAGGACATTGTCCAACCAAAGCACAAGAATCATATGTAGCAACAAAGAACAGCAGGGAAAAAATGACAATGATTTCATATAAACTTAGCCAAAACTAATGAACAGTTAATCTTTAGATTTGCAAAAGTTGAATGTACATAATCATCAATTGTCAGACATTAACAACAAATATACAAAATTATGCATGTTATATTATAATAATCATTCATTTAGTTAGAAAATAATTCTAAAATTATGTAATAATAACTCACTTAGTTATAATTTCTCAAAAAATATATATAAAGAAAATTCAGGATTAAAGCCATGCAACGCATGGAACTTTCACTAGTATCTTTTTTATAAATTTAAGCATTATAAAACATTTCATCCACACTTTAAGGGTATCATTTGATGCATGTTGATGACCCGACCCGACTCGAATAATGTTGTGTGGTTTTTAATGGGAGATTTTCTGAGACTTAGTCCATGGAGCGGAGGCTTGGGCCGACAGGCCCAAGCCGGAGCGCTCATGGACAAGCCCCTTGGGGGTCCGGGGGCAAAGCTTATGAGAAAACAGTGAACAGTTTTACTTAATGTAGAAATTAAATTCATATTTTGAAATTAAAATCTCTATATTTTACAATGCTTCTATTTAAATAAATAAAAACATAAAAAAGCTACTTATTTTTATGTTTATGTTTATTTGTCAATAATCCCAAAAAAAAAAAAAAAAGTTATAAGGAACTCAAGTTTATTAAACTCGAGTTCCTTACAAGGTACTCAAGCTTGGTGAGCTCGAGTACCTCAGGAAAAAAAAAAAAAAAAAAAAAAAAAACAGCATTTTATTATAAAATGGTACTCAAGCCTGGTATACTCGAGTACTGTGTTGCATGGTACTCGAGTTTACCATGCTCAAGTACCACATAATTTTTTTTAATTGCCCAATTTCCACCTCAGCAGTGCCACGGTGGCAAAACTCTTAGGAACTCGAGTTTAAGAAACTCGAGTACCATAAAAAGTGGTATTTCCCTATATAGTTCTGAAACAGTGTTTTTTTACAAAATATTTCAAAAATTGGTGGTATTTGGCCATTTTGGCCTTAGACAGCCAATGTAAATACAATCCATCTGCATGTATTTTGCATAGCTTTGGGTCAAGTACCCTAAGTCATTTGTAGCTCTTACATAGAGCTTTTCTAGCATTTTAAATATGACCATTTAAAAAATGTGAAGTATGACAACATTCAAGTGTTTCATTTATCCATTACTGTTGTTTGAAAATTTCTAAATAGACCTCATTATTGACATTGTAATAAACAAATCCTGAAAGAAACATCTTTTACACACACACACGTACACAAACACATGCGTGTGTGTGTTACTTCAAGTATGAGAAAACGCACCCAAAACGTTTTACAAAAGATCTGTAGGCAGGCAACAACACACTTCCGCAACCGCAAGCCTTAGAGACTCTCGCAACTGAGTGTTAGGAACTGTCCACTGAGATTGCTTTTGATGAAGTTCCTCAAATTGCATATTGAACATCTTGAACCTGAGAAATCCTACCAGGTCAGAACATTTGTGACATTAATTACTTGAAAAACTCCTATAAAGATTTAACTCATTTGCAACTTGTCTTTCACCAATGCTCTAGAAACTCCACTACTATTTGCTCCATCACCACCTACTGAACTCCCACCCCCGGACGAGGTTAGGCCTTGGATAGTGAGGCACTGAAGAATCTGCAAAGGAAATATCCAAGTTCCTTTCCAAATCAATATTTTAAATGGAAATAAGTATTCTAAGGCATTAAGCATAGTCAGGACAGGTTACATCGAGGGTATTCTGATTTTCAACCATTAGGACAGCATAAGATGTCAAACTTCAGAGTAAGAACTCAAATTAACTATGATAAAAAATACAACAAAATGAGGAATTTTTTAAACACCTTTGGTGCATATTATGAAACTAAATCAAATGTATTCCGGTCAAGAAGGCATTTCTTTTAGTTTGCACTACATTGTTTAAATAGAAGTAATATATTGTTTGCCTCATATAGAGTACAAGGCAACTCATCCCAGAGAACAATGTATCAAGGATACCTGTGATACTATGCTCATATATATAAATATATATATATATATATATATATATATAATGATTTAAGATGGAATTGACAAAAAAACTCAGATCAATGAGTAGAACAGTGTGATCTTTATTGTATGCATACAGCCGTGCTCATGTCTATCAAATAAAGAAGAAAATAAACTCTACATACATATAAGGTTTAGAGTTTAGAGTCTTTAGACATTAAATTGATAGATGGCACTTAAGTGTAAAATGTTGCTCACATGGGATCAGACCAAAAAATTGTAACACACACACACCCCCCAAATAAAGCCACATGTTTTTAAAGGTAAGATTATAAAAGGCGGAAAGCCCATTTTAGTTCCTACATTTTCAGGCTATTCCCATTTTAGTCCCTACATTTTATTTTTACCGCTTTTAGTCTCTATCCTGAAAAACGCTTCTCGTTTTGGTCCCTGCCGTTACATCAGAAACGAAGAAAGCTGATGTGGCAAACGGCAAGAATAAATAATACTAAATTAATGTACACGTGCCCTAAATTAATAATAAAAAATATTTTTTGGCATTAAAAAATGCCACGTCAGCATCTAAATTAAAAAAAATTAATTTATTAATTTTAACTAGTTAAAAAAAATTAAAAACAGAATTAAAAACTAAAAATCATATGAATTGAGATCTAAGTGTGTCTTGAACAAGAACAACAAGAACACAAACCCAGATCCAAGAACACAAACCTAGAAATTAAAATAAAATAAAATAAAAAATCTTTTTTGTCAACAAGAACACTAACTTGGCAAATCATTACCAACATCAGGATCCATTTGAGTTTCCTCTTTTCTTTTTTTTCTTTTTTTTCTTTTCTCGACATTGGCGTTTCCGTTCCTCCTCTTCTTGTTGCTGTTTTAAGATCCGCTCATCAAGATCTTGTTCAGTGAAGCTTCCAGGATTCTTAAGAACTTCAAATCGCTGTTTGACCTGGTCAACAGATGCTCGTTCTACCTGCATAGACATACCCAACGCCCTTTGATGTTTCTTTCCATTGATATGATCCAAGTAATTTGCAGGATCCTTCACTACACACACACACACACACAAACTGAACACCACTACTGGAGTAACAACAAGCTGAATTTTTCCTAACCGAGATTCAAGGTCCACTCTATAATTCCTATCTTTCAAAGGCTTCCTCCTCTGCATTGGACATTTGGATTTAGACCGTGACTCTTCCTCCCATCTTTCACGCTCTCGAGCTCACTCCCGTTTTTCCTTTCTACTTTTGGATTGACGAATTGTTTTTTGAAATTGAAACATTCATTCATTCAATTAAAAAAAGTTAGTGTTCTTGTTGACAAAAAAGATTTTTTTTTTAATTTTTTTTAATTTTTGGGTTTGTATTCTTAGATCTGGGTTTGTGTTCTTGTTGTTCTTGTTCAAGACACACTTAGATCTCAATTCATATGATTTTTAGTTTTTAATTCTGTTTTTAATTTTTTTTAATTAGTTAAAATTAATAAATTATTTTTTTTAATTTAGATGCTGATGTGGCATTTTTTAATGCCAAAAAACATTTTTTATTATTAATTTAGGCCACGTGTACATTAATTTAATATTATTTATTTCTACCGTTTGCCACGTCAGCTTTCTCCGTTTCTGATGTAACGGCAGGGACCAAAACGGGAAACGTTTTTTAGGATAGAGACTAAAAGTGGTAAAAATAAAATGTAGAGACTAAAATGGGAATAGCCTGAAAATGTAGGGACTAAAATGTGCTTTTCGCCATTATAAAATTATCTTTCCAGAAACATCTCCATGCAACACCAGGCGACGCGACATATCAACAGAAGATTAAGATGTGGTTTCATTCAGTAGAACGTTACCTTTGCCCAAACATTCCTTTTGTATTGATTTGCATGTTGCTGCACAATCCTCCTGTGTCTCTGCACCCAGTCGTCCCCTAACAAATCCTTGGCACCTGACCTGAAAACAGATATTAATGAAGCACCAGTATTCACAGGCAAGAAAATCATTCGAGCTTTAAAAAAGGATTCTGATAATATGTACATGACATACCTGCACACAGATCTGACCATATAATGAATATTATTCATGAGAAATAAATGGGTCAACGCAGGATCTTTATACTGCTTAGATTTTCCATCCAAATTGGTTTGAAGAGCCTGCATTATTCTCATTGCTACAGAGGCCAACTGCAAACCCATTTCATCTCTCTCTCTCTCTCTCTCTCTATTTTCTTTTCTTTCTTTTTCCTACCCACCTATTCCCCCTTTAGTGTTACTTTTCACAGACCTGGACAGCTTCCAGTTTCAGCCTTTTTCTTTCCCTCTTTGCAATCCCAAATCTTGCTTTTTCCTACCAATTTTAAAATTTGACTCTCTCTCTCTCTCTCTCTCTCTCTCTCTCTCCCTTTAAGGTCTGTTTGGGACCGCTTATTTTGTTGAAACTGAAAAATTTTTGCTGAAATAACTGTAAATAAAGGTAAAAGTTAGCTGAAATAGTACAGTGGAATCCATGAATAGTACCAAAAAGTACAATGAGGCCCATAAATAGTAACAAAAATAAGCTGAATATTAAAATAAGTTGGCAAAAAATAAGCTATACAAACACAACCTTAATGTTTTTCACAGCCCTTCGACAAACTCAATTTTCATCTCTTTTCAACCCTAAATCAAGCCCTTTTCTCCTACCAATTTAAAACCCTTTAAACTCCATGCATTTTCTCTACCCACTAGCCACCAAACAACCGCCCCTGATCATACTTTAGAACACTTTTTTACCCCAATGTTTGATACTATGAATTCTTCCAATATAAAAATGGTTGCCTATTGAAGAGGAAAAATTATGCATGATAGAGCTATCTGGACGGAAGTGGCACGGACAGACGTGGCATGTACGGATCGAACGGCCACGTGGCATCCAGCCCATTATTATGTGGTCTCCAAGGAACCTTAAATGGAAAAACTTGTGACACACGATTTGCCCTAATTTGTAGAGTCCCAACATGAGTAGAATTCTAGAATATACACGCATTAATGAGTATCTTCCCCATAAGGAAAAGACTTGTTTCGCAAGCAAAGGAGTCTGGCTCTACGCGACTATAAAAACCCAAAGACCCTCAAGAAAAAGGTACGCACAATTTCTGTAAGGTCTTCACCCTCCAAAAGGCAGTAATGCTCCAAGCAAACTAGAGCGACAAAATTTGAGCATGCCATCCCTCACGGATGCAACTCCACCACATATTGCCGCAGAGATGCAGGCAATAAAGGAGCAGATGGAGGTTATGATGAACGCCCTCAAGGGACGAGTGTCTAGCAACCTTGACGATCTGGTCAACCGCACCGACTCGCCGTTCACTGCGGCCGTCAACTCCTTCCCTCTACCACATAAGTTTCGCATGCCACAGATCGACAGCTACGACAGAGCGAAGGACCCTCTGGACCACCTGGAAACCTTCAAAACCTTGATGCACCTTCAAGGGGTAGCGGATGAGATCATATGTAGGGCCTTCCCCACAACGCTGAAGGGCGCTGCGAGAATCTGGTTCAACCGGCTGACGCCTAACTCCATCATACTTTCAAGGAGCTAAGTGCCCAGTTCACTTCGCACTTTATTGGAGGGCACAGGTACAAAAAGTCTACTGCGTGCTTGATGAACATTAAGCAGCGTGAAGACGAGACTCTGAGGTCCTACATAACCCGCTTCAACAAGGAGGCCCTCTCGATTGATGAAGCAGACGACAAGATACTCGTAGCAGCATTTACTAATGGGTTACGGAAGGGTAAGTTCCTATTTTCACTATATAAGAACGACCCAAAGACCATGTCGAATGTGCTTTACAGGGCCACCAAATACATGAACGCAGAGGATGCGTTGCAGGCACGCGAAGAGAAGCCTAGAAAGAGGGAAAGACAGGAAGACACACGGCAGGATGAGGAGCGAAAAATGCCAAGAATCGGGGAACGACGGGATGATAGGCGCTCCAAACCCTCTACTGGGAAGTTCACAAGCTTCACACCATTAACAGCCCCGATAGACCAGGTCTTGATGCAGATCAAAGACGAAGAAGCCCTGACGTTCCATGACAAGCTGAAAGGAGATCCTAGTAAGAGGTCGAGAAACAAGTACTGCCGCTTCCACCGTGACCACGGACACGACACAGCCGAATAAAACCTGGTGAGGTAGGGAATTGTTGAAGGGTACTGTTGAGCAACTGTTGTAGTGGCTGGAAGGTCCATGTACTTATATATTATTTTATTATTTATTTGTGGTTTTAAAAAGTTGAAGTCTGATGTGCTTTTTATTAAACATTAGTGGTTGCCCACTCAAACCCCACTAATGTTACTAAAAGACAAAATTGAGCAAAAAAAAAAAAAAAAAAAGCAGTCATCTTGGTTTTAACGAACCAAGTCCTCTGCATCAAAGAGAAAACAAAAGCGACGAAAAGAAAACAAAGGCGACGAAGGCTCTTGTCTAATGCCTGAAAAAATTGTTCAAAGCGAGCGACTAGTCGGCGTCGTGTCGGAGAAGCGAACGACCATGTCCACGCTGTGTCGGAGAAGTAAAAAAAAAAGATACTGCTCGGACACCGGAGTCTGACGAGTCGTACCGGTATCGGTGTCTGTCACGTGTCGGACACCGGTACTTTGCCAAAAATGGCGTGTTGGTGCAACCTATACGTGTATGTAAGAGGGAGAACTATACACTCCTGAAATGGTTTGGTGCTCAAAGAATTCTAGACACCTTCCTTTAAAAATATAGAAATAAAAATATTAACCCTTAATAGCAGAAGAGAGACAGGACCATCTCACAAGACGGGGTGAGCCCCCGAAATAATACTCCGAAATTATCTAAATTTTTTCTCTCACTAGTGTAAAACCCAATCGAGCTGGACATGCATATTATATGGTCTAAAATGTCTAAAGTTCAAAGATCTGGAAAAATAATGTTCTTAATTACCGTACCTGCAGGAGTAAGAGGAGGAACTATAGGCGAAGCAGAAGTGATGTAGTAAAATGGGTACAGTTCATATCTAATATTACAACTTGGGAGCAGAACTCTTCCACCTTGTTTTCCATTACAACACGTAGGAAGAGCTGCTATGGCACTTTGAAAACACCTAGAGCAATCAGACACAGTCAAGTCCGGCGTGCACTGACCAAGACTGTACAGCGACTTTGAACTCGTGAATTCATCTTCCTCCGTCGCAAACTTCCTACCAGAATCAGAGTTCGACGCTCTCGTCGCCAAAGAATTCATCGCTTTGGCCAACACATCGTTAAACCGATCATTCTCTGCCCCTGTGATATTCTGCGTACTACTCAAGAATATTTCAGGGACTTCGTTGATGGTAGCGAAGATGGATTGGTTAGAGTAACGTAAAAGGCACTCGTCGTACCATATTATAGCGACTTTGTCTAGAGGGCATCGCCCCAATATGTCTTTGCTTGCTGTGGCGACCAGTCTTGACAGACGGTGGTGTTGACGTCGACTCGACAAAGGAAGAGACCAGAGACCACGTCGTCAGCTGGGTTGTCCCCAGCTGAGGCGTTATAGAATCCATTGTTGTTGTTGTTTGAAGCGTTTGAGGTAAGAGAAGAGAGGACGAGGTTGAGGTTGAGGTTGAGGTTGGTTTGGTAGGTACTGTTAGCGATGAAGAATGTTGAGTTTGAGCAAAAGTGAGCGCTGTAAGTGGGTGCTGATTCAGTTTTGGTAAGGCTAAGGAAGGTAATTACCCAGAGAGACAAAAGGAGCCTGGGAAATTTGAAATAACGCATTTTGGTTATACCTCTTAACAAGTACACCGATTGCAAGGTCACCCAATATTTGTTCAATTTCATGTGTAATTATTTTTGTTTTTTTGGGTAAGTTGGGCAATGGAATAAAGTCATAAAGATAAAAGATTTGGTGATAGGATGAGGATACGGGTGATGAGTATTGAGTAGTGCGGGTGGGGTCTCTGGACGCAAGTGAACAAAACCAACTTTACTGTTCCTAGTTGACCAGAAGTTTGACTGTTGACTGTTGACTTATTTTGTGGAGCATTGACCAAAAGTCAAAATTTCTAAAAGTATCTATCTTGCTCAGTTTTTGTGTAGATTCTAATTTTGGATTCCGTTTATTCATTTGAAGTTCTGAAATTGTTCAATTGACATATTTTTCGTTGTGGTTTCCTTAAAGGCACTCTTCAAGGTATTTTTAAGGAATTTTTTCATGCTTATTCAACTTTAAACCCTTATCAAGCTTCCACCTTGAATTTGGGAGAATGTTAGAGATAGAGTTTGATCTCTTATATATACTCATGTTATATTTTATTGTAACACAGATTTTATATTACACTTTTACTTAATAAAAATGTAACCCTTAAGGACTTCTTCTGTAGATGTAGGCCGTTAAGGTTGAACCACGTAACCCTGTGTTCTTGTGTTCCTATTCTATACTTCTTCTTCTGCATTTACTCCAATATATACAACATGGTATAGACATCAATGCTAATATATTCAACAAAAGTCACTTTAATCGGAGAAGATGTCAAGGAAATCCTATTTATTACCAACCTAATACTAGTGCTTTCTTTTTCTATAATTTTTTTTTTTTTTATTCTGATATAAGACAATAATAAAGTTCATCTTAATTGAATAATCGTGGATTTTTATGAATTAGGATAGAGGGGAATGGAAAGTTCTTATATGTGGATAGTTCTTATTTAAGAGCCTAGGAGAAAGGAGTAGTTTCTGCCTACGGGTGGAAGGACGAACCAAGCCACTCACAAGTGCCTTGGTATAAAATTTAAGCCCTTCTACCTATGGGTGGAAGGGCGAACCAAGTCACTCACAAGTGCCTTGGTACAAAATTTAAGCCCTTCTACCTATGGGTGGAAGGACGAACCAAGTCACCCGCGAATGCCTTGGTGAAAATTCTAAGTCTTCCTACCTACGGGAGGACGGACAAACCAATTCACCCGCGAATGCCTTGGTGAAAATTCTAAGTCTTCCTACCTACGGGAGGATGGACGAACCAAGTCACCCAAAAGTGCGTTGGTCAAAATTTAAGTCCCCTGCACCACAAATAATTTCAGGCCAGCCTGTCAAAGACTGACGAGTCTCTTAGGATCCAAATCAAATCGTCACCCCACGGGTCCTTCCACTCCGAGATCACGGACCCATAGGGTGAAGGGGGCAACTGAAGAGGAAAAATTATGCATGACAGAGCTATCTGGACGGAGGTGGCACGGACAGACGTGGCATGTACGGATCGAACGGCCACGTGGCATCCAGCCCATTATTATGTAGTCTCCAAGGAACCTTAAATGGAAAAACTTGTGACACACGATTTGCCCTGATTTGTAGTGTCCCAACATGAGTAGAATTCTAGAATATACACGCATTAATGAGTATCTTCCCCATAAGGAAAAGACTTGTTTCGCAAGCAAAGGAGTCTGGCTCTACGCGACTATAAAAACCCAAAGACCCTTAAGAAAAAGGTACGCACAATTTCTCTAAAAGCTCATACTCTCTAGTATTGTTGGAGCGCTCTACTAACTTAGCTTTCAGAGGGTCTTTGGCCGGTACCACACCGATACTCTCTGTAAGGTCTTCTTCTTTTTCTGTGTTGGGCAGGTCTGGTATCGAGCGTGCTGGAACCGTGTGGCTCACTGGTGATTTTTTCGGCATCATCACCTATGAATTCCCAAGCAAAAAAAAAAAAAAAATGCCAATGAATAGTTGCTTGTATTCCAAGAGTTTTCCTTTCCACTTATTTCTCAACAACTAACAAAATTGCCCTTCAAGTCTCCTTTCTAGGATCTTCTAAAAGCATTCCTCACAAACAAGGCTTTCTATTGAATTGTTATGTCAATAAAAGAGAAGCTCTCAACCTTATTTTAAGGCAGCAGCATCTCCCAACAAATTAGAACATGAAGCAAAGTCTTAGACAGCTAAAATATTAAAAGTAAAAGAACAAATATAAAAGGATAAGAATAGAAAACAAATAAATAAACAATGAAAGGTACTAATATAAAGATACATTTTTATTTTACTTTATTTTTCATAGGTGGCTACATGTGAAGTCACTATGGCTTTAATGGCTCAATCATCAACAACTAGAACAAAGTAGAATGTATGAAACTAGATTTTACCCGCCACAAAGAGTGGGATTACAGGAATAACAAGAAAGGTTAGCTGAACTTACTCAAACAGAAACTTCACATAGTTAATGACATAGCTTGTTAAAGGATGGGCAGTTCCATCCAAGACCGCAGTTTTAGTTGCATCCTTTTCAACAGCTTCTTCGAAATCTCCAAAGGTCTCCTAAGCTGTCTCGCTATTTTGTCAAACCAAATGCGGAATCTCTTATTTCACTGCAAGCCTTACCTTTGAAAATCATTTCAGTCTGCAAATAAATTCAGTTACCTAAGTTAATAAACTGATTTGTAGCTGTAAAGTTGTGATTTACAACTATGTATATATTGGCTTTAATTCCGTATGAAATTTGATTGTAATTCTGTTTAATCATTTCTTTGTATTTTTGTGGGATTTTATGTAAAGGTTGTGTGTGAGGGTTTGGTGAAGAATCTGTGAAGAAGTGGTTTCCGCGACTTGCTCGCGACTGACTTGCGTTGTGACTGCTGACCCCCGAAACAAGCCATGTGAGAAGCACATGTTGGAATTTGAAGAGTCCTTGACAGGTTGGATTTCGCGAGTGACTCGCGACTCAGGCCAAGTCGCAAGTGACCTGTAAAACTCATTGCCTGCTGCTTTTTAGAGTGTGACTTTTCCCATTCTTTACCAACACTATATAAACTCTCATTACCCACAAAATGTAATAAGAAGGAGTATTTTGTGAAGAAACTTTTGAGGGAGAAACCCTAGCCAAACACTTGAGAGTTAAAGATTGTTTTACCTACAATCCTTTACATCATTTCTCTAAAGTTTCCATCTACTCCCACCTCTCTATCTATACATCCTTGAGTGGTTTTTAGCCTAAAAACTTACCTCACCCACTCTGAGTGTTGAGAGAAGTTTGGTACCTTTGCGAAGCATTGGAAGAAGCCATTGAGTGGTGGATGCAATCAGGCAGAATTGCGGGATCTGAAAAAATGATGAAGATAAGACTCTAAGAAGTTCATTGGTAGTAGGAGCTTGGAGGGTTCAAGTACATTGGGTAGATTAGGCTTGGAGGGTCTTTCGCGGAGTACTTCAATTTCCTCTTCGATAATACGTCTTAGTATTATCTTGTATTTGCATCTCTCTTCTTTACTCTTTAAGCTTTACATTTATTGCTTATTGTACTTGCTTATGGCTTAGAGTAGTGTTCCAGCTTATTGCGCGTGTTTTACTCTTATTCCGCACTTAGATAAGTTAGAGTAAAAGAAATTAAGGCATAATTTAAAATTGGGGGTCTAAACAAGTGTTAGGTTCTAAGATTTTAGGTTTAAATGTATTAGAACTTCATTTTGTAATGTTGGCAAACCATGATCAAAACATTTAGTCTTATTTTAGACTTGCTCAAAGTATGTTTATGTGTAAAGTTGGAATCGAGTGTTCTGCAGGATTTACTGTGTAAATCTGCCTGGCTCGATCGATCGAGAATTAGACTCGATCGATCGAAGCTCGTGCAGATTATTTTTCTGCAGAATTTTCCAACTCAGCCAAAGCCCGTTTAACGTGTAGGGTTTTATGTTTTACCTTAAGTATAAAAGGAAAAACCCTAGCCACGTTTTGTTGTTGATGTTTATGTTATGTATGTGAATCTCTTATGAGATCTAGAGGTGTTTGCCTTCACATATACTTAGGGTTATCAAGAATCAAGATTATGTCAAGAGCTCGATGATCGGTTCGGTTGCTGCATAAAGAGCTTAAAGATACACAAGTAGGAGTACTTGTGCTTGCTGTGAATCCAAGAAAGAAGTAGTCCGTGGACTCGGAGCTATCACGTGGTCGTGGTAGTAAGTGTCCTACTCGAGGTAGCAATAGGATATTAGTGGTCTAAGTCACTATTGTGTAAACTTCAATTCTTTCATAGTGGATTTGTTTTACTTTGAGGATAGCTAGGTTAAATCCTCCCCATATTTTTTATCGGTTTGGTTTTCCTGGGTTATCATATCGTTATGTTATTTATATTTCGCATTGTTTCAATGATATGATTTATCTGTGTTAACCTAGATTTGCATAATTTATCTAAGTTAATCACTTGGCTAAATAACTAGGTTAATCTGGTTGTGTTTTAAGAGGTCTAAAAACGTACAAGTGGTATCAGAGCGGGTTAGCTCTAGTGTTTAGATCCTTTGATCTAAGAGTTGATCTTTAACCCCTGTTGTTATGGAACACGGTCACTCTCTTGTGATCCTACCTCACTTTGATGGGAACAACTATGCTTACTGGAAAGTAAGGATGAAAGCATTCCTGAAATCTATTGATGAGAGAGTCTGGAACTCCGTTGAATACGGATAGGAGAAGCCCACTACTTCAATTAGTGAGTGGCAAACTTCTCAGAAAGAAGCAGCTGCTTTTAATAGCAAAGCCATGAATGCTATTTTTAATGCTGTTTCTATGGAGGAATTCAAGAGAATCTCTAATGTTGAGGTTGCTCATACTGCTTGGAATATTCTTCAAACTGTGCATGAAGGCACAGAGGTAGTTAAGATTAACAAACTACAACAGTTAACTTCTAGATTTGAAAGTATTAGAATGTCTGATGATGAATGTTTTGATAAATCCTATGCTAAATTGAATGATATTGTTAACTCTGCTTATAATCTGGGTGAAATCTATTATCAACCTAAAATTGTTAGGAAGATTTTTAGATCCTTGACTGAGGACTTTAGACCCAAAGTGACTGTCATCACTGAAAGCAAGGATGTGGACTATATCCTTGTTGATGAACTTGTAGGATTTCTTCAGTCCTATGAGTTGGACCTACCTAAGACAAGCAAATCCAAATCAATGGCTCTTAAGTCTGTTGATGATGTTGATGTGAATGGATTTGATGATGGGCTCTCTGCTACAGAGATTGCTTACCTTGCCAAGAACTTTAGAAATTTTCTTAGGAACAATAATAGAAGGGCAAGAGGTAAAAACAATGCTGAACCTAGAAATTTTAGGAGGAATGATCCCACTAAGGTGAATAATATTGAAAAACCTAGAGAGAAAGTAGGTTAAACCCCTAATAATTCTATGGGTCAACAATGTTTTGGATGTCAAGGATACGGTCATGTGAAATCAGAATGTCTTACATTCTTGAGATATAAGGGTAAGGCTATGGCTGTAACCCTTAGTGATGATGAAGTTTCTGACAATGAGTCTGGTAGTGATGAGGATGGAAACTTTATTGCTTTCACAACTACTGCTGAAGTTGATGAAAGTGTTGCTGTTAAAGAGATTCCTTCTGATGGGGAACTCTCTGAGGATGTAGATTTGCAAGAAGCCTACAATAAACTTTGCAAAGTTGCTGCAAAGGATGCTGCGAGTGTTGATTTAGGCTTAAAAAAATTGCATCTCTTGAACTTGGCAAGAAAAATTTGCTTTTGAAACTGTTTGATGCTAATGAATTGTTAAATAATGTGAAGATTGAGAACATGCTTTTACTTGATAAAGTTAAGAATTTGAAACTTGAATTATCTGTTGCTAGAGAACAAACAAATAGGTCTACTAGTTTCAAATTTGATCACATGTTGAATGTTCAAAAGTCTCACTCAAACAAAACTGGTTTAGGTTTTGTAGAAAGCATCTTTGTGCCTGAAACTCATTCCACAAACTTTGTTTCTTCTTCTGAGCCCCCCGTGAGTGAGGTTGTCAAACTTGTTGAAGTTACACCTCCTAGGAAGATTAGGGTTGATCTTAAAGAGTCTAAGCCTAAGAATTATACTCTTTCTAAGGACAAGTTGCATGATAGACCTGCATGGGTTTGTCATTTTTGTGGAAAGTCTGGGCACATTCGTCTAAACTGTTTCAAGTTGCAAGCTGCTAAGCGAGCAAATAAACCAAAATTACATGTGCCTCAAGCACAAGATCCTATGGTACTTATTGGTGAATTGGTAAAGGCTTTAAACCTTTATTCCAATCCTGGAGTTGCTCAGCATTCTAATGTGAATAATAACTTCAATGCTAGAGTTGCATCTAAAAAGTTTTGGATGCAAAAGGCTCAATCTAATTGAGTCTTTCTGACATGGTCCTTGTGCTTCATCGCTTTACTCTTTGTGACCATTCTTCTTTGTTGTCTTTGTTTTTCTAGGATTTGCATTACATAACATTCATGCATTTCATTCTAGGTTGTTTTTGTTATTTCTTTTCAAAATTAAAAAAAAAAAAAAAAAAAAAAAAAAAAAAAAAAAAAAGAGGAAAAGGGAAGCAAAATGTGTTTTGCATTATTTTTCTTGAATTTGAAATCAAGGTTGGCCACTTTATCTTTACATAACATGTTTATATCCCTTGTTTAGCTTGGATGAGCTTATTTATTGCACTTTACTAGCTTGAGCTTTGTAGTGCATGTTGTGTGGGAAGATGTTTATGGTTTTTGATCACTTGATCTTGATCTTGAAGTCACATGCCTTTGATTGTTGGACTTGAACTTATTAAGAAATGCATAAATAACCATCTCACCACTATTTACTAGCCAATCATGAACACCTTAGTGCATATCATAAGATTTTGTGCCCGAGAAAGTGAAGCACATGCACAAAAAGAATATAAGGTGTAGCCTTGATTTAAATGCTAAAATTGGTGTGTACATTATTGGACTATAATTAAATCAACAAATAAAATTGGTTTGTACATTATCCTAGCTATTTTTAATAAGTTTCTGATCAAATAAAATTGTTGTGTACAATATGAGGCAAATCAAGAAACTTACATGATTGCAAGCTTGTTTTCTAGGAGATGTGGGAGTTATATGATGTAACTCTTTAGGTGATAGTCTCTTTCAAATATATGTGATGAATTTTGTAGAAATTGTGCTTAATTACTATTCACATATCACTTCACATGCATCTCAAGCTTTTACTAGTTGCACACACTACACAAGTTACTCTTTGCTAAACTTTGTACATGTTATTGTGTGTGATTTTGTTTTGGCCATCCAAGATTGAAAGTTTCTTGATTTTAATGTAAAATGTGTTTGAGGTTTGAGAATTTAAGGAAATATTGATTGAAAATCTTATTTTTGAGAGATTTGGGTTCAAGATAAGTGTTTTTGAAAAGCATTTCATATCATTCTCACGCATACTATTCATAAAATACCATGCTTTGAGGAGTTTCTGCATAAAATTGCTCTGTTTTTCAAAATTTTGTTTTTTCCAGAATTTCGATCGAACGAACCTATTTCTTGACCGATCGAAATTTTGATTAAAATTTTGGTTTGAATCTACCTGGTTCGATCGATGTTCAATCGCTGCTGGATCAATCGAATGTAATTTTCGATCGATCGAATCTGTTTTTCAATCAATCGAAAATCGTTCAGAGAGTTTTTAAAAATCGCAAGTTTTTCACATGTTTATCACTATTCAAACTTTTTCAAAAGTTCTTTCTCTCTCTCTTTGATCAGTCAAGATTCAAAGCAAAATTTTTGTCATTTTCCCTCAAAAAATTTCAAGGGTTTTTGTCTTCTAACTCTGGTAAGACCCTTTTGCCCCTCCTTTTTCATTTATTTTCATCTTTCATGCATTTTCGAACCTATGGAAAATTGGGGTTTTTAGTGTTTTCAATCAATTCTTTCAAAATTGATCATTGGGTTTTTGTTATGGGATGTTATTAAACTAATCTTTGTGGTTTAATTTGATCAATTTGTTGAATTGGGAAAATTTGAATTTTCTAGGGCTTGAAACTACCCGAATTGGGGATTTTGTTCAATTGAGCATTAATTTATGAAATTGGCTTGTTTGATTGGTTGATTTGGTCATTATATTCTGTTATCTATCTTGTGTAATAATCAATTGGTCAATTTGTTGGGATATTTGAAAGTGGGTTTTCAAAATTTGGGGTTTTTGGTATAAACTCTATGTTCAAGCCAATTTTGTGTTTCTAAAGTGTAATTGGACTATTCTCAATGCATTAGAGCATGCATCATGTGGTAATACTGTTCATGCATCATATAGATTGTTATTTTCTACTGTTTTTGATCTAACTGTGTCTGATGCAGTTTGCCCTTGGGTTTTTCTTGTTTTTTGTCTTTTGTCTCTTTTATATCTGTCCTTTCTGCTCTTTAGCATCATGGTTAGGAAGACTAGAGCCCCTAGGACATCCTCTTCATCTTCTGCTCCATCGTTTGATTGTGAGAGGTTTCTGAGTGAGAAAAACCAAGTAACGTATGAGAAGCAGAACATTCTTAGGAATGAGTGGGCTGAGAGGAAAGTAGTTTTAGATGAGCTTGACCCAGAGATTAGGAGAAACTTTGAGCGTAGGGGCTGGTTGCCTTTGTTGGATGTTGATCATCCTCCTCCGGCTACCTTGATCAGAGAGTTCTACTCGAACCTCTCTGTCCACTCCTATGATTCCAACACTCAAATGAAGAGTTGGATACGGGGTGAAGAGTGAACCACACCATTACACCTACAGTAGTGGCCTCTGTTCTTGGGGTGCCTATGGTCCAACATCCTATCTATCCTTACGATGAGTCTCCTCCCCTTAATGACATCATATCATATCTTACTAGGACTTCTATCCAGTGGGGTTCTGATCCTTGGATCACTTCTCACAAGTTGACCCAGATTCATTATCTCTTTTTCCGGATTTCTTGCCATTCGATCTGGCCCATTTCTCATTTGCATACTATTCCTATAGAGAGATGTGCATTTTTGTATGCCCTTGTCACAGACGCTCCTATGAGTTTTCCTTATCTTTTTATTCGTTCTTTGATTGAGGTTCATAGGAGTAGTTCTTCTGCTCATGCTCTTTTCTTTCCTGTTTTTATTCATAGGATTTTGTTACATTTAGGTTTAGAGGAGTTTCCGGCGTCTGAGCCTATTCATATCATAGCTCCTATAGGTGCCACCTTCCTTAGGCAGAGGGTTGCCACTACAACAAAATGTATTTTTAGTGACGAAAATTAGTGAGGAAATATTTTTCTTCAGTAAAAATACAGCTTTAGTGACGAAATATGAATTTCGTCACTAATAATGAAAAAAATTAAAACATTTAGCGATGAAAAATAAATTTCGTCGTTATTGTGATCTGAAAAATGGGCGCCATCGGAGGGAAACTTTGGCACGAGCTTAATTAATCTATAGTGACGAAATATTTCGTCGCTAAAAGTTGAAATTTTTAGTGACGAAATATTTCGTCACTGTAGGTATTGCTATGGATAGTATTAGTGACGAAAATCCTTTCGTCGCTATAAGGAAGAATTAGCGACAAAAAATAGTCGTCACTAAAAATAATAATAGTTTTGCACTTCATTGTTTTAGTGACGAAATCACATTTCGTCACTAAAAGTATGCTATAGTGACGAAATATGAATTTCGTCTCTAAAAATCTTTACAAAATCTAGGTTCTTTAGTGACGAAATTGACCTTCGTCACTAAAAACTTAAAAGCCTAATAGTTTTTGCGACGAAGAGGAAGCAATAGCGACGGAACATTTGTCGCTAAAGACTTCACTATAAATACCCCACCCCTGTTTTATTTCACTCTTCAGCTCCTAAATAACACAGCTCCCAAGTACACGGTTTTCTCTTACCGACGCCTCTCCCAAAAGATCCCAACCGACGCCGGTAAGAGAAAACCGTCGCCGATAAGAGCCCATTCGCAACGGTAAGAGAAAACTATCGCCGACCGTCGTCGATAAGAGCCCATTCACGACGGTAAGAGAAAATCGTCGCCGATAAGAGCCCATTCGCGACGGTAAGAGAAAACCGTCGCCGACTGTCGCCAATAAGAGCCCATTCGCGACGGTTTTGAAGCATCGATTCTCAACCCCAACCATCGCCGATTTGAGAGCATTTTGCTGTCGATTTGCCTTCCAAGCTCCGACCCTTCGCATTCCCCGATCTCCGACCCTTCGCCTTCCCCAATCTCCGACCCTTCGCCTTCCGAGCGCCGACCCTTCGTCTTCCGACTCCGACTCCGATCTCCAACCACGTCCACAGGTTTCCGGCTAAACTACTACTACTACTACTAATAATAATAATAAAATTTCTCCTCTTAAAAAAAAAAAAAATTAATGACACATTGAATCAGCAATATTGCCTAATGAACAAAATCAAATTCCTACTCATTCGCACAAGATTGATGCTAGGCATACTACAAATTTCACTAATTTCGCTTTACAAATTGACGTGTCGACCTTTAACATAGACAAAAAAAAGTAATTAAGAAATTAATTTATTATGTTTATAAACATTTTGTAGTAAAATAAAAAAATTAAAGAGCTCCCTTTTACTCTTTTCGCTGTGATATTCCCATTTCCCACAAACACAAGAAAATAATGATCTTTTTTTTCTTCTTCTTTAAATACAAACAAAGATGTAAAATTGATAGAACCCCATTAGCAAAACGATGAAGAAAGACATGCTAAAAACGCGAGAGAAGCAAAGAGAGTCAAACCCCATCTGAGGCGTCTGAGCCAAACCGTTGTTGAGGTTGAAAATACCATATTTGGAAGTATCATAAATCGTACTAAAACTGGGTCTAAACGCGAATTTCTCATAGCTCTGCACAAATATAAAAACGAAGTATTGTTTTTATATTTGTGCAGATTTCTTATTTATGGCTTTTAGGAGATTTACTTTTGGCATTACTTGAAGACATATGAGGACATCTTCCGCTAGTTCTAAAATAGGGTTTAGGTAGAGTTATTGTATGTATTGCAAACAATTATTGTATGGAAGGAGTTTGAATTTGATACTTGTTTTATTTTTTACTTGTGGAATGTATGGATCTTTTTTTATAAATGTGTTGTTGAAATAAATGTGTTATTCAAATGTGAGATTTTAATAATGTAATGACAGGTTACAGGTTAATATCAAAGCCATAAAAAAATAAAAATAGAAAATAAGTTTTAGTGACGAATTTTTTCGTCACAAATATAGCAACAAAAAATTATTTTAGTGACAAAAATTTTGTCACTAAATATAGCAAGATTTTGTAAGAAATGGTTTTAGTAACGAAAATTTTCGTCACTATATGTGCCTAGATTTTCTTAAAAATAGTTTTAGTTACAAATTTTTTCGTCACTATATGTACCTGAAAATAGTTTTAGTGATGAAATTATGCATCACTAAATATGATTTAGTAAACTAAAGTGTTTTTAGTGACGAAATATTTTCGTCACTGAATAATGTTTTTAGTGAGGAAAACATTTAGTGACGAAACGTTTTCGTCACTAAAAGTTTTTTTTTTTTTAAATCAAATCGGACTTTTATTGACGAAATTTTCCGTCACCAGGACTTTTAGTGACGGGGCTACAGTGACGAAATGAGTTTCGTCACTAAAAGTCCAATTTCGTCACTAAAGGTCCTTAGTGACGAAAAACTGGACTTTTAGTGACGAATTTTTTCGTCACTAAAAATACATTTTGTTGTAGTGTGCTCAGATGCGAGCTAGCTCTAAACGTCCTAGAGTTGATTCTTCCTCTGGTGCACCTCCTCCTCCTCTTCCTCCTCCTTCTTCTTCAGGTGATCCGGCTGCTAATGCGTTTGTTGATCCAACTATTGCTGCTGCTCTTCCACCTTCTGTTTCAGATGTTTCTAGCATTCGTTGTACGTTGGACACTGTCATGATCGTTCAGGCGGCTTATGGTCAGCTTTTGGTGGACGTGCTTACCGAGCATTAGGCCTTGAGAGCAGATTTGGCGAGCATTAGACAGTCACCTCCGCCACCTCCTTTTGATGATGAGTGATTGCTCTTTGGCAATTCGTCACAAAAAGGGGGAATACATTTGGATAGGAGATTTTGTTGATAGGGGGAGATTTTTTTTGTTGTTTTGGAGCTGTGGAGATTTAGATTGTATCTAGGTGCTTCATCTTGTATTTTTTTTGGCTCATGATGTATTTTGTTTTATTTGAGTTGTCTATGATAGGGGGAGATACTATGATGTATTTATATCTGTTTCTTGTTTCACATTGTGCTACTTTGATTATTGATTTATATTTATGAAGTTATTCATGATATGTCTTGTAGTTTATGATTATGTGAAATCAAGAATTTATTTTGTTTTACTTGTATTTTCCACACATGCGTTTATGTGTTTGTTAAGTGTTACAGGAATATACAAGTTGATTCAATCGTGCTGCTGTCTACACTTACAACTGATAGATAGTAGTTAGGTTGAATTTGTTTTTGTTGGGCAATGTTATTGTAATGGGCTGTTTTTGTAAACTTTGAGCTTTTTGTTTAGTTTGTGTTTTGTCACGAATTGACAAAGGGGGAGTTTGTTAGGTTTTAAGACTTTAGGTTTAAATATATTAGAACTTCATTTTGTAATGTTGGCAAACCATGATCAAAACATTTAGTTTTGTTTTAGACTTGCTCAAAGTATGTTCATGTGTAAAGTTGGAATCGAGTGTTCTGTAGGATTTACTGTGTAAATCTGTCTGGCTCGATCGATCGAAGCTCGTGCAAATTGTTTTTCTACAGAATTTTCCAACTCAGCCCAAGCCATTTTGCCGTGTAGGGTTTTATGTTTTGCCTTAAGTATAAAAAGAAAAACCCTAGCCACATTTTGTTGTTATTGTTTATGCTATGTATGTGAATCTCTTATGAGATCTAGAGGTGTTTGCCTTCACATATACTTAGGGTTATCAAGAATCAAGATTATGTCAAGAGCTTGATGATCGGTTCGATTGCTTCATAAAGAGCTTAAAGATACACAAGTGGGAGTACTTGTGCTTGCTGTGAATCCAAGAAAGAAGTAGTCCGTGGACTCGAAGCTGTCACGTGGTCGTGGTAGTAAGTTTCCTACTCGAGGTAGCAATAGGATGTTAGTGGTCTAAGTCGCTATTGTGTAAACTTCAATTCTTTCATAGTGGATTTGTTTTACCTTAAGGAATGCTAGGTTAAATCCTCCCCAGGTTTTTTACCGGTTTGGTTTTCTTGTGTTATCATATCGTTGTGTTATTTATATTCCGCACTGTTTCAATGATATAATTTATCTGTGTTAACCTAGATCTGCATAATTTATCTAAGTTAATCACTTGGCTAAATAACTAGGTTAATCTGGTTGTGTTTTAAATGGTCTAAAAACGTACAACAAGCATTAGTTTTTTCACACTAATTGAGCTTTCAATTGGTTTCAGATCAGGTACACTTTTTAGATTTCGTTATCCTTATGTGATCCTAGACCCCGTTTGAGATGGATAGATCTCAATCCCTCAACGCACCTCCTTTATTTGATGGGAGTAACTATGCATTTTGGAAAATATATATGCGTACCTTTCTATGTGCTATTGATGAGACCGTTTGGGATTTCGTTGAGAATGGTTGAGTGAGACCAACAATACCCAAGGCCGAGTGGGATAAGGCTACACTTGCTTTGGCAAATGCCAATAGCAAAGCTATTAATGCAATTTTTTGTGGTGTTTCTACTGAAGAATTTCACAGGATCTCTAATGTGAAGACCGCTAAAGAGGCGTGGACTATCCTCGAGACTACCTACGAGGGAACCAAGAAGGTCAAGGACACCAAATTGCAAATGCTTACTACCCGATTTAAGGAAGTGAAGATGAGTTTGACTCATTCTATGGGAGACTCAATGAGATTGTCATTGCCAAGCTCAATCTTGGAGAAAAGATTGAGGATTCCAAAGTTGTAAGGAAAGTCTTAAGATCCTTACTCGAAAGCTTTTGAGCCAAAGTCACCGCCATTGAGGAGAGTAAAGATTTGGAAGAGATCAAGATCCAAGAGCTTGTTGGCTCCCTTCAAACTTACGAGCTCGGATTGCCCTCTCATAAGTCTAGCAAATCACTTGCTCTCAAAACCATAAATGAGAGAACCGGTGATTCCTTAGATGAGGATGATGTTGAGAAAAATGTGGCATATCTTGCAAAGAACTTCCAAAAGTTTCTAAGGATAAAGAACAATGGGAAGCCGTTTGGCAAAGGAAAATTCTCATCTTCCAAGAATGACAAAAGAGACTTCAAGAAGAAGGATGTAAAAGACTCATCACCACCCCAAGGGATTTTTTGCTATGAATGCAATGGTCATGGGCATTTGAAGAAGGAAGTCAAGAAGATGAAGAAAATTGAAGAAGAACACAAATCCACTCTTGCACAACTTAAAGATGCCAAGTGTGAAGTTGAAGAATTGAAAGAGGAGCAGTTGAATGCTTACTCAAAGATCAAGAAGTGATTCAAGCTAATGTCAAAGTGGAGCGCATCATAACCAAGAAGCTTGATAGTGTACTTTCATCTCAAAAGCCTTCCACATACAAAACCGATTGGGCTACACTGGTGAAGGAAGTTTGAGTGGCGAACCAAGAAGGGAGATGAAGTTTGTATTGGCAAAGGATGTAGAGAAGCCCAAGATTGAGATCCCTATCGTTGAGAAGAAGGACGTTGGGCCAAAATCAAGGCAAAAGGGAAGTCATTACCTAATAATCAAAGGGGACCTCAAGTGCATTATTTTTGTCATTATTGTGGCATTTAAGGGCACACAAGACCAAATTGCTTCAAGCTTCATGCTCTCAAAAAAGGCTGATTCTCTGCATGCTCAAGGAAATACAAGAAGAATGCCAAGAGGAAAGCAAGCTAAGGGAGAAAATGATGATCAACTCATTGGAGATGTCATGGAAATGCTTAAGAACATCTCATATTGCCTAGCTAGCTTCACCCCGAGGTTTGAGAGTTATGTTGGTCATACCCCTCCTTCTAAGGATCTCACCCAAAGCACCTGTGCGATGTGGGTGAAGAAGGGTACTCATGCATGACTATTTACTATGTCCATGCATTAATACTTCCAATGTATTAAGGTCATAGTTTCATGCATCATGTCATATGTATTCTTCTTACTTCCTTCCTAGCATGTTTCTTTTAATGTTTTCTGCTTTGTTTGCTTTGTTTTGTTGATCTTTCTTTATTGCTTTGTTTTGAGTGAGTAAAAAATCCCAAAACTCATAAAAAGTATAAAATCTCAAAAATTTTGATCGCTTGTGTTGTGTCATATCACATGCTGAGTTTGGCCTAGTACCTTTATACTAATGACATAGTACATTTGTGAGCTTAGCTTATTATGTATGCACATTTTAATTGTGAGTGAAATCTAGAAATCTACATTTGATTGTTGTAAATAGATCTTCAAGCTTGTCATGAATATCTAGCCAATAGTCTTGATTGATTTTGATACATGCGTAGACTTGATCCTATATATCTCCTCACATTTATTTTTTATGTCAAAAAGCTCTTCAAACGTCAATCTCTAAAAAGAGAAAGAGCTGAAAAAGCCTTGCTTCGAAACTAGTTTGACTAGGAAAAAGTGGAGCAAAATGTATTCAAAATGTATGATGCCAAAGCCAAAAGCTTATTTCTCAAAGAAATATAAAAAATTTCATGGCATCGTTGCTTAAAAATTGAGTTGTATTGGTAAAAAAAGTATGAAAAATGGAAGCCAAATGAAAAGCTTTCAATCAATGTAAACACTTTAGTGAGGGGTCATATATGTTCATTTTTACTAGTGAGATAGGTCACTTGACTTTGTGTTATTTGTGTATGACTTGATTGAATTGATCATTGAAGCTTCATACTAGACTATGGACTAATTCATATTTGATCCTCACACACAACACACAAGTCTAATGTTCAATGAATGCCTATTTCATTTGTGTGATTGTACGTGTTCAAATGTGATTTGTGTATGCTCAATTGCTTAATGATCAAACATAAAAAGATTTTTGAATGATTCATGTGTTTCTGGAAGTGATTTTTGTCACTTTGGTCCTTACACTTTTTCTCAAAATGTCATATTTTTAGTGTTGAAAAACTTTGTTTTTGGCCATTTCGTGACTGCTTTCGCGAGTGGCCTCTAGTAGCGAAATTCTTAAGAAATTTCAATTTCTTAAAAATTTTAGGCAAAGAGTTTCGCAAGTCCCTCGCGAGTGCTTCGCGACTCAGACTTGACCCGCGAAAATTTGCCCTGTGCATCTGCACATTTCGTGAGTAGACTCGCGACTAGCTTGTGAGTCACTGACTCGCGAAATGCAGAGAAAGACATTTTTTAAAAGGCTTGAAATGTCAGTTTTCAAAATCCTTGTCTTTTTGCACTTCGCGACTCCCACACACAAAAACTCACATTTTTCTTCAAAACTCAACCAAACTTCATTGTATTTCATCTTTAAGACTTCACTAAGGTAATTTCTAACATTTTTCATCTTTCAAATCCATTGATTTTGTCTTAGATTTCTTAAAACCTAGGGTTGGGTTTATTTGTGTGTTTGGGTTGGGAAAACTTATTTTTTGCAAAAATTTTCAATTTTATTGATTGGGCTTAGTCCCATTTTGTTTCTTGTTGATTGTATTAGTCCCATGTGGCATTTTAACATGTATTTAGGTAAGATTTTCACATGTTCATGCATTGTTCATCATATGTGTATAATGTGTGTATTCTAAGTGTTTGATAAAATGCCTCTATGGTATTTTTTTCACTCTTTTAGACTCCAATGAGTTCCAAATTTTGGGGTTTACCATTTTTATTCATGTTTTGATCATTGGTTATGTGTTTTACACACTTTGCCCCATAAGTGCTTGTTCATGCATTGATCATGCATTGCACATGCACATGCCTTACCACTTGACATGTTTTGCATGCATTTATGCTAGTTAAGTCTTTTTAGAGCTTTTAGCACATATAAGTATCTTTGTTATGATCATTTGATCATATTTTAGGGCATTTTTTTCCTTATTTTGCTTGATTTTTGAACTAACTTGTATTTAATCAAGTTTGTTACCATTTTTGTGTATGGTTTGTGCTTGTGTAGCTGTTTTGTAGATGCCTCATTGATCTTCACATGGTAAAGAACCTTTGATTGATGTCACATCATCTCCGATATCAAAGAGGACCCGCCAATCGTTGGCAAACTTTGATAACAAGAGATTCAAGACTCTTCTGGACTCTCGATCCTTTAACAACAATTTAAAGAATGCTCTAACTGTGGTAGAAAGGATTGTGAGGTTCGATACATTGGGATCAACTTTTATCTCTAAAATCTTTGCTGACAAAGATTGGGCTAGCTTGTTTGGTGGCTTTGAAGATCCTATTGAAAAGTTGGTCAAAGAATTCTACTCCAATGCATGGTTCACTGGAGCTAAAGTGAAATGTTGGATTCATGGAAAAGACTTTGTCATCACTCCAGACTATCTAGCAAAGATCCTTCACATAAATCATTCGGCAAATGTGGATACATCCCCTTATGATGACAGATTGGCTCCCGTTGTCGAAATTCTTGAAACATTAGGAGCATACCATGAAGTATCCTCCACGGGTACATCAACTGGCACTTCAAGATTCAAGCCGGAAATGAAGACTCTTACCTTGATTATGCATTCAAACTTGTACCCTTTGACCAACACGGGTTTCATTAACCTTGGAAGAGCCAAATTCCTATGTGATCTCATTAATGGAGCTCAAATCGACATTTATGCTCACATCTTTTAAATTTTAGGAAGAATAGCGGGGCTATCAGCTGCAAGGACATGTCTACCTTTCTGTAGCCTCATCATGAAGATCATGACTCTCAAGGGCATCCATCCTCCTAAAGATGGAACGGTCTTGCCTCGTTAAGGGTTGATTTCCTTGTATTCTCTCTAGAGCAGCAAGGTTCACTCCTCTGTTGAAAGGGCAAAGAAGAGCCCCTCCAAGCCTCCGAAGAGTGTATCCTCCTCTCATGCTTCTCCCATTGGGAAAAGTTCAGCTGCTCCTAGTGTCTCCAAACTTCCTGAGACATCTCCACCTCACACTCCAGAGCCTCAACCTTCCAGCACTCACTCTCAATCTAGATCATATATCCCTCACGTGGATAGAATGATGACTTTGATGGAGGGTCTACATGAATGCATTTCTGGACTTCCAAATATCATGTATTCTCACAATAATCATGTTCAGCTTCGCTTGACCGCCATTGAGACACAGTTGGATGAGATTCAGCACAAGCTTGAGGTGGACCTTTAGCTATTTGTGCCAAAAAGGGGGAGAAAGCTTATTGTGAATATTGTGAATATACCATAGAGTAAAGGGGAGAGCATCACAGAGCAAGGGGGAGTGCATATAGAAAGGGGGAGCACAATGGGTTCAAAAGAAAGAAGCTAACCTACAACCACACAACTTAGAAGTTCTAACATATGTTTTGCCTAATATGTTTAAAGCTTTCAGTACTTTAGTTTAAAACTCAGTTTACTTTAGTACTTTGTATACCTTGGTTTTTATAGATGCTTCTTGGTTTTTAAAACTCAGGCCAAGTCATGAGTGACTAGCGAAACTCACTGTCTGTTGCTTTTTGGAGTGTGACTTTTCCCATTCTTTACCAACATTATATAAACCCTCATTACCCATGAAATGTAAGAAGAAGGAGTATTTTCTAAAGAAACTTTTGAGAGAGAAACCCTAGCCAAACACTCGAGAGTTTAAGATTGTTTTACCCATAATCATCTACATCATTCCTCTAAAGTTTCCATCTACTCTCATCTCTCCATCTATACATCCTTGAGAGGTCTTAGCCTAAACACTTACCTCACCCATTTTGAGTGTTGAGAGAAGTTTTGATGTCTTTGGAAAGCATTAAAAGAAGCCATTGAGTGGCGGATGCAATCGGGTGGAATTGCGAGATCTGTATAACTAGTGAAGACAAGACTCAAAGAAGTCCGTTGGTAGTAGGAGCTTGGAGGGCTCAAGTACATTGTGTAGATTAAGCTTGAAGGGTCTTTTTGATATTCGTGTACTACAACTTTTTCACTAGTGGATCGATTTCGGCTTGGAGGACCGCGAAGAGGTTTTTCGTCGAGTACTTCAGTTTCCTCTTTGATAACACGTCTAGATCTTATCTTTTGTTTGCATCTCTCTTCCCTACTCTTTAAGCTTTACATTTATTGCTTATTGTACTTGCTTATGGCTTAGAGTAGTGTTCAGGTTTATTGCACGTGTTTTACTATTGTTCCACACTTAGATAAGTTAGAATAATAGCAATTAAGCCGTAATTTAAAATTTGGGGTCTAAACAAGCATTAATGTTTTCGCACTAATTGAGCTTTCAGTAGCACTATTGAAATATGACTACATACAAAGGACAACTGCTAATTAAGCACAAGAACCTGTTATACCTTGAAATACAAGTGAAATAAAAGGTAGATATTATGTACGAATGACATGATAAAATGATTTCATTGAATATAATAACATACCCAGAATTAGGGTAATGTAGAAACCATACCATTCTATATAGGACCAAAACAAAAGGGAAGCTTGTAGGATGATTTTACCAAATTAATGAATATTTGAATTGATATCTTTAAAAGATTAATAAGTAGCACCAAAGAATAAAAGGCTATCTGCAAAATTTATCTTCTTCTCCTGCCCCTTTTCAAATAACTTGACTACATAGGTCCATGTTCATATATTTCCATAAAATTGATCATTTCAATGCATTCATTCATGGCCCAACTATATCCATGCATCATGTCGTCTTTTCCTCATGCATATGTACATTGTGTTTATGTGTCTCTAACGCAGTTCTGAATATTGGTTTTCTGTTGTGCTTTCGTTTCGTCTCTATAGATCCTAGTTATGGCTCCTAAGAAGTCTAAAACCATTAAAACCAAAGCCAAAAGAGTGTCTGCCTCCTCATCTGAGCCTGCAATTGCCTTTGATCAAATAAGGTTTGAAACGGTTACAAACGAGCAAAGGTTTGAAAACTTAATTCAGTATAGGAATATTTGGCCAGAACGACAAATCAATCTAGATGAATTACCTCTTTCTGTCCATAGGAATCTACAGTGTAGGAATTGGTTGTCTCTGTGTAAAGATTTACAACCCTCTCCAGCTGCCCTGATTAGAGAGTTCTATTCCAATCTCCGTATTTGTTATGATGATAATCTGAGTTCTTGGATTCGAGGTCAAAGTTTTGTCATAACTAAGGACGATGTATTTAATGCTCTTAATGTACCTCGTGTTTGTAGACCTACTTATCCATACTTGGAGTGACCTCCTATATCTGATGTCATGACTCTTCTTTGCAGAAGATCAGTGACATGGGGATCTGACCCAAGAATTAACTCGAGCGAGTTAACCGAGCTTAACTATATCTTCTTTAGGATAGCTTGTCACAACATCTTCCCCATCTCCCATGTCCATACTATTCTTATAGAGAGGTGTTTCTTTTTGTACGCCCTCGTCACTGATGCCTCTATTTGTTTTCCTTCCCTTTTCATTCAAACGCTTGCTGAGGTGCATAGGAGCAAGTGTAAGAAGCATGGTCTATTCTTTCCAATTTTCATCTATAGGGTTCTAAACTTTTTACACTTAGAAAACTTTCCTTCCCTAGAGTAGATCCACATTACAACCCCTATAGGAGCCACCTTTCTCAAATAGCGAAGTGCACAAAAGAAGAATGTTGGACCGAGTGTTGGTTCATCAAAAAGACCACGAGTACAGTCCACCGCTGGAGATGTTCATGCTGAGGATAGTCCTGTTGATCCTACAGCTGTTGTTGCGGATGATGGTGACGATGAGGTACATGTTGATAGCGCAGCTGTGGAGCCCACCGTTCCTCCTCCTCTCTCTCTTCGTGTTATGATGAAGACCTTTATGACAACTCAAGCAGCTCATGGACAGCTTTTAGATGGGCTTATTGCTAAGGTTGCTGCTTTAAGAGCAGATTTTTTAGAGTATAGGAGTGCTTTTCCATCTCCTCCACCCTCTGACTCTTGATGATTGCCTTTGGCAATACATAACAGACAGGGGAAGTAGGGATTGTAGCGTTGGGGGGAGAGTAGTTTTTGTAGCTTCCATAGATTATATGAAAGTTATTTAATGTGATTTTCAAGTATTTGTATATTATTATATGTACTCTTCAAGGTCCGCAAACATGGTTTTAATTTTATGATAATATGACCATATTCACATTCACAATGTGTGATGACTTTTATATTGAATGATCCTTTCCTTTCTTTTTTTCCTTCAACTGGAATGTGGATAAGGTAACCTCACTAATAACATATGCATTTTTGAAGAAAAACTATAGTCATTGAAATGATAATAGAAAGGAACCTACCTCATCAAATGCATTATCGATTAGTTCTGCAATGGCTATACCAAAAAAATAAAAAGAGATCATAAAAGTAGATTAAACAGATACTAGCCTTTGAGCACGCGCATGCGCGGAGGCTGTTCTATTTTGTGGGTAAGGGTTAATTTAAAGCATTTATTATAATTTGGGATTACTACATTTTCCACACACAAAAAAAAAAAAAAAAAAAAAAAAAAAAAAAAAAAGTATGGCGTTGTCATGGAAAATTATTTCACCGCACATAATACTCATCACACCCCTAGGTTTTTTTTTTTTTTTTTGTGATTGGAAAATGTAGTAATCCCAAATTATAATAAATGCTCTAAATTAACCCTTACCCAATAGAACAACCTCTGAGCACGCGCGTGCTCAGAGGCTAGTTTATAGTTAAAATTAGATTAAATTTGTCGTTATATAAATTTGCCTCTGAGAACATGTTTATACTTTTGGATGAACATTATATAGATTTATTTTAATAATTAATACCTATGTTTCCTATTTCCTGTCACTGATTATCCAAAAGTATATATGTTTCCACTTCTCCATCCATATCCTTATATTTAAGCACTAACATATCTGATTGTCCAAGAAAATAAAAGGCTAAATTTTAGGGAAATTTAAAAGATTAAGGTGGGGAATTGGTGTGACCCTATCCTTATTTAAAAGTTTATCAAAAAAAGAAAAACTACACATTTAAAAAAATCCCACTTACTACACATCCATAACAAAAGTGAAAAAGAGTTGAAATTTCAAATATAATTATTTTACGGTGAAAGGATCAATAATGGTTAGCCACTTACTACACATCCATAACAAAAGTTAAAAAGAGATTAAATTTCAAAGATATCAATTACCCTTAAAACTGAGAAAATGTACGTAACATTGTTTATGGAGCAGTAAAGTAATAATTATAAAAAAAAAAAAAAATGTAAATTGAATTTCACATAGAATTATACAAATGATAAATATAATTTATGTTACAAAAGAAATCTATTTACAACAATTTCTTAGATAACGACCACTTCATGTGAGGGTTAAATTGGGTAACATTATCCAGTAGCTCAAATATATAATATAATAATACCCTCTAAAAAAAAGTGGAATTACATTTATAAAAATAGCGTAAATTACATGGAAAAACTTGTTTACATAATACCCTCTAAAAAAGAGTAGCGTAAATTACATTAGGAAAAAAGTAGCGTAAATTACCACTTCAAGCAGCCTAATTCCCTTAAAACCCAACACCAAATTGGCCAATCATGCACACATTCGCTCTAGCCTACAATGCCTCCATAAATTCCTTGGTCCCATACCTCGCAATTGCACCCAAATTGCTCACCAAATCTATAACCCAAAAACCAGAAAAAGTGTTAGCAATCTAAAATTACATTAAATATTAAGTTATTGGACCAAAATAGAGAAGAAGAATATATAAGTACCTGCACGCATAAATAGAGAGAGTCTTGTTGAATCGAAACTTATCCAATACCGACACACGTAAATGCAAAACCAATCAATCTTAATTCTCATCCAACCAGCTTAATTCCCATAATAAAACTAGTATGTAACCCGTGCTACCGCAAAGGAATGGATATAATTAAATAAAACAATGAAAAAAAAAATATTGCATTTTATTATTTAAGTGATACTATTGGTTTTTCTTATTTATTTATTAATCATGAGTTTATTCATCTTTAAAAGGCTTAGTTAAGTCTAAATTCATATTATTAACCAGAAAATTTCATTAACAAAACTTAGCATTATGTAATTTTTTTACAATTTCAGTCGAGCAGACCAGCAAACCTTATATGATATGGCTTATCAACTGGGGCTTTACTTGTAATTGCTTATAAATAATTGGCATAAGAGTGGTTTGTGTGCATAGGTGAATTGTACGTTGGGTGTATAGGAAATGCTATTTGTATTGTCTATCTGCTAGCTTAAATTAGTATAGTTTGATTGAATTTGTATAATTGATTTCTGGGAGCTATGTGATGTGTGACCTGTGGGGTTTACTTTTATTTTATTATTGTGTGCTTCCACATGAGTATGGTTCAATGTCATCACAGTGACATAAAATATGCTTTGGACAAGAAAAATTGTGCTTTATTATTTAGTAGGTATTGTTTGGTAGATTAGGTGTATAAATGCGGAGATTTTTAGTTAGAAATGATGGTTCTAATTTATAATTTAGCAAACTTTATTAGAAAATGCAGATGATTCAAATTTTATGGGATGAAAATGAGAGTTTAGATGAAATCTTAAAAAGGAATTTAGTTTGGTTTTTATATTCAATGAGACGTAAGTACAAATTTTTGATAATCACAAGGATAACAATTCATTAAACTTTGAATTTTCCACAATCGATAATCATTCCTTTTGGCAAACCATTAAGGAAATCATAATTGTAAAACTTTTACAAAGCTTAACAAATAATTAATAAAAAAATAGAATATTTCATCTTATTATTTAAGTGATGCTACAATGAGGGAAAAAAATAAAATAAAAGAGAATTAAAGAAGCTTATTCACCAACTTAAACATTTCAAGGTCGATTGAGCATCTTTTGCACGTAACCACAAATTTTGCATAACCGTAAGGATAAGGTTCATCTCGGTTCCAATGTCCCATTCCAATTTTGTGGCATGCTTGAAAGTTTGGAATTTGATACAAGGCGGTTCCCGCAGCTACATGTCAAAGCATATTTCAACAATTTCGAAGCCAATGCTTCCCATGTTCATCATTTAAAATTTCCAAAAGGTTATCAATGCCTCCCCGATTTGACTCACAAAGTAGCATGATTCCATGTATATAAGCTGCAATAAAATTGCCACATGGAAGAGCTTTTTCAATTAAATTTTTTCCTTCAACGACTTCTTCATTCAAAAAGTATTCCCAGCTTCCTACTATCAGTAGCGCATCAAGATTTTCTGCTTCATAACACTGAAAAATTAGGGTTTTTTCTTTGTCATGTAGTAGAGCTGGGTGATTGAAATATGGAGTCAGTTGAATTTGTTGGAGGACTAGTTTGTTTTCTGTTAACTTGTTGAAGCGTTTGCAACTAATTAAGAAAAAGGAAAAGATTAAATTAATAGACTGAATAATTTATATAGAGGGAAATAAATAAGTAGATACAAATTGAGAAAATAGTTTTTTATACCTTAGCTTAATGTTTCCCAGGAGTGTTGCCGAATCTTTGCCTACTTTCGAAAAGATTTCAACCAATATGTCAGTATGAAGAATTTTTAAAGTATTCTTTTTTTTTTTTTTTGAAATAGTGGTACAATATTTCAGTTACTATTTATAATAAAATGATTTGTTAAGGTTCATAGTATCATATTAAATAACAATACATAATAATAATGTGTTTACGAATTTTGAAATGATTATACATGAATTTGATGGTGAAATGGTTAAATTCATATAGAATTTTGTATTGCAATTGGTTCTTAATGAATTTAATTGATTCTATCCATTAATATTAACACTTTACAGTTAACATGACCCATTAATTAGGTCCATTGAACTCCTGTTTCAGTCCCCTAACAATTCACAGTAATAGAAAGTGGGCAACCATTCGGATCCCAAGAATGTAAGACAAACCAGTTCAATGAATCAACCAAAACGAAAATAAATGTATAACATTGAATCTTAATTGAACCTCATGTTGATCTGTTCAATAACTTAACTTTTTAACTATTGACACAAACTTTTTAGGTTTACTTGATCGACTATATAACAGCTTTTGATCTCTGATTCCAGGGTATTGGAGAACATATCAGACACTATTGTTGCAGTTAATACAGTTAATGGTAGTACAAATGTCATCACTTTAAAATTCATTTCGGGTTACAAACCCATCAACCCAATTCATCATGTCAAAGAAGTCATAAGCCTAGAGCAAACTGCTGTGGTTAATTATAATCAAATGGGTACATGTATTATTATACCTTTGGCTCTGGTTCTTGCTGCCTCAGAGTGAAGCTGATTTTCTGAACTATTGCTCTAACAATTTTTGGCCCATAGACAACGTGTGTACTTATAAAAGAAAAAATAAAAGGAAAAAAGACAATGTGCGTATTACCAAATAACTCCAAAAATGAGCTGCTGATAAACCATATCCTGAAGCTCATTTTGTGTAGCCAAAAAATAAAAGACAATATTTGCTTTGCAAATAATAAAAGAGCCCAGTAGCAGTAACAGATTCATAGATTCATAAAGTTACATTAACCATTTAACCATGAAAATAGATGTTATGTTTACAACTGAAAGGATTAATAAGTGCATATTCGATCAATTCAGATAAAGGATTTACCCAATGTAATCAGCAGATGAACGGTGAAAAAAATACCAAATGATACTAAAATTATTGGAAAAAAATTATCTCCCAACCTAACCTTTAGATCCGGTCATAGGGTGTTTTTTTTTTTTTTTTTTTTTTTTTTTTTAAATTAAATCAAGTTTTCAAATAAATTATCTATAATGAAAAATTTTCTAGAAACTCTTTTATGGTAAAGGTTTTAGAATATTTATATACTAATATTAACTCTTCTTGAGCAATTTGATATAAAAATAGACAAAGTTAAACTGAAAAAGTTTTGGACCATGGAAAGACGAAAATCAAAATCTTTTTCTTTCATGGGACAAATAATTGTTTTTGCAAATAATTGGAGAATAACAAAATAGAAAGAAGTTTCCCCACAAGCAGTTTTGAAAATTCTGTCACTTTGAAAGGGTTTTTTGGTCTTACTTGTGAGGTGATATTTTCCCCACCAACAACAATTGCATCCTGAAATATTTGCCTGCAATGATTTAGACATCATGCGTTGAAAACCTATATAAGAGACACGAGAAAACAGTAATTCAGAAATCAGTGAGCACAACTAAATCTATCAATAAATCTATCAATCAAGAGATGTGGCATGAGAAGGAGGCCAGTCAAAAGAAAAGGGTACAAAACCAACAGTGAGCACAACTAAACTAATTACCAACTAATGAGAGGAAGTAATTTTTAAAAGAGCATAAATAATTTCTTTAGCAGGCTTTATTTAAATTTAAAGAATCTAGAACAAAATCAAGTTTTAGATAGAATGTCAAATATATAATTGGTAGCTATTGGAACCAACTTGTTTAGCTCTACAATTAAATAGATAAATCTGAACAATTGCTAATTCAAAACAGACTGGATTTCGACTGTTTTTTCAAACATTCATATGGATGTATTTTAATTTGGGTGTCCATACATATAGTGAGAGAAAGCAATTTTTAAAAAGAGCATAAATATTTTCTTTCACGGGTTTTATTTAAATATAAAGAGTCCAGAACAAAATGAAGCTCTAGTTAGATTCTTACTTACTTTAAGTATGTGATTGAAACAAATAACAAACAGAAAGAGAGACAAAAACAGAGTCAAAGAGGTATTGCCACAAGATTCAATGTTTTTAAGAAAGCCGGCTAATCAGAGGGCTGACCTGGTTTTGTTTGTGAAACCATGAATAGAAGTATGAAGCTCATTTATCTTTGGTAAGGGAAAAGAAGATAAAAGTGTTATTAACAAAAACAACGAAGAGGCGAAGAGGTAATTGGTACCTTACAACAGAGAGGGGTTAATGGACAAAGTCTTATTGTTGATTTTAATGCTAGCGGGCAAGAGAAAGAAAACAGTCAGCTATTTATTTATTTAAGCTACTTAGGTAGTTGGGTTTACTGATGGAGTAATGAAAAACAAACTGGATTTCGGGTGTTTTTTCAAACATTCATATGCATGCATTTTAATTTGGATGTCGATACATATAGTTTTAAAAGGCATGTGCACAAAAAAAAAAATTAAAAGGAAAAAATTAAGTTCTATTCCATTCATTACCTGTAGGGGCAGCAACTTCGGCGGGGCTTATCACGTGGATCAAGTGCTCATTACGAAGATCATCTGCTAAATTTACCATTATTAGTAGTGCAAAGATAGATTCCAAACAGCCATTGCACATTATTAGTATAACAAAAGGCTAACCTGATATAGTATTGGATTCATGTGAAGTGCTCCCAAAGATAGTATTCGCACTATTTGGAATAAAATCAGTTGCCACCTCTTCTACCATCACATCCACAGGAACATCTAATAAGCTGTCATCTATAACTTCTTTGTCACATCTTTGGAGGATTTCATCATTCAATTGAGACAGCACCAGCGTATTTTCCACATTACCAAAATGAAAATCACATCCAATAATAGGAGCCTTCACTAATTGTTTGTTGATAATTCCCACTGTTTTTCCCGATTTCAATCTCTTAGTAGCACCATTTTTATCATGATATTCAAAGGTACAAATACCAGAACCATACTTCTCTAGGTACCTCAAATAGATTTCCATTGATGGTTTTACGTTGAAGGGCAAAGGTACCAGGACCATACGAAATAGGAACATCAAATAGGTTGCCAGGATCCACTTCACTTCTACAACACATCTCTACTTGAGTTCGAATAGCTCTTTTTTTATTTAAAATCAATCGCCTTTTTGACCTTCTAGCTCATGCTTCATCCATAACTATCTCAAATAATATACTTGTATTATCGAACCACTAACACAACATTACCGCTAACCACTCACCATATTTGTTAATTACTTGAAAATTTATTAGCTGGGAAAATAAAAAGTTCTAGTAGTTTGTGAATACCATAAAAACAAAAATGTTAAAAGCTCTAACGAAAAGCATATTAACAATAAGTCATATAATTTACCAGTAATAATAACAACACTATCAGTAAAAAAGTAGCTAACCTTTTTCAAGAGAATAAGCAATTATTTATACATTATCAGGGTTAAATACTAATCATACTTTTGTAATCACAACATAAACAGGGGGAAAAAACTGACCTTTGTTAACAAAATAAGCAGGTACTATGGAAAATCACAACTAACTACTTGTCATATTTTTTAATGACTTGAAAATAGATTGACGGGATAATAGAAAGTTTTGGTACAATTGTGACTACCGTTAAAATGAAAACATTAAAAGCTCTAATAAATAGAATATCAACAGCCTATCAAATAATTGACCAATAATAATAACAACATAAACAATAAAAAAGAGCTGACCTTTGGTAAGGAAATAAGTAGTTAAAAAGCCTCAATTCGTTGGCAACAGAGTTTCCCAATTTTATGACAATCTCCTGTGGGGGAAAAAAGCACACCAAATAAGGACATAAACTGTAAAAACACAGATGACCTTTGTTAAGACAATAAGCTGTTTAAAGACCCTTTATCATATATGTAAAGTTGTGATTTACAACTATGTGTTTTGTTGGCTTTAATTCTGTGCCAAATTTGATTGTAATTTTATTCAATCTTTTGTACCCTGTATTTATTGTGGGATCTGATTGTAAGGGTTGTGTGATAAAGAGAGAGAGTGTGAAGACTCAAGCAATTGAAGACTGAAGAGTTTTCGCGGGTATCTCGCGACTAAGCATCCCGCGAAG
Source organism: Notholithocarpus densiflorus (assembly GCA_030021035.2). Lineage (NCBI taxonomy): Eukaryota > Viridiplantae > Streptophyta > Magnoliopsida > Fagales > Fagaceae > Notholithocarpus > Notholithocarpus densiflorus. Next base: position 124,194 of record JARYZH020000365.1, read on the forward strand.
TGACTCATGTGACTTGTACATGCTAGAATGCGAAGAGTCAGGACAGGATGGAGATAGCTGTGTCTCGCGAGTATCTCGCGGGTAAGGCCTTCCCGTGAGACACCTGCGAGACATTTTGTTCTACCAGACTGTACTATCTGATACACACTTTCTGTATCCACACTATATATACCCACATTACCCATAAATGTTAAGGAATGCTTCTGAGAGAAAACCTTAGCCAAACACCTTGAGAGTTAGAGATTGTTATACCCACAATCCTCTACACAATAGTTTGTGGATTTTTCTCAACTCCTACCTTTCTATTTCCATACCATTGAGAGGTTGATAGTCCAAACACTTACCACATCCTTTCAGAGTGTCAAGTGATAGTTTGGAGCTGCTGGGAAGCATTGGAAGAAGCCAAAGATGGCAGATGTAACATGGAGCTTGTTGCGGGATGATAGGCCAAAAACGTATTGACCCATTGTGATAAATTAATTAATTAATTAACCAAGTTTATTAATTAATCAAATTAACATGCAAAGCGTGTGGTAGCATAAACAAATCACCAAACAACTAAATACGCAGCGGAAAATAAAAGACACGATGATTTGTTTACGAATGGGGAAAACCTAACGGCAAAAACCCCACCGAGTGATTTTCAGGTCACCACTCCCGAAACTCCATTATTATCACAACAAGCGGTTACAAGTAAAGGAATCCCAAGTACTTTACCAACCTACAGTTGAACCCTTACCCCAATACCCAATTGACTTGTTCTGTAGTGACAGTTCCCCTTTTGATGCACGGCTCCCAAGTACGTGACTAACCAATGCGCGGATCCCAATACGCGACTTCAATCACCAACTAAGAAGGTTGTTGGCTGCAAAGTTCTTCAGTTCATCTACATGATGAAAATCAAGAAGATGCTTGGTTACAAAACCCTACGGTGCAAATACACAGCAACTTCTTCAAGAGAAAGAGATGAACAAGGGCAAGAACTTTGTCTTCAGTCACAATTTGCTTGAACAAGGTTTCTCAATACTTGTGCAACTTGTGTACTCTTTGACGGCCCTTAAAACAAGGGGGGGGGGGGGGGGTTGCAAAGCTCTTTATTCTAAAAGTTGAAATTTTATCAAAATATCACTCCCTACATCCTTTTCTTAATTGATTCTCTATCCCATTTTATAATGTCCTAAAATGTGATCTTTGAAAAGTTAGATATATATATATATATATATATAGAATATGTACATGAAATTTCTTTAAAGAGGGATTCTTTGAAAATTATGAATGGATAACAATCAAAATGAGAGGGATTTTATGAATTATACAATAGAATGGATACCACTAGCTCCAAGGATCCTAGAATTTTCAAATAACAATATCAAAAACAAAAATTTCAGCTCCATCCAAAATAAAATGAAATAATCATGAATTGTCCCACCTAGCCTTGTGATCTACCCTAGTCCCAATAAGTCATAAGCAGCAATCTCAGTGCTGGTTTCTATGGATTAGTAATATCAACTATACCTCTAAGTGAAGCTCCCGCATTATCTCATACATGTCCAATAGTACAAATAACTTCTCTGTGATCTTTTGCTCTTGGCAATCGCATCCCCAAAACTAAGTAGCATCGAAACACTGCTTGCAATGACCTCACCAAAACACTAATCCCTGAGAGAATCAAAGCCTTCAAATATTTGATCAGAAACTATCTGCTCTCTAGCATAAAGCTGTTTGACCTGTTCATGCATAACCATATATTCAGAAAATGAAAACTGCTAGATTTGTTCAAATTCCGGACAAGTACTTAAAGCAATATGCATGAAATGAATCCAATTCCCAATTTTGGCCTCCAAAACCTCCCATTGCATCTTCTGAACATCCTCTTTGCCAAGTTTTTCAACTCCCAATTTTCGAAGGCTTTCTTCTAGAACTGAAGAATATCCCTAAACAAAACAAAAGAGTATTTGTTGAACATCTTGATACTTAAACTTAAAAATAACACGTATATGTGTGTGTGCGCGCACGTGTATATAAGATGGACATCACTCACACACACGCATACACAGACCAAGCCAGATATTTTGTTCTTTTCTTCTATTTCGATCAGCTATGGGTGTTTCCTGTAGTTTTTTCATTGAATCCAAATTTTTTCAATTGGTAATAGAAGAAGGGGGACGTTATTTTTTGTTGCGGATTTTTGAGCGGGTAAAATATTTTATGAAATCAGTTGTTATGGGCAAGAGCACAGCACAACGGTTGATGAAGAATATTTAACACATTGCCATTGGGATTAGTTCCAAGCAGTTCTTCACATTCAGGGATGGTGATGTTGCTTACACTCTCCAACGAAGCGCCAACTCTTTAGGCCATTTTTTACTACTGATTGAACTTAAAGTTGGTGGGTCTTGAAGGTCAATCCTTATCCCTGAAGACAGAGCAAAAAATGGTTAGAGGACTTTCAGACTTGAATTAAGAAAGAAGCTGGATTCGAACCAATATGATGTGGGTAATTCAGGTTTCTCAAAATTTGTTGCTCAGTCACACAGGTGCAATTCAGAGATTCAAATCTCTAGATATTTTGCTGAAACGGTGCAAGGTCATCACATACAAGTGAAGGATAGAAAGCATCCAGAGCAGAAAATATGGGGAGTCATTTTAGGTATGGGGAGTCATTTTAGGAATGCATGCTAGATAGAGAAGGGTTTGACTATGGAGGTGGGTGAGAATGGAAAGAGGAGGATTTCATGGGATTTTAATAAAGGTGGACCTAAGTGTTTCAAATGGGTTCCACGGGTGAGTCAGAAAATAAATAATAATAAGCCCAATGTAGGCTTAGGCCTAAAACCCACGATGACCCAGTCCTTAGGCTTTATTTAGATGCCTAACCCGTTGGTCCCAAGCTTGACCCAACCCTATTTGGGCTTTACCCAACCATCCAATCCATGTTTCTCGGGCCCGAGTACTTATGAAGTGGATGAGAACTCTTCTAAAGGCAGCCCGATCCTAATGGCCTTCTCCTTGGGTCACTTGACAAGGAAATTTTGCATATTTCTAAAGGTCTTTACTGGGCCGATTTTGTTTGGAAACTTTTGTATGCTAGGTTTGTGGACTTAGGGGTCAAGGGTGGGGCTGAAGCTAGAAGTAAGAGCTGCGTGAGTTTGATACAGGGGGTGGATGACAAGATTACATGGCTGATAGATGGTTTTGAGTTTGATTAGCCCAATCTGGCATTGATTCCAACGACGACAGATTGTGGCCTATTTGAGATGTGTGTTTCGATGGAGGAGGAAGTGGTTGTCTCAGAACTGGGTTCGGGTGAGGATGAGAGTTTTTCAGATTTTAATCCCCTACTTACTATCGCTCCTCCAGTGTTGGCTTTGTCAGCGGAAGTGCACAATGATACTGAGGTATTGGGTCTTGGTGGCACGCTGGATATTTCAAATTGGGTGAAGCACAAAATCCCAGGGTTTAGTAAATTGGTTGGGCTCCCTTTAAGTCGGCATGAGAAGTTATGTATTGATTATCTTCAAAGGCTAGAAAGGGAGGTGGAGAAAGACAACTTGTTGAAGAAGAAAGCATCGTTTACCCGAAAAGTAGCTACTTCAGGGCAAAGAGAGTTGAGGGATTTAATTTTCTTGGTTAATTATGATGGGAGGTAGTTTGGTTGTGTAGTAGAAATAGTATTGGGGATGTAACCGTCTTTATAAGGTTGAAAATGATTTTTTGGAATGTTAGAGAATTGAATAACTCCTAGAAATGTCTGGTAGTGAGAAGTTTGTTACGTGAGTGGAAGTGTGATGTAGTCTGCCTTCAGGAAACAAAGCTTGCTGGCATGGATAGACAGATTGTTAGCAGATTATGGAACTGTCCGTATGTGGATTGGGTGGCTTTGGATGCTAATTAGACGGCTAGTGGAGTATTGATTTTGTGGGACAGGAGGGTTTTAGAAAAGTTGGAAATTTTGGTGGGTACATTCTCAGTGTCAGTTAAGTAGCAAGGTGTGGAGGATCGTTTTATTTGGGCATGCACAGGGGTTTATGGCCCAAATGATAACAGTGTAAGGGGACATATATGGGATGAGTTGGTTGGTATTCAGTAATACTGGAATATTCCTTGGTGTTTCATTGAGGATTTTAACATTGTTCATTTCTTGAGTGAACGGAGCGGTGGTTCTCATCTTACTCCAACTATGGAAAAAATTTCAAAGTTTATTGAGGATCTTCACTTGATTGATTTTCCTTTAAAGGGAGGGAGATATACTTGGTCTAGTGGCACTAATCAGCCTTCCATGTCTAGGATAGATAAAGCTCTAGTTTCACATGATTGGGTGGAACATTTTCCGGACGTGATCCAGCAGATTTTACCGTGACGTTTTTCAGACCATTTCCCAATTCTTTTGAAGGTAGGGGGTATGGTGAGGGGGAAGAGTCCTTTTAGGTTTGAGAACATGTGGTTAAAGACGGATGATTTTGTTGATAGAGTTTCCTCATGGTGGAGTCGCCATTCTTTCTTGGGAAAACCTAATTATGTGTTTGCTAAAAAGTTGAAGGCTTTCAAAGAAGACATTATTTAGTGGAGCCATAGAGAGTTTGGCAATGTCAGTCGTCAGAGGAAAGAATTACTGGGGTTTTAGATTCATTAGATGCTAAGGAGGGTGTGAGAGACCGTAACTTCCGAGTGCCCTCAAAAAAGAGATTTGGGTGCTTTTTAAGGGCACCTCTCTTTTTGGGTAAGTGGTGTGGAGTCGCCACTTATTTTTTATACTAAAAAATAAGAAAAAATTAAATACAACTTTACATGACTGAATTGTTTCATTCTCATTGATTGAATAATAAAAAAATACAAACTTGATAAATTGAGTATTACATGGCTTTGGGTCCTAGTTACAAACTACCAAAAATAAAAACAAAGATAAAGCCTAGGTCTACCTATCCAAAGACACTAAATTCGGAGGCTAGGTTACCGAATGGGAAGGTGTTAGGCACCCATTCCGCCCAAATAGAGTCTGGTCTTCTAGACTCTCACGACCAATGTACCCTCAATGCATGACATGAATGATATGTTGCATACATGAGACACTTAACCAAACTAAGTCATATAAATCTACTTCATGAATGTGTCCTCTTCTTTAAAAAATTCATATCTGTTTTTGTGATAAAAAATTTTTTGATTTGATTTATTAAAAAAAAAAAACCAGATTTGTTTTTGTATATGTAAAAAAGTTAGTTTTTGGTGAAAAAAAATCAGATCCGTTTTATTAAATAAAACAAGGTTTTTGCTTTTAAAAAATTAGATCTGTTTTGGAACAAAGTAAAAAATTGGTTTTGGTTTTTATATATATAAAAAAAAAAAGATTTGTTTTATAAGTAAAAAAAAATCAAGATTTGTAGAGAAAAAAAAAAATCAGAGTTGTTTTTTATGTGAAATAAAATAAAAAAGGATTTTGTAGAGGGAGGACAACACTCATGAAATAAACTTACGCTACTTGCATCAAACAAAACAAACAAAACATGACTACTTATGACTTCCTTTTTTATTTCAAAATTTGCTTTGTTTAAAAAATTCAGATCTGCATCTAAGGAAGATACATATAAGTTTTTTTGTTTAAAAAATTCAAATCTGCATCTAAGGAAGATACAAATTTGTTTTTGTGTTTTAAAAAAATTTAGATCTGCATCTAAGGATGATACAGATCAGTTTTTATGTTTAAAAAATTCAGATCTGCATCTAAGGAAGATACATATCTGTTTTTGTGTTTTGAAAAAGATTTGTTAATGAGCAAATTTTTGAAACTCAAAGGGTAAATCATGACAACAAAAGCATTAAGAACATATTTTAACAAAAATATTAACAACCCATGGTATTAACATTAGAAATTAAAACTAAAAGAATATCTACATCATGCATAATCAAAAAAAAAAAAAAAAACAGAAAAAAGGGTAAAGAAAAACCACCTCTTGCATGGAAGTACTCTTCTTATTTAGAGAATATTTTAGGGTTCAAAGAAATTTATTCAATTATCTTTGAAACCTAAAATACCTTGCTTACAAAAAAGAAATTCTTAAGGCTAGAGCCTCCAGAACGTCTTTAACGTAATAGAGAAAATAATAGAAAGGGGAGTCAAAAAGAGGGGAAATCAGAGAGCGTGAAAAAAGTGTGCTGAATTTTGAGAGGCATCCCCTATTTATAGAGGTTGGAATGCTGAAAAAATAAGCAAAAAACGTATGGGGAAAATCCTAAAAAAAAGGAGATTTGGATAATAGTAAGCTGATTTTTCAGATCAGAACAAGCTTCAGTATTTTCATCATATATTTTTACTCAAAATTCAGATTAAGCTGAAATTTTGAAAGCTAAGGAAAATTCGATTCTCTACAACTTTACCAGAAATAGCCCAGTTGTAATTTTGAGTTCTACTATGCCAAAAGTCTCTTGGAACATGAATCTAAAATTTGTTACTTGATTAGCACGTTTTTGAAGTGTTTTGCAACTCTAAAACTGTATTTGGACGAATTTCAGAGTTATTTTCATGATAAACCTCATTCCAAAGTGATAATTAGGACTTTTAAAATAAATATTTTGAATATAATTATCCTAAAAGCCTAATTATCTACAGCCTTTAAATATTATCAGCTTATTTGTTGTAATCCCATGCAACAAATCTCACTTTAAGAAAAATATTCCACCAATCACATAAATTCGTTTAATTAATTTTAATCATTAACCAATCAAAATTAATTTTAATTAATCACATGTGATCGGCTTCACCCCATACAATGCCTGCAGACCGTGAAAACTTGATCTCCTGATATCTTTCAATCCGACAGTCCGATTTGGAAATCCGGCATATCGCCACGACCGTTAGAATCTCAAGATCATTTTTATGATATGCAATGAATTAATTAATGCATGTAATGCAATCATGAATTTTGGGTATATGATTGGTCATTCTAGTCATCTTCCTTGATTAAATTATGGGTGCAAAATCGAGTGTCTATAGAGGGGGATCTTGGGCTCTCTGAGGTGGAGACCTATGCAAGAAATACAGTGAGGTCTCAAACAAAGCATCTCCTTTCTCTGGAGATCTCATGAAGATAGAAATCGAGGATGTTGTGTATAAAGGAGGGTGATAATAATACTGAGTTCTTTCACAAGGTGGCTAACCCCCATAGAAGGTATAACCATCTGAGTCTTTTGGAAGTGGATGGGGTGACTTATGAGGAGAGAGCAGAAGTGGCTGCTCAGGTTGTTCAATTCTACAAAACTTTGTATCAGGAGATAAAAGAGTGGAGGCCTTTTGTGGAAGGTTTAAAGTTTGATCAAATTGGGGGGTTGGAGAGGGGTTGGCTGGAAAGGAGGTTTGAAGAGGATATTTTATTAGTTGTCCAGGAACTGGAAGGGGATAAGGCTCATGGTCCAGATGGCTTCTTGATGGCCTTTTTTCCCTCATTGCTACTTTTATCGTCTTAATCCCTAAGAAGAATGATGCCTCTAATATTCGAGATTTCAGACCTACTAGCTTGGTGGGGAGTATTTATAAGATTTTGGCTAAGGTTTTGGAAAATCGGTTGAAAGTGGTGTTAGATCAGTTGATATCTGAATCTCAGAATAGTTTTGTGGGAGGCAAACAAAACCTTGATTCTATTCTTATAGCCAATAAGTGTGTTGATAGTTGGGTGAAGAGAAAGATTCTGTGGGTAATTTGTAAGCTTGATATTAAGAAAGCATATGACCCTGTGAATTGGGAGGCTTTGTTATATTTGTTAAAGAGAATGGGCTTTAGGGAGAAATGGTGTAGATGGATTTGTACCTGTATCTCCACAGTTTAGTTTTCTGTGTTGGTTAATTGGTCTCCAACTGATTTTTTTAGTAGTTCAAGGGGTTTGAGACAAGGGGACCCGCTATCTCCCATGTTATTTTTGTTTATGATGGAGGTGTTTAGTAGGATGCTGAAGAGAATGGAGGGGGCAGGTTTACTTCGTGGTTTTAGGGCTGATGGTATGAGGGGTGGAGGGGAATGTGTTTCTCACCTACTGTTTGTGGATGATACTATTCTTTTTTGTGACGCAAATGTGGAGCAACTCCTTCATGTTCATTTGTTACTACTTTGTTTTCAGGCTGTGACAAGCTTGAAGGTTAATGTGTCTAAGAGTGGAACGGTTCCTATAGGGGAGGTGAATAATGTGCACGCTTTGGCATAGATTTTGGGTTGTAGGGTGAGTTTTTGCCATTGACATATCTTGGTATTTTGTTAGGGGCGTCTCATAAGTCCCCCTCTATTTGGAATCCTATATTGGAAAAAATTAAACGGAAGTTGGCCAGATGGAAGAAGCTATATTTGTCGAAAGGTGGTAGACTAACTTTGCTTAAGAGTACGTTATCTAGCCTCCCTACTTATTTTTTATCTCTTTTCACAATTCCTACTCATGTGGCTAACAAAATTGAGAAGTTGCAAAAGGATTTCTTGTGGGGTGACTCCAAGACACATTTGTTAGGATGGGATAAGGTATGCATGCCTATTGCCAATGGTGGTTTAGGAATTAGGCAACTAACCACCTTCAATAAAGCCTTACTAGGAAAATGGCTTTGGTGTTTCGGGGTTCAGGAGACTCGGCTTCGGAGGAGGATTGTAGCTTCTAAATTTAGGGAAGAATGGGGGGTGGACTTCCAAGATAGGAAGGGGTGTTCATGGGTGTGGCTTGTGGAAAAGTATCCGGATGGGTTAGGAAACTTTTAGCAAAAACATAAATTTTAAGATTGGGGTGGGGAGTAGAGTGAAATTTCAGTCAGATCAGTGGTGTGGGGATCTTCCCCTTCGTTTGGCTTTTCCAGTCTTATACAATATTGTTAGTACTAACAGAGGCCTGCCTCTGTTGACCCTTCTCTAATAAGGCAAGGAGCGGAGGACAAGAAAGGTTGGGATGTTCGTTTTATTCGTGATCCTAATGATTGGGAGGCAGAGTTGGTGGATGATTTCTTTCAGTTCTTGGCAGCCAATTTACCTTTAACGGATGGTGGTGATCATATGAGATGGAAGTTGGCAAAGAATGGGAATTTTAGTATCCACTCATTTTATAATAAGTTGCGTGGTTCTTCTTCCATTGTTTTTCCCTGGAAAGTATTTGGAAGTTTAAGGCACCCCGGCGTGTCTCTTTCTTTGTTTGGACAATCGCATGGGATAGGATTCTCATGGGTGATAATTTGCGGAGTAGGGGTTTTGATTTTGTTGATTGGTGCATCATGTGTCGTTGTGGGGAGACAGTGGATCATTTGTTGCTATATTGTGGGAAGGCTCATCATTTGTGGAGTTTTTTCGTTAGCACTTTTGGGATTTCGTGGGTTCTCTCAAGATCGGTTACAGATTTCCTTTTTGGTTGATGGAATTGGATGGGGAAGCATTCATCTAACATTTGGAATTTAGCTCCGCTGTGTTTGATGTGGTGCATTTGGAGGGAACATAACTGGCGGAATTTTGAGGACTTAGATAGATCCAATGACTAGATGCTTGCTCTTTTTACTAGTTCCCTTTTTGATTGGTTTAGGGCTTGGTGACTCACATCTAGTCAATCTCTCCATTTGTTCCTTAGCTCTCTTTTTCTTTGTAATTAGTTTCTTTCCTCTATTTTTTCTTTTCTCTCTTTTTTGTAATCTTTGATATGCTTTGTGCTTCTTTACATAAAGTAGTTTTTTGAATATACATTTTTCGTACTTATCAAAAAAAAATTTGAAGCGCCATAGGGAGTTTGGTATTCAAAGTTCAGGGCAGTCTGCACCTAATATTGCCAAAATGTTTTGCATTGCATTGGCTTGTGGAACCAAAGTACAATACCTTTTTCCTTATCTTACCCTTTTTTAAAATAAAAAGCTCCATTTTCAAAAAAAATAATGAAACTATTCCACATCTAAAAGTATCAGTATTTGTGCACTCAAAACTAAGCAGCAATGATCCAGGAAAAAAAAAGTTGCAAACTTTAGTTGCACCATTACCACCTAAATAGTGGTGACAACAGACAGCCTAGAGTTGTAAGGATATAAACACTGAGAAGCTTTTTTTTTTTTTTTTTTGGATAGGTAAAATAACTTTTTTAATAGAAGAAGAAAAGCACACAAACTGTTCCTATGGTACACAAGACATGTACCAAAGGAAACAAAACATTAAGTAAAAGAACACAAATCTAAAAATTCCCAAAAAGAGGGGATATAAGTGTTGGAAAATTACATGTTTGTATCGCATACAAAACATACGCAGCGGAAAAATTAACGGATCTACTTCAATCGCAATTGATAACATGTACTATGTAAGTTTTAGAATTTGAGAACAAGAAAGCGTATCTTGGTGCGGTGAAATTCAAAACCGAAGATCAGAAGTTTTTGAGAAGACTTTTAATCTTCACTCCAATTACATTTGATGCCCAAGATGTGTGGTCTCTCAATCAGTTTCCAAGAAGAGAATAGAAGAGTGTCCAACACTCATATACAAACCATTTCATTCCTTATGTGATCTTTATGAAAACCACTATAAAAGTCTTATGAAAACCTTCATCTTAACCTTATGAAAAGCTCTAATGAAATTCTGTATGTTTCTCTCCTTATATACAACTAATTATCTAATTGGGCTAGTCTTTTGGGTCATTCCAATTGGGCTCTAGTATGTGGCTTGGAGTGGGACCAAAAGGGAACAAATAAGACTCTAGCTCCAATGGGCCTTGGGCTCTTCTGTCAACTCTTGACAAATCCAAAGTTACCATTAATTATATTCAATACCAATATATGAATATAATTGCACTCTAGGCCTTATTAATAAATTATATCCCAAGACTTTATTATACATGCAACCCCTTCATTAAAATATTCATAGTAATACAAAGTCATGAATGTAAACTGCCACTTTGAAGATTACTACATCTTAATCCTTGAGTACCCGGTTTAATCATTTACGTTATTCATCATATATTTATGAAATCCAATTTCATAGATATATACTTTAGTAACAACTTACTAAAGTGGTTGGGCCCAACTCTCTTGAATAACCAAACCCATTAAATTTATTTCAAGGGAATATTATATGTCTCTGTTAAGAGATTATGAATTTCATCTTGAGAATATATGTTCCATCAACACTAAATGCGGCTGCCCAGCATACTGAGGTTTTGACCGTGACTTATAGATCTCACACCTGATATATCAAAGCAACCTACACTTCATGATCAGGTCCATTATTCTCTCAGGATTTAGAGTTCATGTAAATAGAAGTCGTAAGATTTATTATTCATTTGACAGTCGTTAGGAGAATAATAAATCTCACAGCGGTCCAGTTCAATATGTCTTAACTCTTAAAACATATCAACATACCAACTAGAAGTCTCCACTTCCATGATCAAGACAAATCATCGTAGTTGATATGTTATAGTTTTCGCAGATGAAACACCCAATTTCATCACCGACTATGAACTAAAATTCTGAGTTTACAAAGAACTTGTAATTTATATCTTCTGTGACTTTTCACATAAATCACATATTATGCATCTCATGGACTAAGATAATGTCACATTAGTTCATTTATAGATAGTCTCACATAATTAAACAATTTAATTATTTATGACATACCAATAAATTGGATTTTAGGGCATAAACCCCAACAATCTCCCACTTGCCCTCAAAGACAATTTACCATATATCCGACACTTATCTCCCTTTAGAGTAATTCATAGTTACTCTAAGGCAAGGCTTGGAAACAAGTTTCAGCCAGATTTATTGCATAAATTATCTTTTCTACTACTACTTCTCATGTACTCGTATCTCTCTAATGAGATAATACTTACGCTTAATGTGTATCTTCATCACTTAAGATGAATACATATCTTGAAGTCCAACTTCATGAATCACAATCAAACTACAAGTCAGTATTTGTACATCTAGTTACCATCAAAACCTCACTTTGGTGGACACGCATATAATCCCTTATTCTCCTAAGATATTTGAGTATATGCTTTACTCCTACTAAATTAAGTGATTTTTGATTCAATTGATATTTGCTTACCATGCCCACTGCAAAATAGATATTTAGTCTAGTATATAGCATAGCATAAACACTTCCCTATATATACATGATATTAGGAACCGTCTTAATATACTCTTCGTTTTATATGTCTTAGGACATGCTATACTTAAAAGGAAATAATCATTTCTTAAAGTATTACATGCTATACTTGGCTAGAATCTAATCTATTTAAGCAGTTTGAGATAGACCCAACATCCTAATTTCTGAATTTTAACAAAATTTATTTCTTAGGATGTGACTAGTCTTTCCCAAGTACTTTATATCAAACTGGACTAGACAACAAAACCTCTATTGATGACTACAACTCTACATCATTCTAAATAATTAGAATGTCATCAACATACATTAAGAGATTTATTATTCTATATAGTTTTACACACATAAGGCATTTTAAATACTTGATCAGAATCAAACAATTTGATTGCTTGATCAAAGATGATATTTTATGATTCATATGCTTGCTTTAGTCCATAAATAGAATTTAAGCAACTTACATACTAATCACTACTGGTTCTTTGCTATGTACAAGTCTAGGTACATCATATAGATGTCTTCCTCAAAATTGCTACTAAAAGAAGCTTTCTTGATATCCATTGCCATATTTCATTCAAATGAAATATAATGGATAAGAGAATCTAGATAGAGTCAAACTTGACTATTGGTGAAAATATCTTTTCATAGTCGAACCATTTCTTTCTGAATAAATCTTTTCACCACTGGTCTTGACTTTGAAGGTTTGCACCTTCAATTCTATCAATATCATTTTCTTGTAGACCTATTTGAGAACAATAGGCTCAATGCCAATAGGCGCCTCTACAAGTTCTAGACTTTAAATAGAATCTAATTCTATTCATATAACATTGATCTAATAATTCATATTAATATTATCTATTGCCTCTACGTAGGACCAAGGTTCAAATTCATATCCTTGTGGAATGACTTCAAAAGTTTATCCCAAAAGTATGAATTTACAATCCTCCCACTACGATATTGTATCGGTGTACTAGCTATATATATATAGAATAATACCTTGTGGTGTATCTAATACAACCATCTCATTTCTAAATGTATTTTATAGTTGTCTTACAAAAAATTCTGACATTTTCTTCTAGAACAATTCTTTAAGATTATTCACATAGTCATCATCAAGAACTTTGTATTTGTACTTTACAAACATCTTGTAAGAATTTTGTATTTGTACTTTACAAACATCTTGTCTTCTTTATGACTACCAAAACAATCTTCTGCAATTTCTTTTGGATACCCAACATAAACATACATTTTTCTACCTTTTGATTTCAATTTGTCAGACTTCCTTTCTAGCACAAGTGCTGGACATCTCCAAAATTGGAAGTATCATATACTAGGTTTTCACCCAATCCACAATTTGACAAATGTCCTAGGAACAAACTTTTGAAATCAACTTTAGAAAATGTATAGTAGTAATTAGAGTATATCTCCAAAAGAAATAAGCAAATGGAAATACTTATCATGTACTTTACTTTTTCTAAAAGAATCTTACTCCTCCTTCATGTATGCACTGACTTAAAGAAATAATTAATACTATATTCCTTTACAATAAAGGAGTTCTAGATCATATTATCCTCTAAATAGAATTCATAGATTGGGAATTTAACAAAATGGTTCTAAAAGCCCATCTTTCACCAATCTTGGATAACATTTAGATTAATAAGATCTAGATAAGTGCCAAAACATACAATACCAAAGGATGAAAACTTTCTCTTTAAAAAAAAATAAAACATGTAAATTTCCATCTAAAAAATAATTATGAACAATACTTAGCTTTACCAAAACAGAAACACTTTCCTTTTGGTCATACTTTTGAGTCTAATTTCCTTTTGGCAACTACTAGGGCAACTTGCTTGCCCAAGGTATTATATAATTCTTCTTCTTATCACCCTTACCTTTTGGTTCAAGCTAAGAATTTGAATTAAATTATATTGATTCTATCCTTAGCTTTTAGGATGTCTTCCGTTGCATAGAACTCATTCATCAATTCAGATAACATAAAAATAAAAAAAATAAAAAAAAATTATTTTCAAAACAATCTGAATCGATCAAATGATTCTAACAATGACTTGTGGATCTCATCCATATGAGATTAACATTTAATCTCAACATCCAAGAATCCCAATTCATTTTAAAAATAAAATATTTTTATAAAATGATTTAGAATTGGTACTCCTTAAGCTTTTCTTAGCACTCAATATGATTCATACCAAAACTCTCATTTAGACTTAATATAAAGTCTAAGTCTAGTACTACCTCTTGCATCTCATGCTGTAGTACAATTGAGATAGAAGCCAATGTAACATATTAGCATTTCAATGGAGACTATGATCATATCATAAGCTATCTTCCATCAATGCACCATGTATAGGAAATTATGACAATGCTGAATCGAAACATAAATATGTACTTCAGCTCCTTTAAGCACCATGTCCAAAATATTTTCTTAGTTAATGTGATTCACTTAAAATAGTAATGTGAGAACAAAATTATGACAACTTCATTTTGAGACTTAGAACATAATTACAGGGACATTATATTTTGCATCCATAACCATATAGTATGGAAACCGAAAAAACATACTATACTAGGTGCAACGACAACCTAATCCTGCAATTAATATTCCTCAGCATAGAGTGAATATCAACCACTATGATTAGGCGAGAATTCTTCTCATTATTAATGCTATCATGGTAACTCTTACCAAACAAAAATAATTTGCCGCTCTTACCTTTGGCCTCTAAGTAATGATAGCAATAACTCAGCATAGAGGATACTATTAAACTTAGTCTAATGTATACCATTGTCTAGAATCATGTGTAGCCACATTTCATCCCTTTAACAGGCTTATTTTGTAGTACCATGATAAAAACACCCTCCGCATGGAATGCAAAGCTCGAAGCTAAGACAAGGTGTTTGATCAAACCACTATAAACCAAGAAATTCAATCTTGTAGTACCATGAAATAAACATCCTCCGCATGGAACGCAAGGCTCAAGGCCAAGACGAGATGTTTACACCACACCACTATGAACCGACAATGGAGGCCGTGAGATCCAACCCTTGTATCTCTCTCCCACTAGAAATTTTAAAACAAGTGGATTGTTTTGAAATCATTGTGATCTAATCACAATTTTAACCCTACACATCAAATGTGTTTAATTGTTTAAATTCAATGTGATGTAACTAAGTCACGTCACTATAGCGTAACGAACATTCGCGCTATCACAAAGAAGTTTAACCTTGTAATCCGTGAAATAAATACCCTCCGCGTGGAATGCAAGACTCGAAGTCAAGACAAGATATCTATTCACATTACAATAAACTTAACAAAAGGGCTATTTCAACACTCTCACTCATTATTTGGGTTTTTCTTAAATAATTGTAATCCCATCACAACTAATAACCTTGCACTTGTTAAAGACTCTAATCCTATTAGAATCGCTAACTAAAAATGGAAGTCCTAAACTATTTAGGATTCCTTAAACACTAATGAATCAAGAATTACTTATATAGAACTCTATCCTTAATTTACTAGATAAAGTATTCTAATCTCATTAGAAACTATATAACTTTAATTAGAATTTTAATCTCATTAAAAACTTCTAATTAAAATAAATTAAGGACTTTTAATCATAAAACAATTTAGGACTAAGAGTTCTATTTAACTACCATCTTTGATCTCATTAGGTCTTTTAGTTAGAACCATGTGTAATCACATCACACATTGCCTTATACCTTATACATTTGAAAACATTTAGAAAATATTCAAAATTCCCTTCAAATGCATTTTCGCGAGAATCTCGCGACTAAGCTCTTCCCGCGAAAAAGGCGTATAAGGTATCTCGCTACTGTCTCGCGGGTATCTCGCTACTAAGCGCTTCCCGCGAAAACAAGTTAAGCAAAAAATTGAAAACACAAAAAAATCAGACAAAAACTTTCGCTACTGTCTCGCGACTATTTTGCGAGTAAAGCTTACCCGCAAAAAGTTTTTGTCTTCAGAATCATTTTTCATGAGTAACTTCGCGGGAAGCTAACCCGCGAAAAACCCGTGTTTTCAATTTTTCTAGAGCAGTTGCAAACAATTTTCAACGATTTTTTATGAACAAACAACTACCATATGAACATAATAGACAGAATTTGATGTCAAAACTGAATTCCATTGATGTTATAGCCTTAAACTTCAATTCAACATACTTGAATTCAGATTTAAACAACATCATAACATCAAAATCAATTTTCATCAAACCATAGTTTCAACAACCATGTAGAAAATTAAATACATATATAATCTTCTAACATCATGAAATAATTATCTCTAATTCTAAAACTCACAAAACATGTTATATATATTCAAAATGAAGACCGCTCTGATACCATTTGTTGGAAAATTACATGTTTGTATCGCATACAAAACATACGCAGCGGAAAAATTAACGGATCTACTTCAATCACAATTGATAACATGTACTATGTAAGTTTTAGAATTTGAGAACAAGAAAGCGTACCTTGGTGAGGTGAAATTCAAAACCGAAGATCAGAAGTTCTTGGGAAGACTTTTAATCTTCACTCTAATTCCACTTGATACCCAAGATGTGTGGTCTCTCAATCAGTTTTCAAGGAGAGAATAGAAGAGTGTCCAACACTCACATACAAACCATTTCATTCCTTATGTGATCTTTATGAAAACCACTATAAAAGTCTTATGAAAACCTTCATCTTAACCTTATGAAAAGCTCTAATGAAATTCTGTATGTTTCTCTCCTTATATACAACTGATTATCTAATTGGGCTATCCTTTTGGGCCATTCCAATTGGGCTCTAGTATGTGGCTTGGAGTGGGACTAAAAGGGAACAAATAAGACTCTAGCTCCAATGGGCCTTGGGCTCTTCTGTCAACTCTTGACAAGTCCAAAGTTACCATTAATTATATTTAATACCACTATATGAATATAATTGCACTCTAGGCCTTATTAATAAATTATATCCTAAGACTTTATTATACATGCAACCCCTTCATTAAAATATTCATAGTAATACAAAGTCATGAATGTAAACTGCCACTTTGAAGATTACTACATCTTAATCCTTGAGTACCTGGTTTAATCCTTTACATTATTCATCATATATTTATGAAATCCAATTTCATAAATATATACTTTAGTAACAACTTACTAAAGTGGTTGGGCCCAACTCTCTTAAATAACCAAACTCATTAAACTTATCTCAAGGGAATATTTTATGTCTCCGTTAAGAGATTATGAATTCCATCTTAAGAATATATATTCCATCAACACTAAATGCGGCTGCCCAACATACTGAGGTTTTGACTGTGACTTATAGATCTCACTCCTGATATATCAAAGCAACCTACACTTCATGATCAGGTCCATTATTCTCTCAGAATTTAGAGTTCATGTAAATAGAAGTCGTGAGATTTATTATTCATTTGACAGTCGTTAAGAGAATAATAAATCTCACAGCGGTCCAGTTCAATATGTCTTAACTCTTAAAACATATCAACATACCAACTAGAAGTCTCCACTTCCATGATCAAGACAAATCATCGTAGTTGATATGTTATAGTCTTCGCAGATGAAATGCCCAATTTCATCACCGACTACGAACTAAAATTCTGAGTTTACAAAGAACTTGTGATTTATATCTTCTGTGACTTTTCACATAAATCACATACTATGCATCTCATGGACTAAGATAATGTCCCATTAGTTCATTTATAAATAATCTCATATAATTAAACAATTTAATTATTTATGACATACCAATAAATTGGATTTTAGGGCATAAACCCCAACAATAAGGACCGCTCAATGCAGTCATCCAATCAAACAAAGTAAGCAAGAAAAACTGTTTCAGTTCAGTGATGGAATTTTCCTCCCCATATAAAGTTTTAAGATTCTGTCCTCGAGAAATAGTCCACATGATGCATTGTGGAATTGCTCTCCAAACAAATATTGTCCAACACCTGCCGCCCACCCTCTATTCCAATAAGCTAGTAGATCCACCACTTGCATAGGCATCACTGAAGAAACCCCAAAGAGGCTAAACACAAACATCTAGAAATTATATGCATAAGAGCAGCGAAGTGACCCACTAATTCCCTACTGTTCTTGCACATGCAACATCTGTTGATAATATAAATATTCCTCCTCATATTATCCAAAGTGAGAATCTTTCCCCAAGCCTGTCCAAGTAAAATAAGCCACTCCAGAAGGAACTTTCAGCCTCCAAATACTTTTGCAAGGGAAGGAATGACTTCCTCTAGTGGTTAGGGCTCTATAATAAGATTTTAACTTTGAAAGATCCATTCTTTGCAGGCTTCCACACCATTTTATCAACCCCATTCCGATCAATATTAGTGGAATACAATAAAGCAGAGAAAGATTATAAACTCTCCAACTCCCAATCTTGGATAGAACGAGTAAAATGAATATCACAATGAATAAAACCATTCTATCCACCCAAAACATTAGCTACAAATTCATCCTTCCTTTGAGCAATCCCATACAACATGGGGAAAGATGCTTGGAGAGGAACATCACTACACCACATGTCATCCTAGAAATGAATACGGCACCTCAAACCATACACTGAGAAGCTTGTTTTTTTTTTTTTTTTTTTTTTTTTTTTTTGGAGAAGATTTAAGGAGATATCCTTTTATAGGAAATTTGGCATTTAGCATTATTTTAGCAATTATTTAGTTAGTTGTCAAGTTTGCAAACTAGCATCTCAAGGCTTTGAAACTCGAGTTTTGTGAAGGAACTCAAGTCTCTAAGCCTCGAGTTCAAAGTTATAGAAGAAAAAATCCACATGAAACTCAAGTTCCTGCTGAAGAAAGATTTGGTTTTGTGCATGCTGGGTTTGTTCTTGCCGTGGGTCTCTTACTCTGTACACACTCTATGGAACTCGAGTCTCTACACGTGGACTATTTATCCACATCAGCTTGGAACTCGAGTTTCTAAGACTTGAGTTTTTTCACTGAACTCAACCCTCAAATACTCGAAATACTAGTTTGCTAAATGTTTCAAAAATATGCCAACCAATGAAATAGTTGCTAAAATAATGCTTAAATGGAAAAATTGCTCTATCCTTGAAAGGTAGAAAGGATAATGTGGCTTCTTACTTGCCTTGAAACTTTGCCAATTCCAATCCCATCATAAATCCCATTCCCCAAACATTCCATAATACTTAGTGCCATTATTCTATTCAAAGGCAGTCTCCTCACACCCCACATTGAGCCCACCAATTGCCCCAAAATCCATCTGTCATTGTTGGTGATGGGCTATTTGTCGGCTCTGTTTGCTCTACCCATCACCTTGATAGATTCAATTTGGTTGCCTAAGAAACTGACCACTTACAAGGGTAAAATTGAAATTCTGAAATTTCAGGATGCATGTAAATTCCAAACACTTCTAAACTTTAAGAATGTAGTTTGCAATTTAGCCAAGACTTAAAATCAGAAGCTTTGTAACTTAACTGGCCATAGCATCCAAAATTTAAATCCTCACTCTCCTGTTGTAACTATCAAATTTTTAAAAAGAGAGGTTACAGTTTTAAATAAAAGTTAGTAAAAAAAATGTTAAAGATAATTTTTCACTACTTTTTAACAATTTTTTTAATGATTAGACCTACCATTAACACTACTATTGTGAACCAACCAAAAAAATCAAGAAACCATCCAACAGACAGGAAGATGGTACCTCTCCAAGCCTTTAAGCTTGGGGTTTAAGGAGGAGACTCCGGGCTCAAGCAACCAAAATACAATAATCTCCTATACACAGAAGAATCATAGCAATTTATGTACAAAAATGTGTTTCCTCTCTTTGGAGAACTCCTATGCAAGAAAATGAGAATGAAAAAGTTGACTAAAATGAATGGCCAAAGTCCTATTTGTAAACATATATGCACTAGTTCAGAACAGGTGTAGAGCCAATAGATACTCAATTTTGAAAAAGAAAATGCATAGTAAACATAAATAAATAAATAAAAATGACGGACCCACACCCAACCAACTTAATGCAGGTGGACAGCCTGTGTGGGAATTTGGGGGGGGGGGGGGGGGGTGGTTACAAAAACCCACTTTGGTTAAAAGAGTCACGATTCTTTAAGTTGGAGATTGTATGCTCTTTATTGTTTTCTTTTTTGAACTTGTTTTGTCTAGCAACTGAGTTTGTAATCAAGATGGCCCTTGTAGATTGCTGAAGTAGTTGGTTAATGTAATTATTCAATCTGGTTTCTTGGGGAAATAGAAATGAATGGACTGAATTTGACATGGAGGTAGACACCTTCCAAGAAAAAGAAAAATAGGGAAAATTGAGAAAATAATTTGAGAAAGAAAAGTGTGAAATGTTATGACTTATTCATTTAAAGATGAAATACAATGGATTACAACTTGCAAGTCTTATTGGCTAAAATAATCTTCGTACTCCTGAAGGAGGTCATGTATTGTGTGGATTTAGGTTACATACATATATGTTTGGACACCATGGATAGTGAAGGTGTTGGTATGGCCTGTTGCCCTCAACTTCTTTAAAAGGCATGTGCAGTGTCAGTACTTCCACTCCTCTTACAACAAGAGGACCTAGATTCAATAGCATTGCGTTTATTAAAGAGAAATCACTTAGCCAAAGACATAACAGAATGCATCAATTGAGGAAAGACGGAAGGTTGAATTGCCCTAGGATTGGCCAATGATTTGGCAGGTTCTTTAGTATTTAACTATTTATTTATTGGCTTGGGGTAAAATACGTAAATAAACAATCAACTCAGACAAGATTTCAAAGGTAAATTATTACCTTTGTAGCTAACCATAAATCATAGATAAAACCCACAGGTAAAATCATCTGAATGGGATTCCTGATAATTTGCATTGAAAGTTGAATTTTTTAAAATTATCTTATCTCAATAGCCTAAGGCCCTAAGCTATTAAATAACAGAATATGTAATCTGTTAAATTTTACTTTAAGAAAAAATATGTAATAACCAATAACCTGTCAAGAATGAAGAGAAATCCCCGCAAACGGGATGATATTGCCACAAACAGACCCAGTGAATTTATTAATTTATATATTTTCGATTAACAGAGCAACATGTTGTCATTACAAGGACTTGGACTTGCAAGGTGATACCCGGTATGCATAACTCAGTCAACCATGGCTCATTGAATCATTTTCCTATTTTGAATCATCTCATTCGGTTAATTGAAGGACTGCCCATCGGGAAGCAACCAAATAGTGAATACTATAACTTAAGTTTACTGAAGATATGGAGCAAAAACTGTCAAAACTTCCTTGTAAACAGGCTTATTAAAATCCACTGCCTGCATAGAATGGAAAAAAGACCATGTAAGTAAACCAACAAGACCAAAATACCAATTCTAGCCGTTTTTGAACCAGTAAAGAAAAGTAAAAAGATACTGTCTACCCACAAGTTCAACTATTTGTTCTGGAGATATCCAAGACCACTCGCCAAACTCAGCTTTCTCAGTCCCATCACCCAACAGATTGATTTCTTCATCCTTCCCAGTGAATTTAAAAAGAAACCTGAAAGGGTTTGCAAGTTTGACGAAGTTATAAAATCTGAATTGAGAAAACTGAATGATTCAATTAATTATTGTTTGTGTACAAAGGTATATATACCTGTACTGAAAGCTAACAAACAAAACTAACAAAAACTAATTAACTAACTTTCCCTCCAGAAAATGAACTGACAGCTGTAATCCACTATCTATAAACTAACTCCTAAACTACAAGTAGTTTTACAACAAAATACTAAACGGCCTGTAGCTCCGTAACTTGTTTCTTCTTCTTATCCTCTGTTTCTGCAGTGGTAGCAGTAACTTCTGCAGTGACTTTCCTCTTAGCTTTCTTCTGTTTAGATGAGACTTCCTTAGATTCATCTCTATTGCTTTCACAGAAGTTAAATACAAATTTACACTCACAGGCATGTACATCTATAGAGATAAATTTAATTCTAAAATTACTTGCGTATCCAAATTACTATATACCACATCTAACAATATATGGCTGAATCATATGCTCACCACTTCTGTGCTTGACCCTTCCAGTCTGATCCCCACTGATGTTTAAGCTTTTCCCTGACTTCAGGTGGGAAATCATATGTCAACCAATAAGGTTGAAACCCAACTCAGGCTTTAACTTATTGCTAACAATGGAATTGATTAAAATAACAAGCATGAGTTGATAGACAACCGTGGAGCATTAGTCCTAAATTTACTGACAGACACTTTTTTTTTTTTACTTAGGCTACATTGTTGTTTTTAGCCCATGTACAAAAAAAGAAAAAGAAAAAAGAAAAGGAGGACATGGCACTTCTGCACTTCACAAAAATAAGAACCACAATAAACCTAGATGCCATGGCACTTCTGCCCCCCATAAAAAACACACACAAAGCAGAGTGGATATTAAACGTTGGCATACCTTCAAAAACCATGTATTATAGCCTCTCTCTCTCTCTCCCTGCGAATTAAGAAAAGTGGAAACTCAGAACGGTAGATCATCAAATCAATTCTGATTTCAAGTCTGGAAATTCTTGGCACTTCTTGGGTAAATACAAACTACTGTAATAAATCTTGGTTCTAAAATAAGGTAGAACCTCTAGGTATTCAAGTATAACGATATATCTGTAGGGAATTTAACCCGAAATTCCCAACTTGTGAGAAACAAAAAAAATAGAGAAAACACACGCCAAAGAAAACAATCACACGCACAAGACAATATTTACGTGGTTCGGCAATTGCCTACGTCCACGGAGTTGCAAGGATTTCACTATTATCAGGGAAAATACAAAGTGCGGCTACAGTGTTTTAGTCTCTCAAAAACGACAACAACAACATGAACCCTAATCACCAAAAACGGTTTTTTATATCTTGCGCACAGGATTCACAATGGGCTACAAAACGGGCCAAAAACGGTTGTCCATGAGCACTCCGGCTTGGGCCTATCGGCCCAAGCCTCCGCTCCATGGACTAAGCCTCAATAAATCTCCCATTAAAAATCACGCAATATTATTCGGGTCGGGTCGGGTCGTCAATCGGATCAAACACAACTAGGATCCACAAAGCCCAACAATATCTGCAATATTTTAGCTTCTGACTTTAGTTTTGTGTAATTCATGCATCAAGGTAGGGTAAGATTTATCAGTTCTGTGGTCAGCAGCAAGTATGCTGACTTTGACAAAACATGGATGCCAAGTTTGGTTGGCCATCATCTGTATAAGTTATGGATTTGCATAATCTTAAAGAAATGAATGAAGAAAACATGGGAAAACCAGCTACTTGATTGATGTGGGATGGCCAAGAACCCTAGTTCATGTTCAACTCATCTCTCCTATATTTACTTTCCTTTTTCCTTTCCATGCGCTTTTAGGTGTATTTCGACCCCAAATACAAACAAAAACGTGACATTTAAGCCATTTTTCAGAATTCTTGACCTAAGTCACCAAACCAGTCATTATACACAGCTTGGTAAGATTGACGTGGGACAGAGGTGGTGCTACTAAATCTAATGCATGAGTTTCTGGAAAGCATTTGTTGTAGTGTTTAGGAAGACCTAGGATTAGGGTTTTAAAGTGGAAAAGGCTGGAAACAAAGATTGGATTAAGGTTTTCTTACAAAGTAACATGATGGGTATGCTCTGAAGCTCAAACAGGTGATTTACTGAGATCAGATCCGATGTGGGGCTGCAAACAGTAAATCAGAACTCTACAAGATCTGGTTTTGTGTGCTTGGAGGCTAATAAAAGGTGGGCAGTGCTAGGCTTTTAACTATAATCTATAAAGTTCAGGGTTCTAAGAGTGAGGAATCAAGGTCTAGTTGCAACAATTCAACTTTCAAGTTGCAGAAAATCAAAGAGAAAAGCTTCTAGGAAGAAGGGTTGCATCACATAAACTTAAGAGCATACTTACTACAATATTCTAACACAACTTGTTCTGTGCATTGAATAAAATACTGTAACATCAATATATGTAGCTAGCCAGCTAAACATAACCCTATCAGGCTCCTGGCTTAACTATTAACTAATTCCAAATTATTATTAGAACCCACAGATAAAGCCTAACAACATATGAAAACCCATCATAAGACCCAACCAACAAAAAGTTCTGCCCATACCCTGAAACCTGAAAATTACAAAACACCCAAGACTTAAAAAAATAAAATAAAAATAACACTAATTTATACTAAACCAGCAACTTTCTAATGTAAAGAAACACCCAAAAAACGACTCAGTAATATATAATGTTGCCTAGAGGAGTGTGCTCCTTAGGCCTTTAGACCATATTTTTGAAGAATTTTGATCTTTATATTGCTCTTTCAAAGATGTTGGATCAATCTCACACTCCAAAGACACAGAAATACACAACTAAGCCTTAAGCCCTACTATTTGGAATTGGCTACATGAGTCCTCTTTTGCCGTTCAAGTTAGCTAGGGTGCACAAACACCCATGGGATAGATAATTGAGTATACCTTGCCAAGATATAGTGTCAAGTAGTAAAGATGCTAAACAAAAATATATCTCACTTTCCTTTTTAAGTTTTAATAAAAAAGCAATTAAGTTCTCTGTGTTTCAGCCAAAGGCAACCATGTCCTTTCACATGCTTGGTTGAGTATGCAAGAGGAGAATATTTCAGTTTTCCCCTTTTGTGGTGTTTGTGTTGGGGGGGTGGGGGGTGTGTGTAAGGTATTGAAGGTTCTGAATCGAAGGAGATCAGTCATGCAAAGCAGTTATAATACCATACAGAGGAGTTTTAAAAAAAGAAAAATTAAAGGAAGTTAACAAATCAGATACTTTCCAGACAATGAAGATTGGTTCAGGAATAGTTATGTCTTCCTTATTTTAATTATCCTCCATCAAAGCTAATCAGTTTCTTAAAACCTAAGCATAAAAGACATTCAATTCAGATCTCCAAAGGAAAGCATCAACAGCTTTATTAAGCAATTACTACTGTAGTCTCACACTTTCCTCAAGCAAAGTCTATAAGCATCCCAAAATGGTAATTTAAGGAAGAAAAGTCCAAATTTCATTCCTCTGCAATAACGTCTGCTGAACTAACTCCTGTCTCTTCTCTTAATTCCTGATTGCTGCACTTCTAGGATCTTCAACCTCATCGACACCAACCTATTAAATTAAAATGTACAAAAAACCAATAATAATCTCATATAAAAGAATTATATATCATGAATAGAAGGAAATACAAGTTTAGTAAGAACTACTATAACTTCTAATTACTATAAGTTCTAGTTCAACAACGACAATCACAAATCACTAAAATCTTAATAGTTAAATCTATGATGCTTTCTCCCATCACATATTCAATGGAAGACGGAATGAGAAGTTTTAGTTTTGGTTTCAGATCTCCAAAATTACTATAACTATCTACAAACAAGCTCACTTCAATCCAGAAAACACTTATGTATCCCCAGTGACAAATGCCTTGAAGTGGTTGCTTAAATCAAGAAATGAAAATTGGAGATGTAGTCTCAAGAGATTATCACAGTGCATGTAACAGCCCCAAATTTCCAATAATTGTGCAGTTCTAAATTTCTAATACCAACCTAGCACAGAGTTCAAGAAACCAAAAGAACAGCTAACACTGCAAAATCACTGAACAAGTTTATAATGAATTCTAAAAAAAAAAGTTAAATAAATATATAATATGACATAAATAGTTTTGGAAATTTGTAGTTACAAAATGTAAAAGAACAAACTAAATTGCATATGAAATGCATTAGAAATTTCAAAAGTAGAATCCTGATAATCACGTCTAAAAGTTCTTTCTCAAGCATAAAATTCTATATTACTATTATCATTTGAACAGTTCTGAATGGAGACCTAAGAGCAGAGAAGAGAAGCACTAAGGTGAGGGTCCATGCATGTAGATGAAATTTTGAATTTTGTCACTTATCAAAAAATTACAAAAGCAAGTATGTCCCTTACATAAATGCAAATCCACAAAATTGAATTAATCAATAATTACAAATTAAAAAATGATGAACTCATCAACTTTCTCTATGATCCCAATTAGTATACAGTTAATACCATTAACGTTTTGGAATAATTATATGCTAGCTTGTTCCTGACATGAAGATGTCTTTAAAATCTTATTAAATTGCATTTTGGTACTAGAATATACTTCATATTTGACACTTCTTTTATAAAAAGAAATAAACAGTGGTTTTCTGGATCTGAAAGTAGTAGCATATCTTAACATTTTCTATTAAATATGGTAAACTCTTTCTATCTTCTACATTCCCCTTTTATGACTTTGAATCTTTTTTCATCAGAACACCCTTCATTTCAATTCCCTAGATTTCCTATTTCAATAATTCAGAGTCCAAATGCCAGCCCCATATGCAGTATTTGCATTCAAATTCAAAAATGCCACAATTACATGCTCAGATCAGACTTTTTTTTCCTTAACAAGTTACATGCTGAGATAAAAAAATAAAATAAAATAAAATTAGCTTTCTACATACAAACACCATCATAGTCTCCGCTTCAAACATATACTACCATAAATTTTGCTTTATAGTTCAAAATAGTGTGGTTGGGACCTAAAATTGGGATTCCTTTTGTTAACACGATATTGACACACACGTTGTATTTAGCATTCCTTCTTCATTGTGCATCATTATCATTGTATCACTCGACTCAAGTCATCAACTCCTCACACAAGAAAGATTTGAAATAGTGGTTCCATTTGTTTCAATCGAAAACATATCAAACTAAAACAATTCCAATCAGAATAAAATAAAACATGTTGATTAAAGAAACGTCATTCATCAACAAAGTCTTACGAAATTACTTTCTTTCATAAAAACCCATTTATCCATAAAAAATAAATAAATAAATAAAATTAAGAACACTTGGAAAGAACATAGGTCCATAAAATACGTGGGTACCTATCTACTATTTCTTATTTTATTTTTAATATCATAAATAATCACACCAAGCAAACCCGGCAATTTAGTTTCCAAAGCAATCAAATTACAGCACATCAATATAAAACCAAAAAAGAAAAAATTACTTGCGGCAATTGCCAAGCACCGGGTATATCCAACCTTGAAGCAGAAAAAATCTGCCACAACCAAAAAAATAATAATTTTGAAAGTCAATTCAACACATACATGTAAAAATCCATGTACAGAACAGAGAGATGGGATATATAGTAGATCTTCTTGGAAGGATTGATGTGACAAACACCAACATTTCTCCTATAACCTTAGGGACTTGAATTTTTTGATAATGAAGCAAAACCAGTAACCTATTCCCCTTTAGAATTCCTTAATTAAAAGACCTCCATCACCTGCCAGCCTTGGATTGCCAGTAACAGAACCATTTGTGTTTAACTTGGTCCAACCAAGTCCAGGTTTCTCTCATTTAGCTTGTATACTGACCCTATCAGGTTTGGAAGCTTTGTTCACTGCTATAGCATAGAATTCTGCTCCTTTCTCTTCTTTTTTATTTTTTTTATTTTTTTATTTATGAAATTCGGCTCCCTTCTTAATATATTGTGATGATGCCGAAAATCGTCAGTAAGCTGCACAGTCCTCATATGCTCTAGACAAAACCTGCGCAACAAAGAATGAGAAAAACCTTACAGAGAGTACCGGTGTGGTACTGGCCAAATACCTTCCGAAAGTTAAGTTAGAGAATATTCACAACTCTAGAGTGCCAGAACTGGGGTAAATTATGCGTACCTTGTTTTCTGAAGGCTTGGGGTTTTTATAGTGGTGTAGAACCGACTTTTATTTCTTGAGTAAGAAGATGTTTCCTTGTGGGGAAGACCCTAATAAATGTTCATATTTTGCGGGATCCTTCCCATATAGAGATTCCATTGACCAGGGTTAATCGTAGGGTGCAAGATATTTCCATTTAGGATTCCTTAGAGTCCACTTAAGCCATGTGGGTGCCACCTTGATATCCGTCCACCTTGTGTCTCTGTAGCTAGAATCCGTCCACCATGGAGGATCATCCGTCATGTGAACTCTCCGTCCAGTGCCTCAGTTCGTCGTCCTGTTCCTGTGTTTTGACCACCTATTATCTCAATACCGTCGCCTATGACAGGCTTGTTTGAATGAGTCCCTCTACCTTAACTTTTATCCTCTTCAGTTGCCCCCTCACTCTATGGGTCCGTCGCCTTATCTTATGGATGGACCTGTGGAGTGACGGTCTAACTCATCCCTTGGGAAACACGCTCTAATTGACAGGCTATCCTAGAGCCATTAATGCAGTAGGGGCACGTGGCATGTTTTTAGTGGTTACTCACTCGGACCGAAGCGTCCCTTCATCTCTCATGTCGTTCCTTCTATATATATGTTACTTCTCACTTTCATTTCTTACTTTTTGCAACGAATTTCCAGTTAGAGCGCTACCGTCCTCTTTATCAAACCATTATTCCATCTACTTGGTGCTACCGTCCTCTACGCCTTCTCCATCGCATTCTTTGCATCGTTCAACTATAAGTATCCTACACTTTATGCTAAATTCTCTTTGTTTTGCCATTTATTTAAATATCGCATGCCCGTCGCTTGCGTAGACCTGTAGAGTCTTAGGGTTTTGCCTGTCACGTGTAGATGACAGATGTCTAGTGAGGCGTCGAGTGAATAATCGTGTGTCCACGAAGAAGCGGGCTACGATGAGGTGTTTCCGTCAGGTCAAGATGACCACGGCACTTCTTATGATAACAGGGTTCCATCTACCAACTCACCTTCCACGGAGGAGGATGAGGACTTGGATGTGGACTGGTCAGAGGGAGATTCAAATGATGATGATCTAGACAGTGGTGAACCCCCCATTCAATCCGTCATAGGTCTTAATGGTCTTAGGGAGTTCATCATGTTTCCGTTGTGAACTATAAACGATTTCAACACTTCCAGAATGGTTTCCACAGACTCCTTCGTGGACTTCTCGCATGACATAGTCTGCCTCCTCGGGGATAAGACACCTCAGGTACGAGCGGGAGAAGCCCCATTTGTATAAGACGTCTTTAATCAGCACGAACCGTGCTACTTGAACCTTCAACTTCCTTGCAGCCTCTTTTCTGTCAAGTAGCACGTCGTCCTTCAGGTAGGAGGTTATTGGCGTCGTCCAATCGTTTTCGAAACCTATCTTCTGCACACTGTACTGTCTATCAATGGTGAGATTTGAACGAAGGACGGTACCTGATTAGGAATAAGCATATGCTCTGCTGATGCAGCCTTGGCAAGATGGTTGGCGTGCTTGTTCTCCTCCCTTGGGATTTGAACAAACTTTGCTTGGAGGTCGTTTACTCAATTCTTCACTTGCTCAAGGTACTTCTTCATCCATTCGCCCTTGCATTCATAGTCGCCATTAACCTGACTGGTGACTACTTGAGAGTCGCAATACACGACCACATTCGCGGCTCCTGCTGCTTTGGCGAGATCTAGCCCTGCTATCAAGGCTTCGTACTCCGCCTCGTTATTAGTCGTGGGGAAATCGAGTCGGACCATGCATTCGACCTCGTCCCCTTCTGGGCTATGGAGTACCACACCAGCTCCACCTGCCTGTCTGTTGGACGATCCGTCTGTGTGGATACTCTACCTCGGACACTCTTTTGCCCCCTGTCCTTCCATGTTGGTGAATTCTGCGATGAAGTCAACAATAACTTGTCCCTTAACGGCCGTGCGTGGGCGATACTATATGTCGAATTCGCTTAACTCGATTGCCCATAGTGCCATCTGTCCGACGGCTTCAGGGCTACTCATTACTCTCCGTAGAGGTTTATTCGTTAGAACAATCACCGTGTGTGCCTGAAAGTAAGGTTTGAGCTTGCGGGCCCCGGTCACCAAAGCGAAAGCTAGCTTTTCCATTGGAGGGTACCTCTCTTCTGCACCTCGGAGTACTCGGCTTGTAAAGTATATGGGTTTCTGTACCCCGCTCTCCTCTCTGATTAAGGCCGTAGCGACTGGGGAGACGACTAGGTAGAGAAACAATTCTTCTCCTGGTTTGGATGGGCTCAGCAACGGCGGGGAAGAAAGATATGCCTTCAGGTCTTTGAAAGCTTGCTGACATTCGGCCGCCCACTCGAAGGACTTCTTCAGTGTGCGAAAGAAAGGTAGGCACTTATCTATTGCTCTTGAGATGAACCTGTTCAGTGCAGCTACCTTACCGTTTAGACTCTGTACCTCCTTGACGTTTTTTGGCAGAGTCAACTCCATTATGGCCTGTATTTTTATCTAGGTTGACCTCAATACCTCTCTAGGACACCATGAACCCCAGGAATTTTCCTGCCGTCACCCCGAATGCACATTTGTTCGGATTCAGCATCATGTTATAAGAACGAAGGGTATTGAAGGTCTCCTTGAGGTCGTCCAGATGGTCATCCTCCCGAATGCTTTTTACCAACATGTCGTCTACGTAGACTTGAACGTTCCTCCCAATCTGATGCGCGAACATCTTGTTCATCAGCCTTTGATACGTGGCGCCCACGTTCTTGAGTCTGAACGGCATTACTTTGTAGTAGAAGAGACCCTAGCTGGTGATGAATGAAGTCTTCTCTTGATCAACCTTGTCTAGCTTGATCTGGTTGTAACCAGAAAATGCGTCTATAAAGCTCAGCAACTGGTGTCTTGCTGTTGAATCCACTAAGATGTCAATTCGCAGAATTGGTTAGCTGTCCTTGGGGCATGCCCTGTTTAAGTTCGTGAAGTCCACGCACATCCTCCACTTCCCATTGGCCTTTTTGACCATCACTACGTTGGCCAGCCAGTCGGAGTAGTATACTTCCCATATAAACTCTGCTTCCTGTAACTTGCGAACATCTTCTGCTATAGCCTTATCTTGCTCCTGCACAAATACCCGTTTCTTCTAACGAATGGGAGGAAAAGAGGGCAATACATTCAACTTGTGGACAATGAACAAAGGATCAATTCTAGGCATGTCTTCATGGCTCCAGGCGAAAACGTCCTGGTTCTCCCTCAAAAATGCTGTGAGTGCCTGGCGTACTGGTGGGCTAGCGAGAGTGCCGATCCTGGTCATTCACTCAAGCCTAGAATTATCAAAGAGTACCTCTTCCAGCCTTTCCATGGGTTCTACCACCGTTCGCTGTTCTTCTATACATATAGTTTGTATACGATCATCCATCTCTAACATGGCAATATAGCACTCGTGCACTACTACTTGATCTCCTCATATCTCTCCCACTCCATACTCATTGGGGAACTTGATTATCAGGTGATAAGTTGAAGTTACAGCCTTCCACGAGTTAAGGGTAGGACGGCCCAGGATGGCGTTGTAAGTGGACGAACATTCAATAACCAGGAATGAGACATCTTTGGTAATCTGTTGAGAGTAATCACCAACTATCACGGGCAAAGTGACCACACAGAGGGGGTATACTCTTGTTCCTCCGAATCCAACGAATGGTGAGTTGGTTGGAACCAACCGTTCTCTCTCAATCCTCATTTGCTGAAATGCCGAGTAGTAGAGGATATCAGTAGAGCTCCCATTGTCCACAAGGACCCGATGTGTGTTATAGTCCCCCTCCCGTATGCTAACTATGATCGCATCGTCATGTGGGTGGTGAAGACGACGAGCATCTTCCTCTGTGAACCCAATTATAAGGTTATCGATCCGTGCCCTCTTTGGGACGAAACCCGTCAGCTGGACTTTTTGCACCATCCATAGGTAGGTTTTACATGCCTTCCTGGATGAATTGGAAGATGTGGTTCCCCCTATGATCATCCTTATGTCTCCTAAAGGAGGCCTAGGACGCTCGTTTTCCCTTCGAGCAGCCTGCTCTTGTGGTGGGTCCGTCCTCTCCTTACTGACGAACCTTTGCAGCTTTCCTTGTCTGATAAGAGCTTCTCTTTGCTGCTTTAAGTCGTAGCAGTCGGACATATCATGACTGTGATCATGATGAAAATGGCAGTACTTGTCTCTGGACCTCTTACTAGGATCTCCTTTTAGCTTACTAGGAAACGTCAAGGCTCCTTCGTCCTTGATCTGCATCAGGACTTGCTCGATCAGGGCAGTTAGCGAGGTGAAGCTATGAACCTCCCAGTGGGGGGTTTGGAGCACCTGTCCTCCTGTCGGTCTCTGGTCTTAGCCATCTTTTCATGCATCCTTTTGTCTTTCCCTGTTCTTGGGCTAGTAGTGCGTCTTCCGCGTTCATGTACTTAGTAGCCCTGTAAAGTACATCCGACATGGTTTTTGGGTCTTTTTTGTACAAGGAAAACATAAACTTCCCCTTCCATAACCCATTGGTAAATGCAGCCACTAGTATCTTGTCGTCAGCTTGATGCTCATTAGGCACGCAGTGGACCTCTTATACCTGTGCCCCCTATAAAGTGCGAGGCAAACTGCGCGCTCAGCTCCTTGAAGGTGCTGATGGAGTTGGGCGTCAGCCTGTTGAACCATACCCTCGCAGGACCCTTCAGAGTAGTCGGGAAGGCTCGGCACATGATTTCGTCCGCCACGCCTTGCAAGTGCATGAGGGTTTTAAATGACTCCAGATGATCTAAGGGATCCTTTGACCCGTCGTAGGCTTCTACTTATGGGATACGGAACTTCGGTGGAAGGGGGAATAAAGTGACGGGTGCGGTAAAAGGCGAGTCTGTCCGATGGACTAACTCATCGAGGTCGCTTGACACTCGTCCTCTGAGGGCGTTCATCATGAAGTCCATCCTCTCCTTCATCATCTGCATCTCCGCGACCATGTGTGGTGGTGCTGTTTCTGCGACGGATGGACGGCTGGTATCTTGTCGCTCTTGTCTGCTTGGAGCATTACTACCTTTCGGTCTTTCTCAGTCCCTTTTTTCGGCGTTGGTGCCCTCTTGCTCTTCTCTGTGGCTGTTGGGCCCAGCATCCCTTTGGTGCAGCTGTTCCTCCAGGTCGTGATTTTGCCTAGTAAGGCGCTCCACAGCAGCGGCTAAAGTCTGTACCTGTCTTTCAAAGGCAGTAGTACGTGGTTCATCTCCGTTGTTGTTGTTAGTCGCCATCGAGCGAATGATTACCATACAACTCTTTGTCCGGGAAGTGGTAGTATGGCTCTACTACATTTCGTCTTCTCATAGACGGGGCCAACTGATAATGCCAAAAATCGTCAGTAAGCTGCACAGTCCTTACGTGCTCTAGATAAAACCTATGCAACAAAGAAGGAGAAAAACCTTACAGAGAGTACCCGTGTGGTACCGACCAAATACTCTCCGAAGGTTAAGTTAGAAAATATTTACAACTCTAGAGTGCCAGAGCTGGGGTAAATTATGCGTACCTTGTTTTCTAAGGGCTTGGGGTTTTTATAGTGGTGTTGAACCGACTTTTATTTCTTGAGTAAGAAGATGTTTCCTTGTGGGGAAGGCCCTAATAAATGTTCGTATTTTGCGGGATCCTTCCCATATAGGGATTCCATTGACCAGGGTCAATCGTAGGGTGCAAGATATTTCCATTTAGGATTCCTTGGAGTCCACTTAAGCTATGTGGGTGCCACGTTGCCTTGATATTCGTCCACCTTGTGTCTGTGTAGCTAGAATCCGTCCACCATGGAGGATCATCCGTCATGTGAACTCTCCGTCCAGTGCCTCAGTTCGTCGTCCTATTCCTGTGTTTTGATCACACATTATCTCAGTACCGTCGCCTATGGCAGGCTTGTTTGAACGAGTCCGTCTATCTTAACTTTTATCCTCTTCACATTGATATACTTTATCTTGATATAATATCTATGTTCACACATATAGCAACTGAATTTAGTGACTAAATTCTATATAGATGTGGTGTAAAATCCAAGTTTTACACTATCCAACCTCAATATGTCACATCATTTTATCACATATTAAAAAAAAAAAAACACAATCACACCTAATCAATTCTAAAACTCATTTGAAAATTCAGGCCAAATAGCACATTTTTGCAAATTATGTTGCAATCTACCACTGTTTCAAAAATATTTGGCAATCTACCACTTTTTTAGTACTCGAGCTTAACGAAATTGAGTTTTTAACAGTACTCGAGTTCTGAGCACTTGAGTTTCTCTAGAGTTTGCCAACGTGACAGTGGCTGAGCTGGAATTTTGCACATTAAAAATGCCACCTTAAACTTGATGTCCCTAAGCTCGAGTTTTATGTTGACCAAACTCGAGTTTAGAAGACTCGGGTACCATGTTATTTTACATACACAATACCCAAGCTCAGTAAACTTGAGTCCGGCTTAGGTACCATATTCTTTTACTACACCATACTCAAGTTCTATGAACTCGAGTATGGATCAAGTATCTTGTTATTTTATACACTATACTCGAGTTCTGTGAACTTGAGTACCTTCTTAATGTAAGCTTCTGTAGCTCAGTCTCTTCCTCGATCTCACTTGAAACACAAGTGACTTAGTCTGTCTCCCGGCAACAAATTTAGTGGAAAACAATCTCTAAAAATAAGCTATACTTTTTATGTTGACCAAAAAAATAATTTTCCTTTGATCCATTTTTTCTGATACTACCAAATACTGGAAAATATGAAAAACTATCTTTACATAATGTTTTCTATTGAAACAAACATAGCGTTATTATCAGGGCAAGACACCAATTGTTTTTTAGTATAGACTAGATTCAAATTTTAGATTTTTTACTTGACGACATTAAACTTTACTGGTTGAGCTAATTGTAATGGTATAACCACGCCATCCCACATTTTAAAGTTTAAAGCTCTAGGAGAAAAAAAAACCTAATCATTCTAAAAATATGAATTCAACAAACAAGAGTTTTACGGTATTAATCTCATACTATAAAATCGATCAAAAACATTTGATATGTGTTAGCAGACATCCATATGGGTCACACAATATAACAAAATCAAACCTCCTTCACATCCCAGAGGAAATGAAGGGGGGTAGGTGGATGGGAAGGAACACACTTTTTAATATCCAATTTACTCAAAGGGTACAACTTAAAAAGGTGGATGGGAAGGAACACACTTTTTAATATCCAATTTACTCAAAGGGTACAACTTAAAATCCAAGACGTGTGCTCTGGAGCTATTCTTACATTCCATTATTACATTACTACTAGATAACCAGTATGTAGAAATCCACTCTCGGAAATTTTCGTCATTAATGTACATAAACAAGAACCCCATGCACCGGAGGCCTTATCCACAAACATCTTCAAGCTTTAGCAGCCTTCGCTGCAGGTGCTGCTGTTGCACTACCATTTGATTTGGCACGTTTAGCTTCATAATCTTTAACAGCAGCCTTGATAGCATCCTCAGCAAGCATGCTGCAGTGCAGCTTTACTGGTGGGAAAGAAAGATATTTTGCAATTTCCCTGAGGACATCCAAAACAGTGTAATTTAGTTAAGCATAAAACTCTTTATAAACCCTCCGTTATACTTGGTTTGAAATAGTATACATGCTCATAAACCATATTTGGAACAGATGGCAAGATACATTGCTTCCTTAAAAAAAAAAACACGAACGGGAATCATTTTATGCCTTACTTGTACCTTCCACCATCTGATTTCAATTTCTTTCTACAGAAGTAGAAAATTTAAGATTTAATTATTCCGAATTACTTGCTTACAGACTATCACACAGAATCTAGACTCCTGTTGACCTTTAATCCCATGTCCCAACTAAATATATCTACTACAATCTAATGTTCTGTTTATGCCAGTTTCATTAACTGCAAATTCTACTAAATAAAG
Organism: Notholithocarpus densiflorus; assembly: GCA_030021035.2. Classification (NCBI taxonomy): domain Eukaryota; kingdom Viridiplantae; phylum Streptophyta; class Magnoliopsida; order Fagales; family Fagaceae; genus Notholithocarpus; species Notholithocarpus densiflorus. The sequence goes on from JARYZH020000365.1 coordinate 159,966, forward strand.
TAATACTGTCATAACATAATGTTTTCTCAATTCTCATATAATTCATATCAAATGCCTAAAAAAACACCAATGTCCATGTGATGTCCATATATCCAACACACTCACAGGGAAAAAAAATCATATCCTTTTCAAATTGATCAGTTTCATAGTTTTGATTAAATATTATAAATCTAAAGGTGTATTTAGTACCACATCATACAAGAAATCAAATCTTAATTGTGAAATGGACTCTCAATGGAGAGGATCCTTTTCCCACTAAAAGGGATAGCACTTATTGTAAAGTGGGAAAAAATTCCACAATTATCAACTGCAAAAGTAATTACAGAAACACACAAAAGATGAAAACACCACGCAAAACTGATCATACAACTATAATTTTAACTAGTCGCTAACCCGTGCGATGCACGGGATCGCACGGGAAAGTTTTGCAAAATATATATATTATATTATGATACATATTTAAATTATATGCAATTACAATAATCTCATTTCTCATGTTCAAACCCATGCAATAATAAAAACACTAAATAAGAAATGTTGTATTAAAAAAAATGACAAAAACCACAAAACCAAAACCAAAAATACAAACTCACTTTTAAGGAAGTCAACTCTTTGATGAACCGGAACAATTAGGACATGTGGCATATGAAGAAACTTTCACCTGTCAAACTATTGAATTCCATTAAGCAAAAACATATTAAGCAAAGAAGTTAACACTACCAAAACCCAAAATCCAAACCCACTTTTGAGATCTTAATTGGGTAGTGAAGACTCTTACCGCATTTGATGTTACAAAGATTGCATCTTAATTTATTGAGAGCCATGAGGTTTTTGTTTATGTGCACAAATAATGAGAAAAACAGTATGAGACCACGATAAAAAATTAAATTAAAAAAAAATATTTCATCGAATATTAGAGAGTGAAACCATCACTTTAGAACCAAATACAGTCCTAAACAATAAAAAAATAAATATATGAGACGAATATTATCTGAAAATAAAACTGAGTTAAAACACAGTAAAAAAAATTGTTCAAACTCAAAACTAATGATGATAACTTTACAATGCAACATAGAAGTAGCTATGGCACTTATGAATGTCATATTTCACAAACGATATGCCACAATCTCGCACAGCATTAATCTCTGCCTTCTAATATTCCTAATTCTTATAAGTAGTTTGTCTCCATTTGATATTATTTTATTTCATAATGCTGTAATTTTCTTCCACTTATAGTTCTCACTGTTTTAAATATCGTAAATTATTCCATGTTTTTAGATTATACTTGTTACATTAGCCACTCCATGAGTCCATGATCCACAAACTGACTTTGCAAGTTACAATGCCTTAACTCTTACTACGTCACCTTTGCCTTGCTCTCCCTTATTCATTGTCAAAAAAAATTTCCCCTATATCAATATTCATAAACCAAAAAATAAAAATAAAAAATAAATAAAAAAATCAGTTTGAAGTTTAAATGACATCCCAAAGCATTAATTGTTAACACATGAAACAAATCAAACAAAACACACCAAAAAATTTATTTGAATTTTCTCAAAAACGACCCTAGAAACCCAATCTTTACTGCCAATCTCTTCAATCAACAATAATTCCCACAATCACAATTCAAATAAGAAATACATACCCATTTAGACAGCCATTGGTTTCTGCTTAGAGAATTTTGTAGGGGGATTTTTGGAACTATGACAAATCAATCAGAAAGGGAAAAAACTTCGTACCTGATCTTGAAATCAATGGCAAAAAAAAAAAAAAAAAAAAAAAAAAAAAAAAAAAAGGAAAAAAATCAGTGAAAAAGGAAAGAGGAAAAGAAGATTGCTCAACAGGTTTTCTGAATCACAAGGTAACAAGGTCATGAGACCGTTCTCTCATCTTCCTCCTCCTCCTCCTTCTTCTTCTTCTTCTACTCCTTCTCTAGAGGATGATTGATACAGTTTTCTGAATTGGCTGGGGCGTAGCCTTCGTCTATTTAGGTTTTTACCATATCTTAACAGTAGTGCCCTCAGATTTCTCATTCTTTCCCAGGATCCAAAACCCTTTTTTCCCTTTTCTTTTCCCTCAATTTCTCACCAAACAAATACAATCATAAGAAAATTGCAAAATAAAAATAAAAAGTTTTGGACTTACGGTGAACCTTTGGACATGGTTTGGAACTTCGCTGGTCAAAAATTGTGAAGTCTTGCTTTGAGTGCTTTTGCAAATAGGACAAAATTTATATGGAGGGAAGTACAGAGAAAGGGTGAGAGAGAGGAAAAAGAGCGTATAAAGAGAGAAAAAGTGTTTGTTTTTCTTGGGAAGGAATTTGATACTTGCAAAATTTATATATACGACGGTTTGGTTTCTAAAATAAACCGAATCAAGCCACCAACTGTAGCAAAAATTGTAGTGAAACGGTTCGGTTAATTAAAAGACATAATTTCTCGTTTTTTTTTTTTTTTTAAATGGTAGTGTTTATTGACTGAAAAGGTGTTTATTGAAAAATGGAAAGATACAATTATTTGGTACTTTTCAATGTAAATGTGTCATAAATTTATGTAGCCACGTGGTGCAATAAGGAGTAGTCAACAAAAAGTCAATCGTTTTGGCTATTAGTTATTATATAGATTACAATGGCATAATAAGCACAAAATGGAATAGTGAATTCGTGGACTCAATATAAATTCAGAGAAATACGGTAGAACTCAATCCATGACTCCACCTACAATCATTCACTCAACAGAAGACCATATCAAATATGAATTTAATTCAATAACCCCACTTGAATTTAGCTATAACCTCTCAACACTGCACACAACGAAACCTGATACTAAGTGCTAACATTAGGATTAGATGAAATTGAAATTTCATTTCCTCAAAACCAAAACAACATGAAATTCAGAGTTGCATGTCCTTTTCATCTCAGTTTCCAATGCAATCAACCATAAAAGTAGTAGAAAAAGAAACCAACTTTAGCTAGAGTTGAGAAACCCCAGATGAATTAAAGCCTATCTATCCCAATATATGAATGAAAAATCGAAAATTGAGGGACACCCACATACCTGATGACTATCTTCCTCTACCAATATCCAAATGTGATATGTGCCTCAACAAGTTCCTGATATCTTCAGTTGTTAAATGGAGAACATCCTCTACCAATTTCGCAGAAGTAGATGTTTCAGCAGAGACATAAGAGACCATGTAAGGGCAATCACTGAATGCTCCAAAGCATGGATTACGGTGTGCACAAAGACTGTTGTTGCAAGTTACCTTTTCGCTTGTTGATGACCCTTTAGGGTTGTATATATTAAATTCAAAATCCTACAGAATGATTTACTTTCATTGAATGCAATGGAAGGGTAGAAAAAAGCAGTTGAAAAAAAAAAAAAAAAAAAAAAAAAAAAAAAAACCAAAGATGAATTTTATAAACAAACAACCAAAAATTAGAATCACATTTTTTTTTCTTTTCTAATAAGTAAGAATTTTATTAGAAAAGGAAACAGCAACTAGTCTAGTAAAATAACTTGCCTCAAGGTGATTCTTGGAAGTTACATTTAGAAGGTTGCCACGGTTCAAACTTAGTGTACCTAGTTCGCGAGACCACTGCTTGCCGGTACCTCGTTCCGCTTAGGGCATGTTCTTCAGTTATGCCCCTTTTGGTTACATAACCCGCATTGCAACTTCCTCCCCCTTCCTTACATGGTGTGGTTCTCGATCATTTCCCACCCTCGTCCATCTCATTCTTGATTCGTGTTGATACAGGGTGACCTTTCTCTTGGATCAATTGGGGGTTAGGGACGACCCTTCAAGTTTCTTCAGGATCCGGCCATGATAATTTATCTTTCAACGCTGGGAAAACGGGTGCATAGCTGCTAAACAATGTGTTCACATTATAGCATGGGTCAATATACTGCTTTTCATCGTGTTGATACCTACTACAAACTGCAATGACATGTGAACATGGTATCTTGTACAGTTTCCATTTCTCACATGTGCAAGTTCTTTGTAGCAGATTAACTCCATGTGCGTGATACCCCCTACAAGCGCTCCCTGAATTATGCTGTGTATCTACTTGATAGGATTGTTGTTGCGCGTTCAATCTCGTCACCCTGTGATACTCCGCCTTCGCCTTATTTCTCATGAAAATATCCAAGACATATTTACACCATTTTTTCCCTGAATTCAACTGCTTTATGCTTTTATTGTGACGATCATCGAAGTGAGCATTCAGTTTGAAAAATGTGTATTTCACCATTGCTGTAATGGGTAGGCTGCGAGCACCCTTTAGAACACCATTGAAGCACTTGGAGACGTTCGTGGTCATCATCCCATAACAGTAACCCTTGTCAAAAGCTAGAGCCCATTTGTCTTTAGGCACATCACTGAGATATTGGTGCGCTTCCTGGTTGACATTTTTAAATCCAAACATCCCCAATTAAACTTCAGGGGGTAAAATCTAAGTTCTGAAATTTTAGGGTGTAAAATCCAAACACCTCCAAACTTTAGGGGTTAATTTGCAATTTACCCTTTTTACTTTTCTTTAAAGGACTACTTTTCATTTATCATAATTTAGGACTGATGCATTTTTCAATCATGAAAATATCTAGAGATGTGATTAGATTTATGTATTTCCAAATGTGTTTATATTTTGTGCTACATGTCATCACACTCCTAGGGATTTTTGTGATTGAAAAATACATCAACCTCGAATTATGATAAATGAAAAGTTTTTTCTTTAAAAAAAAATAGAAGAGCTTCTGAGCACACGCAATGTGTGTGCAAAGATGCTAGAGGTGTGATGAAAATATTATTTCACCCACAATCCCATAATACTCATCACACCTCTAGGTATTTTGTGATTGGAAAATGTAGTAATCCCAAATTATAATTGATGCAAATTATTAATTTTTTCCAAAAAAGTAAAAGAGCTTCCACGCGCATGTGCTCAAAGGCTCGTTTTAAAACTATGTTTTTGTCCTTAATTGTTTTTTTGCAATAAATCTTATTTAATTAAGGATAATAATAATACTGTTAAAATTAAGGAAAAATGGACATGCATGAAGAGTCCTATTCTCTTTATATACAAAAAAGTGAACAACAGATTAATTGGCTTGCTAAAAAATATAGTACAACTAAGTGAACAACTAAACAGACCCCACTTAAATAAGAGTCCTTTACACCACCTTATTTATTTTACACTCCCACTTAACAATATATCTACATCACATCCTTTATTTTACATCTCATCGCACTAGAACAATATTAGCCTTTAAGCAGCTCTTCTATGAGATTTATACGGAAAAAATTATTTCACCCATAAACACATAACTCTTGGTTCTGTACTTGTGTGATCTTTGTAATATGATCTTTGTGATTTGTTTCAATATTAATAATAGTGTTATTTTATATTTTGTTTCCGTTGTTCTTGGTTGATTTGTACTTTTGAAAATCCTATTGGTTTGGGTAGTGGTAGAGCCCTGTTTTGCATATAGTGTCTTAATGCAACATCTAATTTAGTGTCTTAGTGCAACATCCCATTTAGAATTAGTTTGTGCTCTTAGATACATTTTGTGTGGATTCCGTGGGTTCTGCTATTTTCGATTCGTCGTGTGAGGAGGAAAGATAGAAAGACAAGGTTCAAGAGAGAGAATGAGGCAAAAAATAGGGATTCCAGTACTGATCTAATGCCTATTTACCAGCAAAAACATAATACATTTCCTAATATGGCCGAAACTCCTCAGTTTTGATCAGCACTCAACATAGTACGATTTCAGGGGTGTTTCCATACCACATTGCTTGTCGATGGGGAAAATATTGGTAATATTGGCCTACGAAATCAACCACCTAGCTTGTGACTCAAGTGATATCTCTTGGTATTTCAAAAAGAAATATTTAGAGTTCAAATCCGTCTACTCTTAACTATATATATAAACTAGAAGTGTCCACGAGTTGGGCAGGGTCGGGTTTATGCCCAACCCGGACTCGACCCGACTCGAATTTTTTGGGTGGGTGAAAAGCAAAACCGAAACCGACATGTAATAATGGTCGGATCGTCCTGTTTGGGTCCGTCGGGTTTCGGGATTGTGCCGGTCGGTTTTGGGTTTCGCCGCCAGTGCCGATATTTTGTCGGATTGGTCGAGATTTGGCTGATATTTGGGCGGATCCGTTGAATCTGGACTAGATCTCGACGAGATCTCGCCGGATCTGATGGATTTCAAGTAGCTCTTTGTCGGAAAAGCAAAAATATCGCTGGTATTTGTAAATTTTTGTCAGAAAACCTTTGAATATCGCTGGATTTTGTTGATTTTATGGTCGGGTAGGGTGGCTCGGGTTTTTGGGGAGGAAACCCGCCAACCAACCCGAAGGTATTGGGTTTTGTAGGTGGCGGCTCACCGCCGATCATCGGATTGGTCGGTTCGGGTGGTGGCGGTTTGGTTTCAGGTGGGTCCGGCGGGTTGGTCGGGTTTCCGGGTTGAGCGAACACCCCTAATATAAACCTTATAAGATATAACTTAAAAAAGAAGAAGATATAACTATAAAAATAAATAAAGAGAAGAAATTACATTTAAAGTGTGTGATTGTATAAGAAAGAGAGATGACTTTTTGAGTGTCGTGCCCTTAAGAAGTGTGAAGACATAAGAGCACAAGCATCAAGTGTGCCAAATACTAAGTTTTTAGCATTTGGTACACTAAACACCAAAAATCAAACCACATCACATGTGTTATATGTCAAATTATTTTAACACATGTTAGAGTATACTTCTATTGGTAGAAGTGTACTTAGCTATGTGCTACCTTTTTAAATAATTTCTCTCTCCTCTCTACTAACTCTATCTCTTCTCTTTTATATATCTCTCTCCTCTATCCTCTCTCTTTATTACTTTTTTTTGTTTTTTTAATTGATAGTGGGTGTTATTTTAGGTTATTTTAATTGGTGATACGTTAAAATAAGAAATATGATGCAAGGTGCATTATAAAGTAGTGTACAAATAAAAATAACTTTTTGGTGTGTCAAAAATTAAAATGATATTTTTTTTAGCATAGCTGATGCTAATGCTAATTACAATTTTGAAAAGAATAGTAATAGCAGAGAATGGTCAGAACTTTTGTCCCTCTTCTTTTTTATTTTTATGTTATGTTTTTTTATATTTAAACAAAATTTAAAAAATGGAACTTTTGACTTTTGAATAGCGTATGTTTGGACTTTTTGTGAACGGAATAATTCTAGGGATATACCAAATCTTACATCCAATTTAAGATTTTTTTTTTTTTTGCTACATTGCATGGAATGTGTTTTGTTCTTAGCATATGGGAAAAAACGTGCACTTTTCTGTACAATTGATATGGAAAGAGGCTTATAGCAAAGAAAAAGGAAAATAAAAGGGAAAGGGATATATAGCCTTATAACTTAATTGAGTAACATTTGTATTCAAGATTCAAATGCCCCTTTAAGATTATAACTATCGAATTATTAAAAGAAAAAATGGTAATTACACTATTTTTCTTGAGATTTGGTAGAATGCATATTTCACTCCAAGCTTTGAGGGAAAAATATCTTTCCCCCTAGACATTCATTTGATTGAATTTTGATAATTTAATATTAAAAATGTGTATGCTCTTTGCTAAAGGGCAGATTTTCAAAGTTTAAAAGAGCATTTTAAATTATTAAGGGTCTGTTTGGTCAAGGGCGGAACTACCCTTCCCCCTAATTTAAAAAAAAAAAAAATTATTATATATATATGTGTATTATTTTTAGCAATTTTGTTCTATAAAATTACATTTTATTTCCCTTTAACAATATCATTGATTCTTTTAAGAGTAATGCTTACTCACAAACTTTTTTATAACATTTTTACAAACCTTTTTGGTAGCAAATTCTTATTGGTTCGCATATGGGCATACCACTTACATCATTTTTTTACTTACCAATAACCACTTTACATAAGTAATTTATAAAAAAAACTTGCAGCTCTAGTATTTTCCTCATCTTAGTGACCATAAAAAAATTTATTGATCTAAAATCTAAAACAAAATATACAAGCCCAAAAAAAAAAAAAAAAAAAAAGCTCAACAACAAAAATTACTAGTAAAACTAAAAACAAAATTAATCTCAATTAACTAATTTTATCCAAGATAAATAATCCTGCCCTTTAAAAAAATTCTAAACAAAAATAATTTTGTTCTTACCTTAAAAAAAAAAAAAAAAAAAAAAAAACTCAGCAGCTAAGTAGCAGAATCAGAGGCTCAAATCACTGCACACAGCCAACAGTAAAATCGCCCCTCCTAACTCAAAGTTTCTGGCTCTGTCCCTGCGTTTGGTAATGTTATTTTAGTAACGTTTTTTGTATTTTTTGAAAATACGTATGGGTGAAAAAGTGTGTGAAAATACGTGTAATGTTGTTTAAAAACTGAAAACTGTTGTTTAAGTTGTGGTACCAAACACCCCCTAAGTATGACTTTTGCTTCTTCTTTTTTTCAAAGGATTGTGGAGAGATTTGGAGGGTGTTTGGTAGAAGAGTTTGAGTAATGCTGTTTGTAATTTTTTGAAATACGTGTGGATGAATAAGTGTGTGAAAAAGTGTGTAATATTATTTAAAATGTGAAAATGTGAGTTTGAACTTGCCTACCAAACAAGCCCTTGACGTTTCAACTTTTAAGTCTTTTGGTATTGTACAAATTTTGCATTTTTATTCTAAATTTATTAGTTATGTTTTTATTAACCATGGTTAAATTTAGTAACTTTTTTGTATTTTTTGGAAATACGTATGGGTGAAAAATGTGTGAAAATACGTGTAATATTGTTTAAAAACTGAAAATTGTTGTTTAAGTTGTGGAACACCCCCTAGGTATGACTTTTGCTTCTTCTTTTTTTCAAAGGACTGTGGAGAGATTTGGGGGGTGTTTGGTTGAGGAGTTTGAGTAATGTTATTTGTAATTTTTTGAAATATGTGTGGGTAAAAAAGTGTGTAATGTTTTTTAAAATGTGAAAATGTGAGTTTGAACTTGCCTACCAAACAAGCCCTTGACATTTCAACTTTTAAGTCTTTTGGTATTGTACAAATTTTGCATTTTTATTCTAAATTTATTAGTTATGTTTTTATTAACCATGGTTAAATTTTGGTAAAGATAATTTTATAAAATTTTAAAATATTTCATTACTAATATAAATTAAAGGGAAGAGTGTTATTGTTATTATTATTATTTTTTAATTTACAGGTTGAGTTTCAATCTCTAAAATTTTAAGAATGATAATGTATTTAAAAAAAAAAAAATGGAAGGTGGAAATGCCATGTGTGTCAGTATCTCTCTTTTATTTATTTATTAATTTTACGAGCGTACGCGTTTTGAACGCTAGGAAATTTCCAACCCCGCTCATTTTTCCCATCATATATTATTGAAATTCAAAATCAACAGATATATCAACTGATAGTTGACATGTAGATGAGAATGGCTTCATTTCATTTTATTCTCTGAAAAAAAATATAAATAAAGCTTGTGAGGAGAAAGTGACATTAATGATGGCGTTGAGATTTATAATTGGTGATTGGAATGAAGCTACGGAGTTGCTAATGGCCCTCCCCATGCCGTGCAATAAGTGCTAAAATCACAAATTCACAATTGGGGGCAAAGGCGGCTCCTCACGTTGCGGACATGTGCATACAGTGGAGGAGTTAATTTTTTTGGAATTTGTGTAATTAAAAAAAAAAAAAAAAAAGTAAATTACAACTTATTCATATCTGATTTGGTCGAAAATTATTATTTATTTTTTGAGAAACAATTTGGTCGAAAATTAAGTTGTTTATTTGCAATTTAAAATTTGATATTTTATCTACTTGAGGTTAATTCAGTTAGATTTCTTTAACTAACATCTATTAAAAATATAGTTAAATATGTGATTTTGTTTCACTTTTATGTTGCTCTTTTAAAAAAAACATAAAAATACAAGATTAAATAAGATAAAAAAGAATTTAGCGGAACACTTGTATCATAGAATTTCAAATTACAAATAGACAACTTAAATTTTGGTCAAATCTCAAATAAATAAAATGTTAAATTTTAAATTACAAATAAATAACTTAAATTTCAATCAATTCAATAAGTTATAATTTACCCATAAATAAAGGAAAGTGGAAACAGCATGTGTGTTAGTCATTTTTAATTTTTTTTTAATTTTTACGGCCGTACACGTTTTAAAGTTTGAACAGCAAAAAGAAATTTCCTACCCCGCCCTCTTTTCCCACTAGTTTTTCTCATCAGCACACCTAACCCTCTTTTCAGAACCTTTCTTCGTTGGTTCCCTCTCAATTTCTCTCTTTGCCCTTTATTTTTTCCCAACTAGTGTTTTTTTCTCTCAATGTCATTCCACAAACTCCAAGAAAAATAAAAGGGCAAGTGGTAAATAGTCTTTCACCTTAATTGATTAACATTTGCTTCAGGATTCAAATGCCCTTATAAATTTATAACTATCGTATTATTGAAAGAAAAGGGTAATTATATTATTTTTCTTGAGGTTTGGCAGAATGATTCTTCCTTGACATTCATTTAGCTGAATTTTGTTAAATTAATATTAAAAATGTTATGTATTAATGTGCTCTTCATTATAGAGCAGGTTTCCAAAGTTAAAAAGAGTATTTTAAATTATTAAGGTTGCATTTGGCATGACTGAAAAAGCCAGTTTATTTGACTATTTAGCTTATTTTTATTATTATTTATGGGTCTTATTGCACTTTTTGGTACTATTTATGGGTCTTACTGTACTATTTCAATTAACTTTTACATTTATCTACAGTACTTTTAATAAAAAGTTTTCAGTTTCAGCTAAATAAGCTATTCCCAAATGAACTAAGTACGACTTTTGCTTCTTTTTTTTTTTTTCTTTTTTTTTTTCAAAGGATTGTAGAGAGATTTGCTGTTTCAACTTTTAAGTCTTTTGATACTTGACAAATTTTACATTTTTATTCTAAATTTATTAATTATGTTTTTATTAACCATGGTTAAATTTTGATAAAGTGAATTTTATAAAAATTCAAAATATTTAATTACTAATATAATATAAGGGTAGAGTGTTATTATTATTATTATAAATTTGAGGTTGAGTTTCATTTTCTAAAATTTTAAAAGGACAATGTATTAAAAAAAAAAAAAAAAAGTTGGAAACACCATGTGTGTAGCCTTTTTTGGGTCCGTTTGGATTGAACTTATTGTTGCTGAAACTGAAAACTGAAAATTGAAAGTACTGTAACAAAATAAATTTTAAATGTGTGAATAGTACCGTGGGACCTATTTTTAATATTTTTTTTAGTGCGTGAACAGTGCTGTGAACAGTAATAAACAGTGCGTGAACAGTAATTTTTTCCCCTGCACAGTAAACCCATGTTAGGTTACTGTTCACGCGCAGAAAAAAAAAAAAAAAAAGCTAGAAAACGCAACAAACTTTTCAGCCACTTTCAGCCCAATCCAAACGCCCTCTTTATTTTTATTTTAAATTTTATGGTCGTACGCGTTTTGAACGCGTAGAAATTTCCAACCCCGCTCTTTTTTATTTAAAATTTGGAAACACCATGTGTGTCAGCCTTTTTTATTTCTATTTTAAATTTTATGGTCGTACGCGTTTTGAACGCGTAGAAATTTCCAACCTCGCTCTTTTTTATTTAAAAATTAGAAACACCATGTGTGCATATGCATATAATGGAGGAGTTGGTGAACTTAGAAAATTAGCTCAAAGCATCTTTATTTGTAGTGGAGTTAAATTTTCCAGAATTTGTGTAATTAAAAAAATAAAGGAAAGTGGAAACGCCATGTGTGTCAACTGTCGAGTCTTTTTTTTAAAATTTTTTTACGGCCGTACGCGTTTTAAAGTTTGAAGTTTGAACAGCTAAGAAATTTCTAACCTCGCTCTCTTTTCCCACTATTTTATCTCATCATGCATACCTAACCCTCTTTTCTAAACCTTTCTTCCTTGGTTCTCTCTCAGTGACTCTTTATTAATCTCTCCTTCTCCTTTCTTTTTTGGTTTTCACACCAATTCTCTCTCAATCTTCAAGAGTTCCTCTTGTCATCAGTTCCTTTCTAGTATCTATACAAGTGCGTGTTTGGATCTTGGGGTAAGTAAGTTTAACTCCTCATTTTTGCACTCTGCCGACATTCTTGTATTATTCTTTACATAATTACAATAAATAGTCTTTTTGCTACAATATATTTTTTGTTGTTGACCATACTACAATATTATTGGACATATGAGATAATCAATATAAAATTTTTATTAGGTTTGTAAATTAAGAGAAAATCAAACACAATATGTAACCTGTTGAAAATAAAATATTTTAATATGTGAATTTTCAAAAGAAAAAATTTAAATTATTTAAAATTCAATGCTAGTGATCGATGCAGCACTGCCAACCACTAATATCCATGTATCCCAATCTCTAAACATTTCGACATCTCAATTTCAAAAATTGTCGATACTGACTTCAAAATTATTATCAAACAAAATTTTAAAAAGTTGATATTAATGCCATGATAATTTGTTAGCACCATGCTAAGTTGCATTTCACACTTCGGCCCCCTCAATCAAAATCCTGGTTCGTCCCTGGTTATTGTTACAGAAACACACGTAGTTCTCAAGGAATTCGTAGCATATACGATATAGCCAAATCTTCATTTATTTTCTTTCAGACACAATTTGGTTATATTGACAGATCAAACATGGAAACAGAGCCTGTTCTTGAAGTTCTTTATGGCGAAGACAACTATTTGCAATGGAGTGTTCGGGTGAAGACAAAATTGATGGCTCAAGATCTTTGGGACATTGTAGAAGCAACGAACGAACCTCCTACACCAGAAAATGAAGCTGCTTTTAAGGCTTGGAGCAAGATGAATGCCATGGCTTTATATGGGATCCAAAATTCATGCAGGCCGGACACATTTTCTGATATTATGGAGATTACTTCGGCCAGAAATGCTTGGGAAAAGTTGGCAGAAAAGTACAAACCTAAAGGTCCTGACCCAAGTAGCAGGTAATTTAGATCATTCAATTCGTTAAAAGTCAAGTCTCTCTCTCTCTCTCTCTCACGTGATTTTAAAAACCGGTTTTACTTTGGACAGCATGGCTTCTGTTCCTTTAGAAGAAGACAAACTTGACTCAAATACTAAGTCAGGTACGATCCAGATTTCATCTGATATTAGGGAGATTACTCCGAACAGTATGGCTTCAGTTCCTTTAGAAGAAGACAAGCTTGACTCAAGTACTAAGCCAGGTATCTCTCTCTCTCAGTCTCTTTTATTTTCTGTGTGTAAAATAGGCTGAAAGATAAACTGTTATATAATTAGATTCTCATATATTTATTGTTATATAAACTGTTTCATTATTTAAAATTTTAAATAATGTGATATTAAATATACTTTAAAATTTGTAATATTTAATGTGTGAAATGTGAAATTGATCAATTTTAAATGATGTAATTGATCATGTGATTTACATAAATTAAATTTATTGATGTAAAAATTCAACTAATTAAAAGATTAAAATAACCTTATTAATTTTTCATATATATCAAAAGAAAAACCCTATTTGGTTTTCAAGTTTAAATTTAACTTATTGCGAACCGTACAGTGGATGAGCTTATATATGGAACATTTGAAGACAAATTAGTCGTGCGAGCTTATGCAGTTTAGGAGGTGTAGCTTTAGTGCTCTATGTAGAGAGGCAAAAAATGTATCACATTGTCTAGCTAGACAGCATGCATTGAATAGAAAACCAGTGGGTGGCTAAGTTTAATTGCCCACCTTTACTCCTAGCTGACTTGTGCTATAATTTAATAAACACGAGATTATCTTGAAAGAAAGAATGAAAGCATTTATTTTTTAAGTATAGGGGCATTTTTTCTCCCCTAAAATTTCTTAAAATTTCTAGACAATGTATTAAATATTGGTAGATTTAATAGTCAATATTATAGTGAGGGTTTTATCTCCCGTTTAAAAGACAAACCCAACAATGCTCTTTCTATCATCCATAATTCCATATCTTTAGCCCTTTCATTATCGCTATATCCCAAAAGTTTAAATTCTTTAAAAAGTGAATAAGGCAATCTAATTAAGGTTAAGTGTAAAAAGTTCAATTAGCAATAATTCTATTAGCAATCTTCAAATGTGTCCTAATAAGCGCATTCGGTTTCATGTTGTGACTTTCGAGGCCAATACGAAAGAAAACGTCCTCTATTGTACATGTTAGATAACTCAGGCTTTTAACCAAACTATTAAACAATTTTGGGTTTACTTTATCTTCATCGTTATGACAGGCTATAAGCCCAATTGCATACACTAACCATTGCTTTTTTTTTTTTTTTTAATAATTTATTTATTGAATTATCCGAACATATTTGGTTCGTTGCTTGTCAAATTAAACCATTTACATTAAAAAAAAAAAAAATCAATCAAGATATCTCAACTCATGTGACTTACAAAGTATGTTACATGGAAATGTATTATTCAGGAGTTTGGAGTGTTTGCTTAAAACACAACTGAAAGTGCACTTTTACTTGTATTTAAAAAATGTCCTCCATCTACTCAAACTTTCTCACACACTTTCCGGCAAGGCACTTCTTTCTCACACACTTTTCGACAGGGCAATGCCTTAACCTAGAGAGCGAGAAAGTCATCTCCTTTATTGGTATTAATGGAGACTGTTTCTTCTGACTTTCAAGATTGTTTTACTAAAGATTTTACTTCTATGAAATAAAACAGATGACAATCTTTCTTCTAAAAAATTAAAAAAAATAAGAAAAAAAAAATGTCTGCCATCTACTCAAACTAGCATTGACAAAGATGATTTGCTGACTTAAAAAGAGAGTCATGAAGGTGTGTAAAAAAGCTCTAATTTCCACTACTAAGGTTGTTCTTCAACCTTCCTACCCTATATGAAAATTCTTAGCCTAAGCTGTCCTCTATAACTTCTTGAAATTTTGAGGATATTTCTATTATTTGTTAAAGCTTTCGTACTATTTCTGTTGTTAGTGTTCCTTTAGAATGTTTCTCTTGTTTCTCATTGTAAATATATGTGAACTCTTAATTCCTTTTGAGAGTATAGCCCATGGCAACAAAGTAGAAAAACACTTTGTTAGGTTTTAAAAGTTTAGAACAATTGGCAAACTGTGAACACAAACTTGCCTAGGTATAGATTACTAAGTCTATAGGGTATATTAGATAATACTCAATGTGTTACAAATTAGAACACAAGAACAAGGAATCTGCAAGTTCAAGGAATTCAAAACATGCCAAGTTCGACCGATCGAAACACGAATCTGTAGAATTTAATGCAAAATTTAATTAAGGCACAACAGCTCATTAAGCCAATCAAGTGACTAGGGTTTCAGATATATTTCACAAAGTATTTAAAAGAAACCCTAAGGCACGTTTTGTTATGACTTTGGAGGTACTCTTTTGAGATTTAAAAGGTACTGTACATTCTCATTTCAAAGTCACTACCAGAATTCCTTCTACACATCATTAGAACCGGTAGATCTGAAGTTGTTGCAAACAAGATCAATTATTGTTGATGATCTAAAATTTTGAGTGGGATCTCAAAGTCACAAACTAGAGTGTTTGTGTTCAACAAATTCAGAATAGAAGAGTCTATGAATTCGGAGATGCGTGTGGTTGCGTGAGTAAGTACTACAAGAGGTAGTATTAGATTTTGGGTTAAATCTATTGTAAACACTTTCATTCTATTAGTGAATGGTTGCCTTGTGGATTGTTTAGGTTAAATCTTCCATAGATTTAACCTATGTGAATCCTCCATAGGTTAAATCCTCTATTAGTGAATGGTTGCCTTGTCTTATTTACTTTTCTGCTTTATGTGAAATGATTGTTATTGTTTAACTTAGATCTGCATAATAAACTTAAGTAACAACTTGGTTAATTAATCAGGTTAAACAATTTGAGTTTATAGGGGTCTAAATATACATAACACACTTCTTGTGCCAGATAAGCATTCAAAAAGCATATTTATCATATATTTGATATCTATATATTTATTTTACACCATTCTAGTAATTATTAGTGGTATAATTTCCAAACAAGAAACTAAGGCAAATATCTCATCCTAATTAATACCCAATGCTGGGTGTACCATTCTTGGTTTGTATCTCTCTACCTTTTTTTTTTTTTTTTTTTTTTTTTTTTTTTTTTTTTTTTCACTCTTCTTCATTTTATACACCATTGTACATCAATAGCCTTTCTTCCATACAGCAAAGTTGTTACTTCCATTTATCATTCTTTTCTATTGCCTTGATCTCTTTGTTGATAACATTTCTTTATATTCTATAGGTCCTCAAACAGGAAAAAAACACATTTGATTATTGATATTCTCTAGTTGAATCATTGAGATCTTGTATACTTCCCATTTACAATAGTATTTCACTAGAACTTCTTTCTAGTGATGATAATGAAAATATTTTTATGAATAAGAGATGTTGGAGATGGACGTGGATAGGATAGTTATTCCAAACTTAATTAGCATGTTCTTCTCTAGGTAAAGAAAAAAAAACTAGATATTTCCATTCTTCATGGGTGTTCCTATTTCATGTTGATTAATTGGTCCTATTACATGCAATGTCCAAATAAAGGTACAACTACATTGCTAGTCTAGAGTTAAGTGCAGTAGAAAATAAATTTGACATAAGCAATATGGTTACGATAGGAAAACCTTTGCAAGAATAACCTCAATGAGTGATATTTAGGTCACCACTTGTTGAATAATCCACTAACAAATATTGAGTTTACGAGTACAAGAAATATTACTTGATCCTAAAGTACCTACCTACCTATAGTAGAACCTACTGACCTATCCAAGCCCATATCTAACCTAGTTGGACTACTCTTTTTAGCTAACTTCTACAATGTACATGAATCTACCAATGTGTGGTTGAATCTTACAACAGTCCTTGATTGATGTAGTTGATTTGTGCAAAGTTCTTCACAGTAACATGCTCCAATAAAAATAGTAGTAGCTCAGTACAAAACCTTAGGCACACAAAGTTGTAACAACTTCTCAGTATGCCTGTCTCTTCTAAGTGCAGTAGAGATGCAAAATTCAGCATTCTCAAGCAATTTCTTGAATAGTTTTCTTCATTCTTCAACATGGATATACAATACACTTTTGGACATTGAAAACTTAGACTCAAAATACATATAAAGTGCATTTTGGAATGGATTTTTCAACACATACAAATAATGACCCTAACACCATGTTATGCTCCTAAACACATGTAAGTCGAAACTGTATCTTTTGTCCGTTCTAATCTTGGATCATACCTCTTGATCATTTTAAGAATTTATCAAATCATTCTTTCAGCTATGCCATTTTAATTTGCCGATCTATGGACTTTTAAAGATGACCAATACTATTTGTTTCATAAAATTCGTTAAATTCATTTTACCTGAATTTGCCCTTCTATCGAATCACAAGGTCTTAATTTCCTAACTACTATACCTATCTACAACAGTTTAAACTTTTAAATAATTTTAAAATCCTCATAATTCTATTTTAGAAAAAATAAATCATCAATGAAGAGAAGAAAATAGTTATTTGTACCAAACAATGATGGTTTCGGTCCACGCTCATTGCTATGAATAAGCTACAGTAGCTTAGTTTCTCTCTAAAAGCTATTTCTTGATTGCTGAACAATAATACATCTCTCACGATCTTATTTTTCACCATAAATTGTAAGTCCAGCAAAATTTAAATGTCATCGGCACCTTGATTATCACATTGTTTCCGTAGTCCCTAACCAACTACAATCCTTGAAGAGAATATCGATCTTTTTTTAAAAGTTGGTTGTTAAGACCTTCCTTAAGGTCTTGGTGGTTTGCTGTTTAGGTAATGGAAACTGTAGTGGTTCTTTAGAGGGAACTGAGCCCCCAGAGATTAAGAGGGAGAATGAGAAAATTTAGAGACTTGGAAGAGAATTCACTGAAGTTATTTATTGCTTAACTTCCATGATTACAAGAACTGGCCTCTTATACTCAAGGCTTGGTTAGAAACAACTTCTTCTAGAGTACTAACTGTCGTAACTAACTCTATCTTTCTTCTAACAGCTATCAAACTGTTGGGCTTTGTGGATCTTAGTTTTGTTTGATCCGGTTTGTCGACCTGATTCGACTCGAATAATGTTGCCGTGTTTTTGAGAGAGAAGAAACACTGTAGCCGCACTTTGTATTTTCCTTGATAATAGTAAAATCCCTGTAACTCTGTGGACGTAGGTAAATTATCGAACCACGTAAATATTGTCTTGTGCGTGTGATTGTTTTCTTTGGCGTGTGTTTTCTCTATTTTTTGTTTCTCACAAGTTGGGAATTTTGGGTTAAATTCCCTACAACTGGTATTAGAGCCTAGGGTTAGGTTTGAGTAGGAGCAATGGCAGAGGAAGCCGGAAAGGTGTCTGGAATAGAAAAGTTCGATGGCACAGACTTTGGATTTTGGAGAATGCAAATCGAGGATTACCTTTATGGGAGGAAGTTGCATCTGCCGCTTCTAGGGGAAAAACTTGAGGCTATGAAGACTGAGAAATGAACTTTTCTTGATAGACAGGTACTGGGAGTTATCAGGTTAACTCTGTTTAGGTCTGTTGCACATAATGTTGTAAAGGAGAAGACAACAGTAGATTTGATGAAGGCTTTGTCTGGTATGTATGAAAAGCCGTCAGCAAACAACAATGTGCATTTGATGAAGAAACTGTTCAATCTGAAGATGGCAGAGAACACATCAGTAGCACAACATCTGAATGAATTTAACACTATCACAAATCAATTGTCGTCTGTAGAAATTGATTTTGATGATGAGATTCGTGCTCTGATCGTCTTGGCTTCTTTGCTAAACAGTTGGGAGGCAATGAGGATGGCAGTAAGCAATTCTACAGGAAAGGAAAAGCTCAAGTACAATGATATACGAGATTTAATTCTGATTGAGGAGATTCGCAGAAAAGATGCAGGTGAAACCTCAGGATCTGGTTCTGTCCTAAACCTTAAAACAAGAGGTAGAGGTAATGACAGAAATTCAAATCGGGGCAGATCAAAATCCAGAAATTCTAATCGAAATAGAAGTAAATCTAGATCAGGCCGACAAGTACAATGCTAGAACTGTGGGAAAACATGTCACTTTAGGAGGTAATGCAAAAGTTCTAAGAAGAAGAATGAAGATGACTCCGCTAATGTTGTAATAGAAGAGGTACAGGATGCATTATTTCTTGTAGTAGACAGTCCACTTGATGATTGGGTTTTGGACTCAGGAGCTTCGTTTTATACCACTCCACACCGAGAAATCATACAGAATTATGTTGCAGGTGATTTTGGTAAGGGGTATTTGGCTAATGGTTCAGCCTTGGATGTAGTGGGTATGAGAGACGTCCAGATATTGTTACCCAATAGGTCTATTTGGTTACTAGAGAAGGTTCGACATATTCCTGACTTGAGGAAGAATCTGATTTCTGTTGGACAACTTGATGATGAAGAACATGCAATACTATTTGTTGGCGGTACTTGGAAGGTTACAAAAGGAGCTAGGGTATTGGCTCGAGGAAAGAAGACTGGTACTCTGTATATGACCTTAGGTTCAAGAGACAATTGCAGTTGCTGATGCTAGTACTAACACAAGCCTATGGCATCGCAGACTTGGTCACATGAGTGAGAAATGGTTGAAGATGCTGTTGTCAAAAAGAAAACTACCAGAATTAAAATCCATTGATTTTGACATGTGTGAAAGCTGCATATTAGGAAAGCAGAAAAATGTGAGCTTCTTGAAAATTGGCAGGACACCGAAGGCTGAAAAATTAGAATTAGTACACATTGATTTGTGGGGGCCTTCTCCGGTTGCATCCCTTGGAGGTTTAAGGTACTACACTTTTATTGCTGGACTACCAAAAACTTTCTGGGCTAATGCTATTAGCACTGCAGCTTACCTGATAAACCGAGGACCATCAGTTCTCATGGAGTTCAGACTTCCTGAGGAGGTTTGGAGCGGTAAAGAGGTAAAATTTTCACACTTAAAAGTTTTTGGTTGTGTTTTTTATATTCATATTGATTTTGATGCTCGTAGTAAATTTGATGCAAAGTCTAAAATATGTTTTTTCATTGGTTATGGTGATGAGAAATTTGGCTATAGGTTTTGGGATGAACAAAACAAGAAAATCATTAGAAGTAGAAATGTGATATTTAATGAATAGGTTATGTACAAGGACAAGTCAATTGTAGTGTCAGATGTTATAGAGATAGATCAAAAGAAATCTGAGTTTGTTAACATAGATGAATTGACTGAAAGTACTGTTCAGAAAAGGGGTGAAGAAGATAAGGAGAATGTAAATTCATAGGTAGATCAGAGTACACCTGTAGCTGAAGTCCGCAGATCTTTTAGGAACATTAGACTTTCACAGTGTTATTCACCAACTCTAAATTATCTCCTGTTGATTGATGGTGGTGAGCTAGAGTGTTATGATGAAGCTTTGCAAGATGAGAATTCAAGCAAGTGGGAGTTAGCCATGAAGGATGAGATGGATTCCTTGTTGGGAAATCAGACATGGGAACTGACCGAATTACCAGTAGGAAAGAAGGCTTTGCACAACAAGTGGGTATACAGAATAAAGAATGAGCATGATGGTAGCAAACGTTATAAGGCCAGATTAGTTGTTAAAGGGTTCTAGTAGAAGGAGGGCATTGACTACACAGAGATATTTTCTCCAATTGTGAAGATGTCAACAATCAGATTGGTACTGGTAATGGTGGCTGCAAAAAATTTACATCTTGAGCAGTTAGATGTGAAGACGACATTCTTTCATGGTGACTTGGAGGAAGACCTTTACATGATTTAGTTAGAAGGGTTCATTGTTCAGGGACAAGAGAATCTAGTTTGCAAACTGAGAAAGAGCTTGTATGGCCTAAAACAAGCTCCTAGACAGTGGTACAAGAAATTTGATAGTTTTATGCATAGAATTGGGTTCAAGAGATGTGAAGTTGATCATTGTTGCTATGTTAAGTCTTTTGACAATTCTTACATCATATTATTGTTGTATGTGGATGATATGCTTATTGCAGAGTTTAGCATTGAGGAGATTAATAATCTAAAGAAGCAGTTGTCCAAACAGTTTGCAATGAAGGATTTGGGAGCTGCAAAGCAAATCCTTGGTATGAGAATCATTAGAGACAAGGCTAATAGTACATTGAAACTTTCACAGTCAGAGTATGTGAAGAAAGTTCTTAGCAGATTCAACATGAATGAAGCTAAACCAGTGAGCACACTCTTGGGTAGTCATTTCAAACAAAGCAAAGAACAGTCATTGAAGACAGAAGAAGAAAGGGACAATATGAGCAAGATGCCCTATGCCTCAACTATTGGCAGCTTGATGTATGCTATGGTGTGTACAAGGCCAAACATTGCACATGCAGTGGGAGTTGTGAGCAGATTCATGAGTAGGCCTGGAAAGCAGCATTGGGAGGCAGTCAAGTGGATTTTGAGATATCTGAAAGGTTCATTAGATACATGTCTTTGCTTCACAGGTGCAAGTTTGAAACTGCAGGGTTATGTAGATGCTGATTTTGCTGGTGATATTGATAGTAGAAAGAGTGTCACTATTGAGAAGTTGAAGCTGTGTGCAGCTTCAGTTGGTCTTCTAGCTTGAGGACAGGAGGATGAATTGCAGGGATGGGGGATTATTTTTTGGAGGATTTCGGTTTGACGTTGGTGATTGAACTAGTCTCCAAGTGGGAGATTTGTTGGGCTTTGTGGAGTCTAGTTTTGTTTGATCCGGTTTGTCGACCCGAATAATGTTGCCGTGTTTTTGTGAGAGAAGAAATACTATAGCCGCACTTTGTATTTTCCTTGATAATAGTGAAATTTTTGCAACTTCGTGGACGTAGGCAAATTGCCGAACCACGTAAATATTGTCTTGTGCATGTGATTGTTTTCTTTGGCATGTGTTTTCTCTATTTTTTGTTTTTCACAAGTTGGGAATTTCGGGTTAAATTCCCTACACAAACTACTATTATAGCTCATACTAGCACATGTCCTAATTCAAATATGCATGTGACCTAATTGAAATAAGCATGTGCGGATTACAATTAACCATATGCCACTAATTGCACATTAACTACATGTTGTTATTGAGTTGATACTGCTGTTGTACTACTTGCTGCTGCACTGAGCTTGCCACAACAATTACTCTACGGCAATTGACCAATCAGTTCATTCTTGACATTTGGCCTAGTCTTAAATAATAGTTTTCAAACTGAGCATATAAATATATAATAGACATCATAAATAAAATGGCGATCTATATTTTCTAAGCAGATATGAACCTTTACTTTTTGTGTTAAAGGAACTTCATTTGAGTTATTGAAACTTTGAAAGTAACATTTTCAGTTATTGGTTCATCAAAATCTAAAAAAAGCATTTTACTCCCACATATTTGGTTACTAGTGCCAATGCCAAAGATGACCTGTATCATTCTATTCTTTCTCCACTCCTTTGTACACTAACAACAAAGTTGACTCCACTTCTTTTTTTTATGTCTATATATATATAAACTAAAGGAAGGCCTGAGAGAGGGGTTATTATATAAAACTTAGACCCCATAAAATTAATTTGGCTTTGACATTGCCCCTAGCTCTCTTTGTATACTACTTATTTCATTAGTAGCATTACATTTATTCAACCTTTCACATTTATGTAGATTTGATTCCTAAACACTAACTCATCTTCATAATTATTATGTTAATAAGAATCATATTTACTCTCTTATAGATTTTTTCCCTCAAGTTTCACCATACTTTATAGGGACGTTTTAGGCTCATAATGCACTTGCTTTGACATGGTATGGCTCGTTTGTACTAAATCCAAGAGTCTTTTGGTTGAATATTGCAAAAAATGAAGTTTATTTGTGATATGGGTACTGTTCAAACTTATTTGGAAAAATGAGGAGAGAAGTGATTTTTGGCAACACTAATGCCGAAATTCTGAGAAAAAGTAGGAGAGAGGAGAGAGAAATGATGTGAGAGAAAAAGAAATTTTGGCAATGATATTGCCGAAATTGGAAGATTAAAAAAAAAAGAAAAAGAAAAATTGAATTGTGGCGAGAGTAATGCTATGGCCACACGCGATTTTACCATATTTTTTACAAACTGTTGTTATGGTCAATTTTTTTACTGGTTCTCATTAGTGTCTACCAACAATATTACTTTTTTATTTACCAAGAATCACTCATCATATCAACAGTTTATGAAAGTTTTTGTAAAAAAGTTTATAACTCTAGCATTTTGCCAAAAGTGAATGATTTAAAAAAAACAGAAAAAAAAAAAAAAAAAAAACCGTGATTGTGGTAAGATACAGCCACACTTTTGGAGGACTAAAGTGTGTATCTCTGTCATTTTACTCCAAAAAGTGTGGCTGCATTAATCTTACCACAATCAAGGTTTTTTTTTTTTTACTCCTTCAATTTCGGCAATTCAATTGCCACAATTGATGGTTTTTTTTTTTTTTTTTTTTTTTTTTTTTAAATCATTCACTTTTGGCAAAATACTAGAGTTACAAATTTTTTACAAAAACTTTCATAAACTGGTGATGTGATGAGTTATTATTAGTAAATAAAAAAGTGATTTGTTAGTAGGCACTAATGAGAACGAGTGAAAAATTGGCCATAATAACAATTTGTAAAAAATATGATAAAATAGCGTGTGGCCGTAGCATTACTCTTGCCACAATTCAGTTTTTTTTTAATTATTTTTTTTATCTTCCAATTTCGGCAATATCATTGCCGAAATTTCTTTTTCTCTCTCCCCATCCGTCACATTATTTCTCTCTCCTCTCTCCTCTCTCCTACTTTTTCTCAGAATTTCTGCATTGATGTTGCCGAAATTCACTTCTCTCCTCATTTTTCCATATTAGTTTGAACAGTACCCATATCAAAAATAAACTTCATTTTTTGCAATATTCAGTCAAAAGACTCATAAATCCAATGTCTGTAGGTAATTAATTAATATTGAAATTCAGAATCAACAAAAAGTATCAACTGATAGTTGACATATAGATGTCAGAATGGTTTCGTTTCATTTCAATCTGTGAAAAAATAAATAATTCTCTGAAAAAATAAATAAATAATCAAATAAGTTTTTTCAGGAGAAAGTGACAAAAAGGGAAACATTGATGATGGCGTTGAGATTTATATGGACTTATACATAGCTTCGCAAATTGGAGATTGGAATGCTGCCAAGGAGTTCCTTAATCGCCATCCGCACGCAATAAGTGAAAAAATCACAGATAGGGGCCAGACCGCACTTCATGTTGCTGCTGAAGCTGGACATGTGCATATAGTGGAGGAGTTGGTAAAGCAAATGTCTGTACAAAATTTGGCAATAACAGATATTTATGGTTTCACAGCTCTAGCTCGGGCAGCTTATAATGGAAACTACCGTATGGCAGAATGCATGCTTGGAAAGAATGAGAACTTGGTCAGTATTCCAAATAGCGGTGGAGAGATTCCAGTTGGTCTGGCTCTTTTCAACGGGCATTTAAAATTGGCTCGTGATCTCTATTTGCTCACTCCGCTAGAAATTCTAAAGCCAGAAAATGGCACCATGGGGGTTTCAGTTGTTTGCCAGGCAATATATGGCAAAGCTTTGGGTAAGAATTAACTCCTCGTCTTAACTATCCATTGAGTATTATTTCCTACTTGAAATTTTCGCAATATAATTCTGTATGATTGATTAATTTCTCTGTCCATAGATATTGCTTTGGATTTAGTACAGCGTTGTCCACGTTTGGCTGTTACTCCCTACAGATTAGGTGACTCTCCTTTTCATGCACTGGCTTCGATGCCTGATTATTTCCTTAGTGGAAATCGGCTCGTATTTTGGAAACGATGGATCTATGCCGGTTAGTACTATCCCTTTTACTCTTCACTCTTGTTTTTCGTTGACTTGTTTTAGTATTATGCAAATAATGGATGAATTTAATTATATAAATGTGAATTATTTGATAATATCCCTAAAAAAAAATCTATGAAAAAGGGGCCCTTGAGGCCCAAACCCATATCCTTTGTTTGTAGATCCAATATAGCCCAAAAGAGAAGATAAGAGATGGTGCAAGGCTCTAAGCATTACAAGAGGCCCATTTGGCAAATGGATTTAATTTTATTAAGAATTTTTTAGGTAACATCATGCAATAACAGTTTTTGTTTATTTAAGAGGGGGGGTGCTTCTATCATCCAATAATGGGTTGAAATTTGGAATATCAAATATTTTCATCGTTTCATATCTAAATTTACAAATTCTGTCTTCTTCTTCATTTTTTTTTTTTTTTTCTTTTCATATTGTGATAGTTATAATAAGAAATGTGATATTTGAACCTTAGATGCCTCTATTAGAAACATAAAGAGGTGCTACCAAGTGCTTTGTAGCTTAACTAATTTGCACCTTCGCACCTAGATATTCAAACCTCTCTTCCCTCATTGTAACTATAGAATTTTTATTAAAAAAAAAAGAAAAAGTATAAATGGATGTCAATTGAATTACAAAAATCTTGACAGTTAAACAAAACATATTTATAGGTTGTAACACCCGACATTATTAATACTACATGTAGTGGTACTATACTACCATTTAGATGTAATGAAAATAATTTTTCTCAATTAAAATATGAATAAATTCTAGAATATCCATGTGATTCATAAGCCTAAATACAAAATAAAAATTCTAAAATATTAAGTTAAGACTAACGGTCTTAAACATTATTTGAAATTAAAAAGAGTAAGATTTTATGTTGATAACTTGATCTCTTCGATAGCATTGGAAATGAAAAATAAGTATATCAAAATATGAATTTTGACATGCTTATGGAAAAAACATGCAAGAATTAGAAAAATTAAGAGGATTTTTGTAAGAAATTATTTCTATAAGAGACTATTTCTATAGTCAGTAATTGCGTGGATCTATTTTTGAAATAGATAATCCTAATTTAATATTTTTGGAATGACCACTTGAACTAAAAAACTCTTGGCATATGATCAGTTATATTTTAAATTCACTAGAATTTTTAGAAAATCATTGCAATTAAAGGAATACAAGTGAAATGACATCATTTTCATTATTATAGTATACGTATGCTTATGCAAAGTATTGGTTAACTTATATGAAAGCTATAGAGAATATTTAAATAAAATATTTGAAATTAAAAAATTAAACAGATAATAGAATTATAAGGTTTAAAATATAATTTTTCCAAATTATTTAAATAATATATTGTGTAAGTTTAGCTTTTATCAAAACCAAGAATTATTGTAGGTTATAATTTATAATAAATGGTGAAGCTTCTTTAAAATTCTTGATAGATTTTGATAATCAAATTTTAATTGGAGTCGTTTTTTTTTTTTTTTAATTTCTTCAAATTTAAGTGGAATTTAATTTATAAAAATCTATCTTAATAATTTTAATTTTATAGTGTGGTATATTGAGAAAACACATCCTACAAAGGATAATACTTAAGTCAAGTTGCATAGCACAAGCACAATGCCCAATTTTTATTATTAATACAAAAAATTATTAAAAATAATCAAAATAAATTAAAATAAATAATGATTTCTTAGATATATATAAGTTTTTTATAATAGAATTTTAATAAGAAAAGGGTTTCTAAACCTCTTAAAGCTTTTGATTATAGAGTTTCTATAATTTTAATGAGCTTATAAAGTATATTTTATGACGTGTAACACTTACATCAAACCAAAATCATATTGCACAAGAATAATGTATATGACCCATCTTAAATCAATGTTAAAAAAAAAAAAAAAACTTCTACATATATATAACATTCTAATAATTTACCATTTTTAGACATGAAAAAGAAAGTGACAAAAAATGTGACTCAGCATATACAGAATATAGCTAATATTTATTATCAATTAGCTTGTTTATATCTTAACCTTGTAATTATATTACTTAAAAAAATATGGATAAATATATTACTTAAAAAGTTGATTCTCAAAATAATAATAATAATAATAATAATAATAATAATAATAATTGTGGGAGGAACGATTCTTTCCCTAATCAGATATTGTTCGCTATGGGATGGGCAGGGTTGACCCTTGCTCCTACTCACACGGATTTGCTCAATCCCACATCGGAGAGAGACGCCTTCCATCGTTGTCTTATAAGCATTTGGCCTAAGAAAGGGTGTATCATAGTGTGTGTGATCATGTGAGCAAGTCTCAAAAACTGCACATCGCATCGCATGCACTATGCACTCCAGAGCAAGTTTAATAAACTAGCAGGGGCAAGGTGGGGGTTTCCCCTTAAACCCCATAGTGTGTGTGATCACACACACTATGGTACACCATTCCTTAGGCCAAGTGCTTATAAAGCAAGTGTGGGTAGTAATAATAATAATCACTTAGAAAGTTATATTAATATGTTGGTTTGATTTGCTTATTACTAGTAACTTATTTTCATAGTATCTATAAAAAAAATATATAATTTTTGGTAACTTTTATATTAAATGTGTTGTAAAAGGCTAAGGCTGCTTTTAGCACTAGCTTTTTACTGGCCTTTGCTGAAACTTATTTATTGTTTGTGGGCCCATGCAAGTCCCCAAAAAAACCCAAGCTTATTTTGGTTCAAGTTTAGGATTCCATGTTATATGTATTTTATTGCAAAGTTTTAGTCAAAAAGTTAACTACAATAAACTATCTATGGGTCTATTTTATAAATTTTGCTAAAAATACAAAGTCTTCTTTTGCTTATTGTGGGTCTTGTGTTCCACATTACTCTTTTGCTATAATAGTTTCAGCAAAATATCAATTACTTTTTTTTTTTTTTTTTAATAAAGCTTTTAGCTTTTAGTTACAGTACTTTCATAAAAAATCTTTCAACAACAACTTTTGTTTTTTTAGGCTTTAGCTTTTAGCTACAAAACTTTCAGCAAAAATCTTTTAACAAAAAGCTAGATAAGTTGATATTATAAAACAAACACTAAAAACTTCTTTATTTCAAAAAAAAAAAAAAAAAAAAAAAAAGAAGATAAAATTTAGATTATTTGCAAAAAATTTGAGACAAAAAATAGTTTGTCTATATTTGCCCATATACGTAAATGGGCAACGTCATTGGACTGTATTAATTTTAACTAATTTTAAGAGATGTTTGTCTTATCTATAAATTTATTGAATTAATTCTGTACCAAAAACAATTACAATAGTACATGTTAAAATGGGTAACTTCTGGGTCAAAAGTCTTATAGTTTTGACTTGTACCTTCTTATATTTCCAAAAAGGACAATTAGGATTTAAACTTCCCTCCAAACTATTAAATTATACAAAAACAAATAAGAATTAAACATAAAATGGGTAACACCCCACAAATGTTAATGAGACGTTCCTACCAGTACCACAACTATAATGTAAGTCCCTTACTTAAAGATTTTATTATTTTTTATGGTATTACTTTTGTTTCTAAATTTCCAATATTTAAAGTGTGTCAATCAATTGTTTGAAGAAATCATTTCCCATTAATCCAATCCGTAGTTTTCTTGATTCTATGTGTTGCCTTTTGAACATTGCTAGTAATCTAAGATAAGGGTTAAATTTGTTGTACACAAACTCAAGTCATGATTCTAGTTAATTTTGGGGGTGTATAAAACTGTGTAAAATAGTTTGTATGTAATAAAAATTACTCCTAGATAAAGCTAAATTTCAATAGTTAGTGAAGCTTGAATTATATAATTGTGCCTGTGTGTATATTTTTTTTTCCAGGTATTCATATTCAATCTAGTGGTCCCATCAATGATATTCGTTTGAACATTCAAAAACCTGTGGGAAACAGAAGCCGAAGCAATGGTAAAGAAATTATTGGACCAGGTATGTCACTGTACAAAGTTCATTTTCTCAAGATTTGGGTTGTAAAAGCATTCACAGTAGTGGTGCTAAAATAGCTTAAAAAGTTATTTTAGTACCCTATACACTAAAAATACCCACAACATCAAAGATATTATACTTAAAAAATTTTAACTCTCAGCTACAGTATATTGCCATCTTTGGCAGCTGACTGTGGCAAGAAGTTAAACACAAATAATGTTGTTTATTTGGTTCACGCGTGCTACTACTCTCTCCTCTCTTTTTTCTCTTTTTGCTTCTCCTCTGTTTCTAATTTTCTATCACCCACGCTTTCATGCCCAGCCTCTCCTCTTCTCCCTCTCGACTGAAATCAACTTTCTCACTCTATCTTGTCCCTCTCTCCTCTCTCGAGTTTGCTTGTGGCAGTTGGGTTGGGTTCTAATCAGATTTATGGTGGTTCAATCTATGCTTTGGTGGTTCGATCGGATTTATGGTGGTTTGATATGTGCTTCGGTGGGGCTTTTTGGGTCTGATTGATTTTCGTTTTTGTATTTCTTTTCCCGAATGATGGTGGTGATGCGGTTGTGGGCTTGTGATTTTAGTGGTTGGGGGTTGTGGTTCTGGGTGGTGGTGACAGTGGCAGTAGTTGTTGTGGATGTGGTGGAGGTTGAATGGGTTTAGTGTCTAATGAGTTGTGGTTTTATTATTATTATTATTATTTTTTTCGGTGGTGGTGACTAGTGGTGGATAGCGGTGGGTGTGGTTGTGGGTTTGCTGCGTTGAGAGCATTTGTTCATCCCAACCCTTTTGTATGAGAGAGAGTGCCTTAGTCTAGAGAAACAAATCTCTTTATCCTCTCTTCTCCTTTTCTCTCACAAATGACATATCCTTGAGAGAAATTTGTAACCTTCACCTCCATCACTAAACCTTGAGTGTTGTGAGTTTGTTGAAGGGCTGGAAACTTAGTGAAGCCAAATCATATCCAAGTCCTTTGTTGTTTACCGTTGGCGGCTCAACGGTGGTGACTCCAATAAGCTAGATGAAGAAAAGACTCGGCGAAGTTGGTTGCTAGCAGGAGTTTGGATGGCTCAAGTTGTAACGCCCCAAAATCATAAGCAATAAAAGTCTATATAATCTGAATAATCCATAAAAATATTAAATAAAAGAAACCAGCAACCTTAAATCTCATCACAAATGTCAGAGCTCTAATTCACCAAAGACAAAACATCCTCAAAATAATTCTCCAATACAATGTTTAATGCCATAAAAATAATAATAATAAAATCCTCAGTTCCACAAAATAGTTCATAACTGCTATCTCCCAAGAAACTCTACTCCAATAATCCCTCTAATGTATCTGTAAGGGGAAATAAAGGGAGGTGAGATAACTCAATAAGTGGAATTCACTAACATTAGGGTGTGGGAACAAACCTTTCAAATAAATAATTCTTACAACAATTTCATAACTTGTAACTCATCAATATTTTATCATCAAATGTTTCGTGTAAAAGAAAATAATATTTTTATATTGTGAGCCATCATAATATATATATCAATACTATCATATAAACAATTCCTAGGCTTTTCTCGTGGTCAACGTTTACGCCCCGTTGACAGGGTTGTGCTGTCCCCTTTTAGGACTAGAACCTCATATTCATCCCTTTTCTTAAGGAAGGCTCCTTTGGAACCTAAAGGTGCACTCCTTTGCTAAGGAGCTTCATTTTTGGATCATCAATAGTATACTCCCTTGCTAAGGAGCTATCAAATGTGCATTGTCCCCTTTTCCGGGACCGTCCCTTGCTAAGAACTAGCTGTAGTATGATTGTCCCCTGTTAAGGACTAAATATCATACTGAGCTTCTAATCACGACTTGCCATAGGTTTTCAAAACACGTTTCAATATGCTCACAAAAATAATCCATTCATAACTTTCAAAAATATAAAGATATATTCACGCATACAAGTTTAAATAAATTCAGGTTGTCCCACAAGTTTTTCATAAAACGAATAGTCAATGTGCATATTAAACATTAATAAAATATCAATTTATATATAGAATAATCAACATATTTCTTTGATATAAAATAGTTTAATAATCAACATTGTTTTGGAAAAACCCCCAAAATTAGTAAACACCACTTACCTCTTAGTTGCAAAAATAAAGGAAATCAACCTCCCTTGAATCACAACAATTTAGTAGAATTAGAACCTAGCAACACCAAAAATAGGTTCATCAATACGCAATTTTCCACTTAAAAATCTATTTTCACACTTAAACGGTTTTATCCTAGACAATATTGATATATCCAAAATTCTCCATTTATTCACTTAACTATCCAATTCACTTTCAGCTTTATCAGATTTTTGGACTTAAAAATATTGTTGCCTAATCAGATTTTTCCATTAACGTAATCATAGGTATTCAAGAAACTTCAATATGGGCGAATAATGAATATCTGATCCACCTGAATGTAACAGCCATATGATTTATTCCTATCTATTCACTCTAACATTATATCTATCCAAATCAATTTTGGAAGCCACGTATAGTATTCTTAATTTATCAATCCGATTGCCTACATTTTTCCCTTGATGCCGCTGGACTAGTACTTAGACCATAACAAAAGTGTGATGGTTTGACGGTAAACAAGTGAGGCTATATGCGAATACATATTAACCGCAAGCACCCTTTTCCCTTTAATAAAGAGATAGGTGGAGAAATCAATAAGGCTATA
This sequence comes from Notholithocarpus densiflorus, assembly GCA_030021035.2. Lineage (NCBI taxonomy): Eukaryota > Viridiplantae > Streptophyta > Magnoliopsida > Fagales > Fagaceae > Notholithocarpus > Notholithocarpus densiflorus. The sequence continues at coordinate 191,556 of JARYZH020000365.1, forward strand.
TACAATTATATAATAACCATAGAGCATCCTTTTCCCATTAAAATAATCATAGATTTAGATCCAAGATAGCCGGACCTATTATTCTATCAGGTACACAAATAAGAGATGCCTCCTATAAGAGTGGGAAACCATACCTGTAGACTCCAACTCACAGCCACGGTGAAGAAAAGCAACGTTCAATAGTCAGCTGAAGCAAAAGGAAGCCCCATCAGTAAAATACTCGTGTGACTAAAGAGGAAGAAGGCTAGGGTTTTCAAGGCCTATATATTTACTTATGCCACCTTACTTGGGTTTCATATTCCATAGTATTTATCTTATTTTTAATATCTTAGGCCCAAATCAATTTAATCCATTTAATTGTAAGCCTCCTTTATAATTTACGTATAATAATTTAATTGGTATCAAAATTATGGGGTGTTACACAAGTACACAGGGAGATATAAACTTGGAGGGTTTATAGTCATCTATGTACTGCACTATTCATACTAATGGAGTTTTCCGATTGGTGGTCGGTGTGGAAGCCCCAAAATTTCTTTTGGTTGGTCGCACATTGGGTCCTTGGCAACGTGACTCTTGTATGCTTGTGTCTCTAGAGTGGGGGTGTGTGTATGTGAGTTCCTTTTTCTTATTTTTATTTTAGGAGTCCCCACCAACCATTTTTTATGTATTAGGTGTGATTGGTCACCTATGTGTCTAATTAGTTTTAGGTTACATAAGTAACTAAACCAATTTTTAAGGGCTTATCAATTAAGGCAAACCAAAAAGTCTCGAATTAAAGATCATGGACTTGGAAGTTTGGTTACGTGTGGGCAAGGTGTTAGGCACCCCACAACGCCTATTCAAAAATAGTACCTCATTTTAACTTATTTCAAACGTCATCTTTTTGTATAGAAATAGAATACTTGACATTTTGATTTTTGAAAAAAGAGTTTTACAAACAATATATACATATATACATGCATATATACATGTGAGTAATTATTTACTTATAATTAGCATGTGAATATTAACTCCAATGAATATTTACAAACAAGCATGTGAGGTATATACATAGATTGCATGTGTGAGGATATACAAGAACAACCATATGAGTAGAATATTTACTACATAGGTAGCATGTGAGTACTAGCTATTATAAATAAACAAACTACAACACACACACAAAATGAAGTTGGAAGAGTAGCACCTTGCTATCATCCACCAATTTCTCATTTTTGTCATGCAAAAAAAGATAATAAATAAAATTCATTATTGCCAAAGAAAGTGATAGGGTCAATGTAAGCTTAAAGAGAGTGGAATTTGGCTTGGAATGATAGCTACCACCACCACGTCCACAATTGAGCCTCTTTCTTAAGGAATTATCTAATGATCAAAACTAAGGACAATGCTGATGACAATTAGTTGAATTCACCATCTCTTTCTCTCTCAAAGCTTCTTTGAAACGGTGGTTTTAATGGGAAAATGTGCCAATGTGGCAAAGTCTAGCTCCTGCTTTCTCTCTTATGTGGGTTTGTTCTTGATTTTTACACACTTCTGACTTTTTGATCTACATTTATTCATCTTTTTATTTATTTTTATGTTTATAATAGTAAACAAATGAAGTGGGTTATAGAGGACTAAGAAAAGTAATCTTACATAGATAAAGTGACGAAATCCAAACCACAAATAGACACTATTAAAATGGGTCTAACTACAAGTTGGTTCTTTTTTTTTTTTTTCCTTTTGCTTTTCCCAAAGGTGAAGGAAGACAATGAACAGTGGTTGTGTGTATGCAGAGAGAGAAACAATTAAAAAAAGGCAAAAATACCATTTTAGTTTTTACATTTTGACTCTATTCCCATTTTGGTCCCCACTTTTTAATTTTACTGCATTTAGTCTCTAAAATCAAAAAGTGATTTGTTTTGGTCCTATTGTTATCTCACTAACGAAAATCGTCTATGTGATAGACGGAGTGCACTGTTGGTACAGTAAATGTTGATGTGGCCATTAAAATATTATTTAAAAAAATTTATTTGGTATTTAAAAAATGCCACATCTACAATTTAATTAAAAAAAGCCAAAAATAAAAAATTCTAATTTCTTAATTTTAATTTAAATTGATTTTTTTTTTTTTTAGATTAGGAAAAAGTATTTTGTAGTAACTTTCTCAATTTTTCTTAAATTTTCTTGGTAACCAAACAAAACATTAGAACTCAAGCTCATATTAACTTCCAGTTAAAAATCTTACCCAACTCATATTTTCCAAGCTCTCTCTCTTCGAAATTCTCCAAGCTATCTCTCTCTCTATCTCTCTAAGTCCATGGCCAAAAATCCTACTCTCTCCCTCTCTCTCTCTAAATCTATGGTTGAAAACCCAGCTCTCTCTCTCTAAATCTTGGCCGAAAACCTAGCTCTCTCTCTCTCTCTCTCTCTAAACTTATGGCTGAAAACCAAACTCTCTCTATCTAAATCCATGGCCGAAACCAATAGTGGCTTTATCTCTAAACCCATGGACTAAATCGATAGAGGCTTTCGAACTTGGGGCTGGAGGTGGTGTGGGTTGTCGTGTTTAAGGTTGTGTGGTTATGTGGCTATTTGTGGTTTCTAATCTAGGGTTTTGTTCATTGATTTGAGATTTGAGTTTTGTGTTTGGTTTCTCAGAAAACATAGGAAAATATAGGTTGAGTATTGTATTTAGTTGTGCATGGGGCCTGAAAATATGGGTTTGAGTTTTGTGTTTTGTGTTTGGTTTCAAAGCATAAGAAAATCTTGTTGAATGTCTTTTTGTTTTGAAAATTTTTGTGGGCATGTCTTTGTATTTTGTAAATATGAGTAATTTCATGGGTTTGGTTGCTAAGAAAATGCAAGAAAAGAAAAGAAAATCTAGATTTTTTAACTTTGTGGGCAAGGTTAGTTGGGGAAGAAAATGCAGAACATGATTCACCGAGAAGAACACATGTTCTGAGTTCATCATGTTCTTCAGGAAAAAAAAAGGAAAAAAAATTAATTTAATTCTTTTCTTTTATTTTTTTAAAAAATAAGAAGGTTAGAAATTTTTATTATTATTTTTATCTGATGTGGCTTTTTTTTAAAATTAAATTGCTGATGAGGCATTTTTAAAATTCTAAATAAAATTTTTTAAATATTATTTTAATGGTCACGTTAGCATTTATTGTGCCAATAGTGCACTCTATTTGCTATGTAGATAATTTTCGTTGGTGAGATGATGGTAGGGACCAAAACTAGATCGTTTTTTAATTTTAGGGACTAAATAGTAAAATTAAAAAAAAAGGACCAAAATAGGAATAGAGTCAAAATGTAAGGATTAAAAAGGTATTTTTGCCTTTTTAAAAAATTGATATTTAAATGAAATAGAGTATATGATAGAAATTAGATAATGTGGGTGTTTTGAAAAATGGTTAGCTGAAATAGTAAAAATAGTTTTTATTCTAAAATAAAAGTTTTGCATAAAATATTGTAAATGCTAACAAAATGTTTATTTAGGTGATGTGTTGGGAAGTCAATGTAAGGTTTTTTGGGGTTTCATTCCCTAAATTGGTCTCTTATCCTAGTTTAGGGAGACCAATGTGAATGGTAATATTGACAATCAAATTTTGTGAAATCCTTTTTTTTTTTCTTCTGTGATTCCCTTCCGTCATAAAAAACTACAATGAAAGCATTTCATAACAATGTGAGATTACAGGATGGAAAATAAAGAAATTTAAATTTTAGTACTTAATTTGAAATTAGGATTAAAATTTAGGGTTTTACATATATAATGCTTACCTCATCTGTTCCTTTTATAGTACGTAATAATTTTCAAATACACAATTAAGCAAGGTTTTTACATTGCAGGGATATATTCATTGAGCCAGCTAGTTTCAAAACTCCGAACTCTCTTGGGTATTGTACTTTACAACTCAATTTATTATATTTCCTTAAGTTCAATAAATTAAATTATATAATTAAATTCAAACATGTAATGATATTGAATTATATTATTTTGAAAATAATAACATTATTTATGTTTTATTAGTTAATATAAATGGAAACCTATAAACCTAAAAAACTAGTATCTAAGTTTTTCACATTAAGTGTTTGACAATTCATATAATCACATCAACTAAGAATTGTTTCGTGTTTGTAGGTTTTTCTTTTGAAAACCCTACGACAGTGAAACAACTTGTTTGTCTCTTAGATAGACCATATTTTCCCAGTTTTTGGTGGAATCTTTATTGTTTTTTTTTTTTTTTTTTTTTAAGTTTTTTGTCTACGCACGCTATGGATGACCTTCAAGGGAGATGGGCGAAGTTGTCGCTCAATACAAAGGAAACCCAGATTGGTAAACCTTTCTACTAAGGTTGTGGAAAATAGTAGGGTTTTGGTTGCTAAGTTCTTTACCAAACGGAGGATAAATCTGGAAGCTATTATGAGAACACTAAAGATCATATGGGGGTCTGGGGGACGTTTTGATATACGCGACCTTGGGAACAATATAGTTATGCTTTTATTTGTTAATGAAGATGACCTAAAGCGTATTGATGCAGGGACCATGGTCTTTCGATAAATACAATGGCTTGCTTCATCTTGGTGAAGCTGCAACAATGGGGGATACTAGGTTTGATACAACATCCTTTTGGGTAGAGATTTGTGGGCTACAGATTAGATGTATGAAAAGGGTGAATGCTGAGGCCATTGGAAGCACTTTGGGAAGGGTTGAATACGTTGAGGAATCTGCCAAAGGTAATTGTCATGGATGTTGTATACGAGTTCGGATCAATATCAATATTATGCGGCCACTATGTGAAGGTCGGCTAGTGAATATGGGAGATCCTAAACCACAATGGATCTCGTGTAAATATGAATGCATGCCGATTTTCTGCTATTGGTGTGGGGTCATGAACCATGATGAGAAGGAATGAAGCTATGGGTGAGTAGTCTAGGTACTTTACAAAAGGAAGAACAACAATATGGGGCTTGGATGTGTGCCACCATAGAGAGGTTTCAAGTACACCATGTTGTGAAGAATAAGGAGGATTACAATCGAGAAACATCTAAATCTCATTGTACGTGCAAGTTAGGTTGTCAAACTTGTAAAGAAAGTGAGTTATAGATTTAACAGTACATTTAAGTGCAAAATCTCATGAATAATAAAAATGGGAACTTCAACACTTTAACATCTAAAGAATGTAAAGGTAGAACAAGGAAAATAAAGAAGGCGTGTGACATACGTGGAAAACCCTTAGGAAGGGATGAAAAACCATAGCGAGTGAAGGACAGAATATCCTTCACTCTTTAAAGCTTTTTATAATGTGAAAGTTTAAGGTTTTACACATGGTGATGTTCTTCTCAAAAAGCCTCTCTTTTCCTCACTTTCCTACCTAGATTTCTACCTTTGTCTCTATCTTTCTGTCTCTTGCCCTATTTGCTTAACAACATGTTCCTCATATAATATGAGGAATGTTGTTAGGTACATAAAAATAGGTGTCAAGCTCTCATTCCTCTGTTCAAACCCTAATATAGCTACTGTACTATACTATAACTGGAGGAGAGAGAAAATTCATCGATCTCAGGGTAGTGGGATGAAAGGTGGCTCTGCTACACCGTGAGAGACAAGTAATAGACAAGGAAAGGGACATCAGGGAGGTCAGCAGTGGTCCAGCACAGCTTCAGCCAATAAGGAATGTTCTACAGCCTCTAACTATAGGAAGTCGCTATCTCCCTTTTACGCTGGTGTTGGGTGTCCATGCTAGGCACATACTTCACTCTCTCCGAGGATAATCACGCCATTGGCATGAGCCATGGATACCCTCTTTTTGCCAACATCCCATTTTCTTTCTTCACAGCTTGTCCACATGTAGGGTTTGGATTCAGCTAGGTCAACACTGATGTTTGCCTTGGCTAGTGTATTGTACACTCACCAACACATGTTTTCTTTGACAATTCCACACTTGGAGGAAGTAATAGAGCCAAAACACAAGCTAGTGTCCCTAGTGTAACACATATAGTAAACTTTATGAAGAAATAGAGCCACCACATGTCCCAACAAGCAGAGAAATTCTAAAAAATCCAACTCTTTTTCGGGCCTACCTTGAGGAAATTGATATGGATGTAGCTAACTCCCTCCGACTGGCCATGAAACCTCTAGGGATAATGTGATAGGAAAGGAGATGAACTCTACTACAAATGAAACTGGTAAAGTTATGAAAAACCAATAGGGAAATACTGGTATGTTGGCAAGCACAAGTGAAGGTTTTTTCCAATTTCAGGCATGTCCAGGAAATAAGGAAAGGAATATGAACCCAAAAGTGAAGGGTGGGGTGACTAGTGAAGGAGAATTTGGTTCTGGGCATGCTAAGACAGTGCTAATGGATACGAATAAGGATATCTTTACTTCGGCCCAACAGAAAGGGAAGTGGAAGTGGTTGGCTCCAGCTAAACAATAACAGGATACAATGGAAGCTGAGATAGAGGGGGCCCAATGCAGAAGAGGAAATTGAAAATAGATGGTGCGTTAAAGGAAATAGATGTGGTTAAAAGACAAAAGATAGAGGAGGAAACAAAAGTTTTGGGCAAGCTAATGCCTCAACATTTAGGATTGGTGGTAGTTGCTGTGCACCACTGCCAAGTCCAATGAGTATCTTAAGTTGGAAATGTCGGGGACTTAGAAACCCCTAGATAGTTGGGGCTCTTAAACGAGCTCCGCATGATGAAGCTCCCAATAGTGTCTTCCTCATGGAGACGAAGCTACTACAAGAAAGGGTGAATTTTTTGAAACATGAGTTACACTCAAGGTTTAGCAGCTTCTAGTGGTGGGGCGAGTGGAGGCCTAACTTTACTTTGGAAACGGGAGTCGAAGGTGGATGTTTGGGGTCTTTCACATTGGTATATTGATGCATTAATTGACTATGATAATAGTGATGAGGTATGGAGGTTTACAAGATTTTATGGTCATCCTGAGACCAACAAAAGGAAGGAAACATGGACTTTACTTGAGTCCCTCAAACATAATAATCAAATCCCTTGGTTATGCATTGGAGATTTTAATGAGATTACTAGTAGTCCTGAAAAGGCAGGTGGCAATATTAGACAAGCCAGACAGATGGATAGATTTCGTTGGGTCATACATCACTGTGCTTTCCAGGATCTAGGCTTTGTTGGGCCCCCATTCATATGGTCAAAAAATAATCGTGAGGAAGGGCGGATTAGGGTAGGTTAGACCGAGCTTTAGCAAATAATGAATGGCAAGCTAAATTTTAGGGAGCCACTTTACACCATATTGCTATGTCCACATCCAATCACTCTCTTCTCCCTTTATGGTTTCCACATATCAGATTGCAACCTCAAGGTGGTGTGAAATTGTTTAGATTTGAAGCAATGTGGCTCCGAGATCCACGGTGTGATGAAGTGGTTCAAGAAGCTTGGCAGGAGGGTCTGTATAGACCAGGTGGTTGCCAATTTTTAAATTTCTTAGATAGTTGCTTAAATTGCCTAAATAGTTGTCGGGATAGGCTTGTGGCATGGAATAAAATGGAGTTTGGCCATGTTCAGTGTAAGATTGCAGTTTTACAAAAACAGCTACAGAGCTTGGAACTTCAGAGTAGAGGTAATGACAATAGAGAGCTAATTGAGGAAGTCCGTCGTGCATTGAATAGTTGGTTGGATAAGGAATTAGTGATGTGGAATCAACAATGAAGAAATATGTGGCTAGTAGGGGGGTGACCGAAACACTAGTTTTTTCATGCAAAAGCTTCTAACAGACATCAAAGAAATTCTATCCAGGGAATGTGTGATGCTAAGGGTATTTGGTTGGAAGATGATCGTTAGGTTAACTATTGTGGTTGATTATTTTTCTAATATTTTCAAATCTAATGGAATAACTGATGCTTCGGCTGTAGTGGGGGCCGTCTAACCCATGGTGACTGAGAGTATGAACAGGGGGTTAGTCCAAGAATTTCAAGTTGCTGAGGTGGTCAAGGCTTTGAAGCAAATGCATCCTAAGAAATCTCCAAGCCCCAATGGTATGCCCCCTCTTTTTTATCAACACTATTAGTCTTTAGTTGGTAATTGTGTTACTCAGATTGTCCTTGATTTTCTGAACCATAGTATTATTCCCCCAAAATTCAATGAAACTCATGTAGTGCTCATCCCAAAAATAAAAAACCCAACGCAAATCACCAAATATAGACCCATCAGTCTCTGTAATGTTGTCTCTAGGATAACTTCTAAGGTTCTAGCCCCGAGGCCACGTTATCCCTTCACGGGGTTTGCGCCAAAGAGACCCTCTCTCCCCATATTTATTTCTTATATGTGCAGAGGGTTTATTAGCTATTCTCAAGAAAACAGTGGATGATGGTTTATTGAAAGGATTAGCTGCATGTCAAAGGGGTCCTAAAATATTACACCTTTTCTTTGCTAATGATAGCCTTATTTTTTGTCGAGCCACAAAGGAAGAATGCACCAACTTACAGAGAGTTCTAGAAACCTACGAACAAGCTTCTGTTCAACATTTAAATCGGGAAAAGACTTCCTTATTTTTCAATAGCAATACACCACAAGATATTGAAGACCACATCAAAGATTTTTTTGGAGCAGAAGTAATACATTAGCATGAGACTTATCTAGGTCTTCCTTCTCTAGTGGGAAAATCAAAGTGCAACACCTTTCGGCAACTAAAAGAGAGGTTGGATAATAAACTTTCGGGGTGGAATGAGAAGATGTTATCGCATGCGGGGAAGGAGATTTTTATCAAGGTAGTGACCCAAGCAGTATCCATGTACACTATGAGTTTTTTTTAAAATTCCAAATACTCTATATGATGAGATGACAAGCATGGTTCGAAATTTTTGGTGGGGGCAATGGATGGAAAAACTAAGATGGCATGGCTTAGTTGGGATAAGGTTTGTACACTGAAGTAGGAGGGTGGCTTAGGCTTTTGTGATCTTAAAGATTTTAATTTTGCACTTTTAGCCAAACAGGGGTGGCAACTTCAGACAAATACATCATCACTGGTCCATAGAGTTTTAAAAGCTCGCTGTTTCTCGGATAGTGACTTCCTTGGGGCTGCACTGGGATCTCGACCTTCTTTTGCTTGGAAGAGCATAATGGCAGCGCAAAAAATTGTCAAATAAGGTTGTAGCTGGTAGGTGGGGAATGGAGCATCGGTTGGCATTTGGACTGATAAATGGTTACCTAAACCATCCACTTTTAAAGTGATCTCTCCGCCAAATAATACCTTTGAACTTTCCAGAGTTAATGACCTCATTGATCCCCTGAAGTGTGAATGGCAAACAGATTTGGTGAGGCAAGTTTTTCTCCACCCTGATGTCCAATCCATTCTAAGCGTACCTTTAAGTTCTTGTTTGCCATTAGACCGGCTAGTGTGGGCATACACTCCAAAAGGGAAATTCACGGTTCGCAGTGTTTATAAAATTGCTTTAGATAAAGCTATGAATAGCGGGGTGGGTGAACCTTTAAATGGTGATACACACAGAAAATTTTGGAGAAACATTTAGAGCTTGAACATGCCGTATAAGGTGAAGTCTTTTGCCTGGTAAGCGTGCCAAAATATACTTCCCACAAAAGCAAACTTATGCCGAATGTATGTGAAGCTTGTGGATTGGGTATAGAATCTAGTAGACATATTCTCTAGGAATGCGAGAAAGCTCGTGCAATGTGCCTACTTTCAGGGAATGGTTTTGATACACAGGGGGTATGGTATTTGGAGTTCATGGATTTAGTGTGCTATTTGATCTTTGTCGAACATGTTGGCAACGACATTTTGGAGATGATTCTCATGATAGCTTGGCGTATGTGGTTTAATAGAAATGTCGTAAGACACGGTCACTCTCGACAATCTGCAGAAGAGGTGGTCCAGTTAGCTCAATTTTTGCTAAATGAATTTCAAACAGCAAACCATACTATTTCATAGGTAAAGGACAACTCGGATGATCCACGGACATTGCCTCTAGCTTCGAATTATAAGGTTAATGTGGACGGTGCAGTTTTTGCACAAAGTCAGTAGGCTAGTGTCAAGGTGGTGATTAAAGACCATGCTGGGAGGGTTACGGCATCACTAAGCAAAATAGTCCGCCAGCCATTGGGACCCTTAGAGATAGAGGCCAAGGCAATGGAGGAGGGAGTTACTTTTGCTTGGGATGTGGGTATAAAGGATGTGATTTTTGAAGGAGATTTAAAAATTGTCTTTGATGCTCTTATGGGGTTGCGCTCTCCACCGGTGGCTGTATCAAATATCTTAACTGGAGTATCTCAAAGGCTTCAAGGTTTTAGGTCAGTAAAGTTTCTCATGTGATATGACAAGGTAATAGGTCAGCACACATTTTGACAAGTTATGTCAAAGAAGTTTTAAATAGTGATAACTATGTAACTTGGATAGAGAAAAATCCAATACTGATTAAGTTAGCTTTAGCTCAAGATGTATTGAATGTATCTTCTTCTTAATAAAGTTACAATCTTCCCATAAAAAAAGAAAAAAAAAAAAAAAAGAGAATAATATAACTTTATTCCAAAAAGAAAAACTAAGAATAATATAACTAATTTTTAATTTTTTTTGGCTTGGTTATTTTTTTATTAAAAAAATTGGTTCATAATGGGAAATTGGGAACAAACATATTTTCTTAAATAACTATTTTAAAATTGTTTTTGTTTTTTTAAAGTTACATTCCAGTCATAATCAAAACTTAAAATTTACTATTTCAACTTTCATATTTCTATCTGAATCTAATTTTACATTTGAAAATTTCAAATTACATTCCCTTCGATTGGGTCTTTTAAATTTACATTTCCTCCCATTTTAAAAATATCAATTGGTTCTTTATTACATTCCCCTCCAATTTTTAAATTTTTTATATTTTCACTTGCTATTTCTCACGTAATGACAATGAAGAATACAAGTGGATTGAATTTGTAGGTATTTTGTTAAAGCTCACCATAAAAATAATACTCTTAGAGGCTTGATTGGTAGGAGGATTTTTGTTTTTATTTTCAAAACAGTATAAAATCAATTTTCAAAAAATTGAACTTAAAACTAGTTTTCAGATAATAGTTTTTATATTTTACGTGTTTTTCTCCAACTTTTTAGAACAATTTTCAAAATACTAAAAACAAAAAATAATTGTTTGGAAGACCATTTATATTTTTGAGATTTAAAAAAAAAAAAATTTACAAAAAGTAACGTGTAGAATCTGTAAATTACTTTTTTTTTTTTGTGTGTGGATAATGATAAGAGAATAGAGCTCATCATGTACTTTTTTTATAAAATTTTTTTTTATAATTATAAGTTTTAAATTTGAAGAGTAGGAATTCTTTTTGTATCCTGAAAATACCTCCTTAGCTATTTTCAAAATCCTGCTCTAAATCAGGAAAATATCATACAATTTTTTGAAAACTATATTTAGAAAAATATTAGCCAAACAATAAATTCAAGTGTGAGATTCATCATTTTATGGATTGCAAAACAAAAAATATATTTAAATACTCTTACCAATTAGGCCTAACTTATTAGGTAATTTTGTTTTTTATTATAAGCACACATGGTAACTCACCTCTTTACACCATTAAACTAAGTCCATGGGATCCGAAATTGTTTTCTTTTTTACCAATTAAATGAAGGAGACAAGTAAATGAGACTTTCAGATATTAGGGTCTGTTTGGATAGAAATTATTTTGCTGAAAGTGAAAACTGAAAACTGAAAATACTGTAAAAAAATAATTTTAAATGTGTTAATAGTATCGTGAGACCCATTTTTAATGAAAAAATTGTTAGAAAATGAGATTTGTGAGTCCCGTGAAAAGTTGTATAAAAGTTACTGAAAAATTAATTAAAATAATTTTTAAACGCTGAAAAGTTGATTAAAGTGCTGACAAGTTGCTGAGGTGTGTAATAAGTTTGGTACCAAAGTCAACAATCACGGCACAGCTGAAAAAAAAAAAAAAAAAAAAAAAAGGCTGAAACTCGCAACAGTGTAAACGCAAACGTGAATAATCTCAAGCCCACCTTAAATGGAGTACGCTAATCTTTAAGGTAGCTTAGATAATTAGAACTTTACAAGAAAAAGAGATTGTAAGTTTTTTTTTTTTTGTTTAATAATTATATGTTCATCTAGTTAAATTGTCAATGTTTTGATTATTAACCAAGGTATCGAGCATCTATATGAAATGAAGTTGGCCCATTTCCTATCCCGTGAACTCCTCAGTCAAATGAAGGACCAGATATTGATTACAAATACTCGACAAAGAACGACTGGTGTGGTTAATGGAGCCATCGTCCGTGCAATCAAGGAAGGGATTTTTGAGTTTGTTTTTGATATTGTGAAAGCGGATCCAAAACTTGTGTGGAGCAGTGATTCAAAATCATGCAACATTTTTTCGGTTGCAGTCCAATATCGTCATGCCAAAATCTTTAGCCTTATCTATGGTCTTGATATTAAAAGCGCTTTGGCAAGTGGTAAAGATTCCTTCTACGGCAATAACTTATTACATATGGCAGGGATGTCAGCACCTTCTACATCACTTGATCGCATCGCAGGTGCAGCTTTACAGATGCAAAGAGAACTACAATGGTTTAAGGTTATCTCCCTCACTTTCAATTTGTTGGTCTTTATCTATTGGCTATATGTTACACTTAAACTATTAATTATTAAAGTCTTTAATCAAGCAGTAACAGTAGGCTACAAAATGTTACTGTGGCCATTTTGAATATTTTTTGGTGTTTGGTTGTACTACTTTCGCTGGTACAAAAATTTACAAAAAAAATTCTATATTTTTATGTAAATATTAGATAATAACTTTTAATTCATTACTTTAAAATACTAATACAGAAAACTAAAATCAACGTAAAAAAACACAATAAAAATAAGAGTACAACAACAAAGAAATGCTAAAATAATTAATAAAAACTATCAAATAAACTTATACATCCACATGCAAAATTACAAACACTTCAAACCTATAAAAGGACACTTGAAAGTTGTTTTTGAGCTACTTTTAAAGTTTTGAGGAATAGCGTGATCATTTTGAAGATTTCATAAGGCATTTTTGTCATTCAATGGTTTTTAAGGGTTTTTTTTTTTTTTGGGTGATTGTAGGGGCATTTAAATGATTTTAGAGGTTTTTGAAGGTAGTTTTTGGTCATTTGGAGGCTTCAAGAATATTTTGGTCACTTTGTAAGTTACTTTCATTATTTTAGATGTTTTTATTAGGCAAAAATGTAAAACTGACCCTCTAACTTTTAGCTTTTGTCATTTGAGTCCTCTAACTTTCAGTTTTGTCATTTTAGTCCTCTAAATTTCAATTTTTGTCAATGTAGTATTCTGTTAGGTATCAGTTACTCCTCCTGTTAAGTTTGGCTTTTTTTTTTTTTTAAATAATTTTCGTAATTAAAAGAAAATAAAAAAAAAACTGTAAAAAAAAAAAAATGTAAGGGGAACGACGTTTTCCCTTTCCCCTGAAATCAAAACCCGAAAACGAAAAAAGTCAATCTCGATCTCTCTCTCAAATTGTAAGCAAACAATTTGAAACAGACATATTACTGTCTAGACCAACCTTAACACAACAACCATGAAGACACATCCCAAGACTCAAATGCACCGGAAGCATACACAGACATACATAGAGGTACTAACCCCAACATTGTAACTGAATCAACTGACACACCCGCCTCCCTCATTTTACAAAACAACAAAACCCCATCATAAAATCTTGAATTTGAGGTGTACCCAGATATCAAAGCATTGTAACAAATAGTTAGCTTTCTTGATTCACCATTTTCATCAAACACCTTACGTGCATATTCAATAGAAGAGCATCTACAGTACATTGAGATTAAAGAAGTTTGTACAAAGGGATCGGGGTCGCACCCAGTTTTGATGACATGGCAATGGAGCTGTGAGTAGGAGAATGGAAGGGATAGAGCGGCGCAGGACTTATGAATGAAAGGGAAAGTGAAGGCATTGGGGGAGAAGCCAGAGCGGAGCATTTGGAGGTAGAGAGTGCAGAGAACGGGAAGGTTGAGGATGAAGACTGAAGGGGCCTTCCATGTTTTTTTTTTTGTTTTTTTTTTTTTTAATTTTTTTTTACAGCTTTTTTTTTTCTTTTAATTACAAAAATTATTTTCAAAAAAAAAAAGAAAAAAAAAAAGGCCAAACTTAACAGAGCAGTAACTGAGACCTAACAGAATACTACATTGACAAAAATTGAAACTTAGAGGACTGAAATGACAAAACTGAAAGTTAGAGGACTCAAATGACAAAAGCTAAAAGTTAGAGGGTCAGTTTTACATTTTTGCCTTTTTATTATTATTGTGGAGGGACGAACCTCTCTCTTAAAAGGTATTGCCCGCTTTGGGTGAAGACCCTCACGGATTTTGCTCAATCCCACATTGAGGAGAGACGCCTCCCAACCGCAGCATATAAGCATGAGCTCACATGTGGGGTGTACCACTAGATATTAAAAAAAAAAAAAAAAGGAATTTTCTTATACAAAAAATATTTAAGTAAGAGTTTGTTGCTAATCCTTAATTAGCGAGAATTACCAAATCTAACCTAGGTAATGATTTAGACCCCAAAATTTTTTTTTTGGATACAAGATAGAATTCCACTTTAGCCTAATCTAAGTGTATATGTGTGTGAACCTCCCTCTTGAAGACTTGAACCTCGGCCTTTTCTCCCCACACCCCACAAGCACTTATACTTGTGGAGTGACCATCGCACCAAGAGTGTGTGGTGGTGATCCCAAATTTTAAATTTAGGCTTAATATATGTTAAAATACAAATTTCACCCTCCAAGTTTGACTGAAATAATTTCAGTCATTTAACTTCACTTTCATTCAATTGAGTCCTCCAAGTTTTTAATTTATTCAATTCAAGCATTATGTCTAATTTCGTTAAAAATTTTCCATTAAAAAATATTTTACTCACATGAAAAAAATCTATAAAATTAATTAAAATATTTTATAGATTTTTTATGTGAAATTCTTTTATCAAAAAATCTTTGTTCATTATTTAATTGCATATACTTAACGACAATTTTTTAACGGAATTAGACGAAAGATCTTAATTGAATAAATATGAAACTTAAAGGACTTAATTGAACAAAAGTAAAGTTAAAGGTATGAAATGAATTTTAGTCAAACTTAGAAGGTGCAATTTGCATTTTATCCTTACTTTTAAGCTAAGTTAAAAATTAATGCCCTAAGCAATTGAACTTTGAAGTCCAAATTTGAGTTTTACAATAATAAGTTAACATGTGCAGTAATCATTTTTGTCGTTGCCGATAGAAGAAGAGAAGAAAGAGAGAGTGAGAAGAGGTGAAAGGCTTCAAACTTAAGACAAGAAGAAAGTACAGAGCAAAAGAATCGGTACTACTAAAAAAAACCTTAAAAATTAATTAAAATATTGATGCTGATGTGGAAAATTGTGAGAGCTGCAAAATTTATGTGTCAACATATTATGAGGTCAACAAAAAATTAAAGGCTTTGGTTTTATAGAATGTGTGTGTGTGTATATATATATATATATATATATATATATATATATGAATTATAGTTAATCGATTCTTTTGTTTTAGAAGGATAGTTAATCGATTCTCAAAAAAAAAAAGTTATAGTTAATGATATTTATGGAAATATTAAACATTAATGTTAATATTTACTTTTTCTATACCATAAGGTAAATTTTTGTCTTTTCTAATGTTGCGATATTTTGGTTTTTAAGACTTTGTACAACAAATGCAGGAGGTGGAGAGTATTGCCCCTTCTATTGTTCATGGAATTACAAACAAAATCGGTTTGACTCCCCGACAATTGTTTACAAAGAACCATGAGGACATGATGAGCAAGGGAGAGAAATGGATGAAGGACACAGCATCTTCTTGTACCGTGGTGGGTGCTCTCATTGTTACCATTATGTTTGCTGCAGTATTTACCGTTCCAGGTGGTAACGACCAAAATAATGGCTTCCCAATTTTCTTAAATAAAAAATTATTTATGGTCTTTATAGTATCCGATGCTCTCTCACTATTTTCTTCCTCAACTTCAGTCTTGATGTTTCTCGGAATCCTCACATCTCGTTATGCAGAAGAAGATTTCCTTGAGTCCTTGCCTAGAAAGATGATAATAGGACTTTCCACCCTTTTCTTCTCTATTGTAGCCATGATGACAACCTTTTCAACTGCACTTTTACTTATGCTACGTGAACAATCATGGATTTTCAAACCTATCATTTGCTTGGCTAGTATTCCTATCACCCTTTTCGTATTAATGCAGTTCCCCATTCTTGTTACCATGGCCATTTCAACTTACGGGCCTAGCATCTTCGATAGGAAAATGAAGCGTTGGTTTTAACATATTCACTAATTGTGCTATGTGATGTACTGATATCCTGTTAATAATTGGCATATACCAGCCAAACATGAAGATTTTTTTTCTTGGAAGGTAATTGCTGAATGTTCAGCTTCAATTGTATACTTTGTGATTTTTTGGTCTTGGGCATATTATAATTCCATTATATAAACCATACATCTATGGTGCTATTCTTTAATATTTATTCTTTTAGTTACTTTGGAGAAGGATAGAATAATGCCTATTATTTCAATAGATTACCTCCCCAACATTAGGACTTTACTTAGGTTACAAGGTTATCAATGTGTTAGGACATATGTGGAACTTGTTAGAACATATGTCATGTAGAATTAGCTAATCCTTTGACAAAACGCACTTTACTTTTAATTGGGTAGATCTAGGATGTGTTTAATACTTTAAGGAACAAGAGTTCAAGTCTAGTGTTGAAGCCATGCAAATCTGTCCAAGAATCAAGTAAAGAAGTGCTGTTCATTAAAGCTTGACAGATAGTTTGACAAATAAATCTATCGAGGTTTAATTTATAATTCTCTACAGCTCTCGACAGAAGCTGTATCTATAGAGAATTATGAAATTTAGACTTTTAGACCTGTTTTTCATGCATATCCAAGTTATTTGTGTAAGGTTTCTTTTCTCACAACCCTAGACATATATAAGGATTATTTTAAAGGTCGTCTAAGGTGATGCAACTTGATGCAAAGTGATTATTCACTCAAATTGCGACCGGAGACAATTTGCCCTAATTCTCTTGTTAGAAAGGTGCTCAGATCTCTACCGGAGAGATTCCATGCAAAGATCACTACTGTAAGGACACGTGTTACAATTCAAGCCCAAGCTGTATGGGATATTGGCCCAGTGAGCCCAATACAATAAATTTGTAGAGAGTGGGTTAAAGAACTAAGCCCTAGTGAATTTTACAATGGCTAGTATGGTTTTAGAGGACTTTTAAATAGAAATAAAAAGCAGTGATCTGAATGGGTTTCCTGTTCGAGGAGGAGGCAAGTGTTCAGAGAAATCAATTAAACCTGTTACACGTGCAATTTTGATTGCTACAGTATTTTCCCTCTATTTTCCTGATCCCTTGTTCATGGGAGATCCCTTCTATTATATAGTCCCTCTTGGACTATCCTGATCCTACACTTGTCGATAATTTGGGTTGTTACTTGAATACTTGTCCCATCAAACACCCCCTCTGGCCTTCTGTGAGTTGCGGTTGCCAAGGCAACACTGTTCAGGGGTCTTCTCCACATAAATGCGGTAAGGAAAGTAGCTGCAATGCATTCAATGTGGTGGCAGCAGCTTTATCCTGGATATCTTTGAGTTTTCATCCTTTATGCAGGTTCATGAGGCACGTCTCAATTGCTGGAGCTTCCTGCAAAGTTATCTTCATTAGTAGAATTCATGCTGGGGTTGTTCCCAGTTGATCCGAGGAGACGTTCCTCCTCGGACTAACTTCCATTCACTTCCTGTTTGTGAGGTTTTAGCTTAGAAACACCAACAACCATTTTATTCCTCCTCGGACCTATTCACGTCCTCAGACTAAGCCCAAGGCCCTATATACACTTTAGGCCCTTAACCCTACAACTATCATTGAGGAATCAAAGGAGATTGATCAAAATCCTTTGACAGAGCTGGTTGGCAACTTGCAAACCTATGAATTGGTTTTGACTAGGATCAAAAAATCGAGCAAGAGTAAGAGCATAGCATTAAAGGCCAAAAGCAGTGATACTGATGAGTCTTCGGATGATGAAGATTCTAAGATGAAATCCTGTATCATTCAGTTCAAAAAGTTCATGAAGAATGTCAATGCAAAAGGATTTGATAAAGACAGTAAGCAGTCCAGTTCGTCTCAGTTCAAGAACTAAGATATAGGAATGAAGGATGCTAAGGAAGGCAGCCAGTACACTGTCCCTTCCGGACCAAAATGTTTCAGATGTCAAGGTTTTGGACATATGAAACAAAAATGTCCAACTTATCTCAAGACTATTGGGAAAAGCAAGGCCCTTGCTGCTACCTTGAGTGACACCGAGCTTGAGGATGATTCAGATGACAATGATGACGAGGGAATCTTGAATGCCTTCGCTGCTACAGTAAATCCTACTGAGGGGATTGTTGAAGAAGTGGATGAAGAAGAGGACTTGGTGGAGTCTAAGTCTGAGAAAATGGATGAACATGATGACATCCATACAGCCTATGCAAAATTGTACAAGGTCTCTGAAAAGCATGAAAAATTGTATAGGCTGGCCATCAAGATGCTGAGTGAAGTGGAACTTGATCGAGAAGAGCTCTCCACAAAGTTTGACGAAGCTAATCAGACCATTGGAGCACTGCGGTTTGAGAACAATTTCTTGGCTGAAAAGACCAAGAAGCTTGAAGCGGAGCTGTTTCAAGTTAGAGCTCAATTGGAGAGGACTTTCAGTGCAAAACTTGATGAGATGCTTAGCTTTCATAAATCTTCTTCTAATAGAACTGGTTTGGGGTATGATTTCTTTTCTCTTAATATTGCTTCTTCTAGTACTACTGTGTTTGTCTCACCTGCTAATAATGTTAATTCTGAGAACAATAATGTCAAAACTGATATAGCTAGTGAGAACATAGACAATGGCAAATCTATTTCAGGTGCACCCCCTAAGCTTGAAAAGAAAGAGACTAGAAACCCTAGGACTAAGAAGGGAAATAACCAAAAGTCTAAATAGAAGAAGCAGTATCTTTGTCATCACTGTGGAGATTCAGGACATACTTGACCAAATTACTGTAAGTGGTTAGCCACTCAACAAAGCAACAGTATGATCTCATCTAGAAACCAGAATTAGTTTCCACCCTCTTTTACTCCTCTTGGATATCTTCTTAAGGCCCTTATGTTCTTTTTGAACTTGAACAGTTTCAACTTTTCCCCCTCACCACCGGATCAAGGGTTCACCAAACGGAAAGGTTCTTTCAATGTGTGGAAGGAAAAATGCTCAAAGTGATTTAGTCACTTTTTCTCTCTCTTCCTCTTTTTGTTTATGCATTACTTGTGTGTTTTGCTTTCTTGTTTTTGAGTCAGTCTAATTTTATGCTATGCTTTATTTAACATGTTTTTGTTTGTTTGTTTTTGCTTTATTTTGTTTATCATAAAAATAAAAATAAAATTGAAAAATTAGAAAAATACAAAAACAGTGTGTATTTTGTGTACATTGGTACTTGTGTATCTTGGATGGCTATTGAAATAAAATTTTCTAAACTTTGTATCTTTTGTAGTTTGGATGAGCATCTCAATGCACAACTAAGCAAGTGAGCTTTGAGAGTTGTGTTTGTGATAAGTACGATTAAGTAATCTCTTGTACTTAACACTCATATACCTATTTTTGACGGGAAGAACTAAAAAATCTTAAAAGAAAGGCATAAATAACTATCTCACCACTAAAGCCCACCAATCATGAATAACATTTGTATGTTTCGGCATAGCAAAATTTTGATGTTTAAGCTTAATATAATTGAGTATTTCTTCTCTCTCTTATATGCCCATACATATATGCTCAAAAAGAAAAAATATATGCAAAGAAAATAAAAGCAAAAAGAATCAAAATGTTTTTAAATATGGTTGCAAGCGTGTTTCTAGGAGATGTGGGAGTTATAAGATGTACCTCGAAGGTGATAGTCCCCATCAAGTAGTTATGATTGTGTGTGAGTTAAATTGATTTTCTCATATCTTAAATCGTCATAATATGAGACACTTATGCACTATTGCGATGTTTTCACACACAACACGCAAATTCTTTGCTACTTTTGATACATGTGCAGGTACAATGTGATTTGGTCATCACAAGGGATACTTGTGTTAATGTATGCTCACTAAACTATCTTAACTTGTTTTTGAAATATAAAATTAGTTAGACTTGTTGTGTGTGTGAGTGTATTTTGGATCTATGAATGCTTTGCATTTTCTTGTTGAGAGATGTTTTTGAGAGATTAACATGTTAATTGGATCTTTGTTTGAGTAGCTTGCTTGATGCATTCATCTCTATATGTTTTTCCTCTCTTTGAAAAGCTGTTTTTATCAAGCTCGACAGTTTCTTGACAGATCTCTACAGCTAGCTATCTATCGAGACCATTGGACTTCTTTTCTCGACAGATCTTAACGCTTTTTCGATCCATCGAAGCTTTCTAGAATTTGTCTCGATAGCTTCTCGACAGATTCTCAATCCATCGAGAAAGTTTATGTCTGGCCGATAGCTTCTCGATAGCTATTCGATCCAACAAGGTACTTTTACTATCGACAGATTCTTGACAGCATCTCGACATATTTTATCTGTCGAGAATTAGTGCTCGGCAGATCTCAACAGATCCTCGATCCATTGAGATGCGATTTCTTTAAATAGCTTCAGCACGATTTCAGATTTCATTTCTCTCGTTCTCTCTCGACAGAAAGTTGTTCTTTTCACCTCCTAAACACTCTCTTCTCACTCAAAACCTCCAACCCACATGATTTTTGGCCTAATCTAGTCTCAAATCATTTGGTATGATCTCTCTATCCCTCATTCTTCATGCATTTCACGCATTTAGACTTAGGTTTTGGGTTTCTTTGAAATTTTTGGGGTTTTTGAAAATTGATGAGTATTTTGTGAAACTTTTGGGTTGGGTGTTATGTTTTTGATGCTATATGATCATGCATTGCATTTCATTTGCATTTTCACAATGTTTCATGCATTTAGATGTGTGATTATATGTTGAAAAATTGCGTGCTGTTAGGTTTGGATTGGGTTGAACCTATGATGCACTTAGTTTTTCACGTCACATGCTCATGTACATTTCATGCATTCGTACCTTTTCTTTTCTATCTTTTTGTACTCTGTGTGATGGTGCTTTTTTGTTTCTCTCTCTCTCTCAAATAGACTACGCATGGCACCCAAGTGCAAATCCACTCTGTCTCGGAACCCTCTTCATTCCAGGACATCTTCTTCTGATCCCACTCCTCTTCACGTTCAGTTCCGTGATGAGAAGGCCCGTTAGGACTTCTCGGAGAACTTCTCCAAACCTGGTATTCATTTGGAACGCCACGTGATTCTATCAGACTTTTCTGATACTACTCTACCCACTGTCATTCACAGGCGGGGATGGGAATCTCTATGTGAGATACCTGTGAGTTGTCCCACCGTGATCATACAGGAGTTCAACTCCAATATGCACGGTTTCGATACCTCTATACCTTGATTTGTTACACAAGTTCGAGGTACACGTATCGTAGTCACTCCGGAGCTTATTTTCGAGGTGCTACATGTTCCGAGGGTATCACATCTTGATTATCCCTCGTGTCCACGTTTGAGGACTATGTCCAAAGACGAACTTCTGTCTCTCTTTTGTGAGACACCTTCTTCATGGGGTGATTGCCAAAACACCTCATGCTCAAGCTTTGCAAAATGTTCGAGGTTCCTTAATATGGTGATGAATTTTGTTCTCCATCCCTTGTCTCACTATAACTCCATTGAGGACCTTACTATAGACTTTTCCTCTCATTTCATTCTTTCCCTTATAGATGTCTACAAGGATACGGCGACCCGTGATAAGCTTATCTTTCCTTCTGCTATCATGTGGATCATTCGCCATTCTTCTATTTCTTATCCCAAGTCTTCTCACTTCACCGTCATGGGTGCCACTAACGCGGCGTCTGTTTGACGGAGTGAGGCCCAACTTCGACCGAAGCGGCCACGGACCGAGACAGCGACTCCTCCAACCCCTTCCGCTCCATCCACATCCACTCCTTCTTCTTCTTCTGCGGCTGATGTGACGCTAGAAGCTGTCATGGTGCAACTTGAGCGCATGGATGCTCACCTTGATACACTCACTACTAAGTTGTATCAGGTGAACACCCGTGTTAGTCGTATAGCACGACGACAGGCCTGCATGGGTGGCCTTACCGCGTCTCCATCTCCTTCCCCTTCTTCAGAGGCTTTTGAGGACGAGGACGCTGATGATGGTTCCGGTGATGATGATGGTGATGCGTATGAGGATGCTAGCTCTTCCAGTGATGAGGAGATGACCGCTTCTTAGTGACTTGCCCTTTGTCATTCGTGACAAAAAGGGTGAGTAGTTTTGGGATGAGAGTAGTCATGTACTTAAGAGGAGAGTTAGCATAGGATTTTTTTGATAGGGGGAGTGTTTATATTTTGAGGGATGTAGTGAGGATTTATGTATTGACAAATCTCGATGAGATGCTAATGCAAAGCTCGATGAGATGCTAAGTTTTCAGAAAGCTGCTTTTGACAAATCCGGTTTAAGGTATGATTTCTCTTCTCCTAATATTGCCTCCTCTAGTACAACTATGTTTGTCTCACCTGCTGATAATGTTAATTCTGAGAACAATGAATCTAAAACTGATATAGCTAGTGAGAACTTAAACAAGGGCAAATTTATTCTAGGAGCACCCCCTAAGGTTGAAAAGAAAGAGACTAGAAACCCTAGGAATAAAAAGAACAATACTAAAAAATCTCAACAAAAGAAGCCGCATTTATGTCATCACTGTGAAGCTTCAAGACACACTTGTCCAAATTACTATAAGTGGTTAGCCACCCAACAAAGCAATAGCATGTTATCATCTAATGGTCAAGGTCAGATTCCATCATCTTTGAGTCCTCTTGGAGATCTTCTTAAGGCCCTCATGTTCCTTTCGAACTTGAACGATTTCAATTCTTCCCCATCTCTTCCGGAACAAAAGTTCAAGTCTAGGAAAGGTTCTTCTAAGGTGTGGAAGGAAAAAGGCTCAAAGTAATTCAATCACTTTCTCTCTCTCTCTCTCTCTCTCTCTCTCTCTCTTTATGTTTCTTGCATAACTCGTTTGTTTTTGCCTTCTTGTTTTTGAGTCAGTCTAGTTTTATGCTTTGGTTGTTTAAATGTTTTTGTTTGTTTGTTTTCAGTTTTTGCTTTATTTTGTTTTTCATAAATATAAAAAATAAAAAAAAAAAAAAAAAAAAAAAAAAAAAAACTGAAAAATTAGAAAAAAAAAAAAAAAAAACAGTATGTGTATATTGGTACTTGTGTACTTTGGATGGCCATTGAAACAAAATTTTTTAAACTTTGTATCTTTTGTAGCTTAGATGAGTATCTTAATGCACAACTAAGCAAATGATGAGTAAGATTAAATCTATCTCTTATCTCTCATACTCATATCACTCTTTTTGACGAGAATGACTAAAAAATCCTAAGAGAAAGACATAAATAACCATCTTACCACTAAATCTGTCAATCATGTATGATATCTGTATGCTTCGGCATAGCAAAATTGTGATATTTTAAGCTTACATAATTGGGTAATTTCTTCTCTCTCTTAAATGCCCATGAATGTTATGCTCAAAAGAAAAAAAATATGCAAAGAAAATAAAAGCAAAAAGAATCAAAATGGTTGCAAGCATGTTTCTAGGAAATGTGGAAGTTATAAGATGTACCTCAAAGGTGATAGTTCCCATCAAGTAGTTATGATTATGTGTAAGTGTATTTGATCTTCTCATATCTCAAATCTTTATAATATGAGACAATTATGCACTCTTACTATGTTTTCACACACAACACGCAAACTCTTTACTACTTTTGATACATGTGCAGATATAATGTGATTTGGCCATCACAAAGAATACATGAGTTAATATATGCTCACTAAACTGTCTTAACTTGTTTTTGAAATATAAAATTGGTTAGACTTATTTAGTATGTGTGTGTGTGTGTTTTGGATCTAAGAATGCTTTGCATATATGTTGAGAGATGTTTTGAGAGCTAAATATGTTATTTGGATTTTTTGGTTGAGTAGCTTGTTTGATGCATTCATTTTTGGGTGTTTTTCCATCCTTGAAAAACCTTCTTTCTTCAAGCTTGACAGCTTCTTGACAAATCCTCGACAGATTTACTTCTATCGAGCCCTTCTTTCTCTTTTCTCGATAGCATCTCAACAGATTCTCGATCCATCAAGATTTATGGGTTTCTGCTCGACACATTCTCGACAGCTTCTCAATCCCTCAAGCCAATTTTTTGTGCATTCTGTCTGCTCAATAGATTATTGACAAATTCTTCAATCCATCGAGATGTTTTTGCCTTTGATAGATCCTCGACAGCACCTCGACAGATTCACTTCTGTCGAGATTAAGTGCTCGACAGATCCTCGATAGCTTCTTCCATCCATCGAGCTGTGTTTTCTATATATAGCTGAGGCGCAATTTTAGTTTCTTTTTCTCTCTTCTCCTAGACAAAAAATGCCTTTCCCTCTCCCAAACACTCTCTCCCTCACTCAAAACATTCAACCCTCTCTCTTTTTGGCCTAGATCAAGTCTCAATCCCTTGGTAAGTATTCTTAATCTCTTCTTCTTATGCATTTCATGCATTTAGACCTAGGTTTTAGGGTTTTTCAAAAATTTTGGGTTTTTTTAAGTTTTTCATGAAATTTTGGGTTGGGTGTTGTGAATTTGATGTTATATGATCATGCATTGCATTCTCAATACATTATAACCATGTTTCATACATTTTAGATGTGTGTTTGAATGTGGCTTGTGTGCTGGTAGGCTTGGATTGGGTTTTGCCCATGATGCATTTATTTTTGCATGTCACATGTCCATGCATATTTCATGCAAACGTTATCCCTTTTTCTTCTTGTTATCATGTTGTGATGTGTTTCTCTTCCTCTTTCTCTCTCTCTCTCTTGGATAGACTGCGTCATGGCACCCAAAGGACGTAAATCTACTCTGGCTTAGAACCCTTTTCGAGGTTCTGGGTTATCTTCTTCTTCTGATCTTCCCCCTCTTCATGTTCGGTTCCGTGATGAGAGAGCCCACAAGGACTTCTCAGAGAACTTTTAGAGACGTGGCGTTCATCCGAAGCACCAAGTCATTCTGTCAAACTTTGCCGACACTCCTCTCCCCGGTGTCATTCGAACTCGGGGCTAGGAATCTCTATTTAAGAGTCCCTTGAGGTGTCCCATCTTGTATATTCAGGAGTTTTACTCCAATATACATGGCATCGATACCGCTATACCTCGGTTTATCACTACATTCAGAGGTACACGTATCGTAATTACCCCGGATCTTATATCCAAGATACTATATGTTCCCAGGGTAGCGCATCCTAACTACCCTGACTGTGAGCATCTTTGAACTGTGTCCAGATACGAGCTTTTGTCTCACTTCTGTGAGACACCTTCCATATGGGGCGATAAGTTAAACACCCCATGCACGGGCTTTGCAAAAGGCTCGCGCTTCCTAAACATGGTAATGACATTTACCCTTACTCTTTTGTCTCACTATAACTCCATCACTGAGCCTTGTGCTCGTTTTCTTTTGTCTTTGATGGAGGATCTCTCTATAGACTTTCCCTCTCATTTCAGCACTTCTATCCTTGATGCCTATCAGGATACTTCCACCCGTGATAAGCTCATCTTTCCTTTGGCTATCACGCGAATTCTTTAGCACTTCTCTATCGTCATTCCTGATTCTCCCTACTTCTCCACCATGGTTACCATTGATGCTGGTTCTGTTCGGCGGAGTAAGGCCCAGCTTCGATCGAAGCAGCCACGTGTAAAGACCAATCTTGTAGCTTCTGCTGTTCCGTCTTCTTCCACGGCTCCTCCTACATCTGCTGCTAGTGGCGTGACCCTGGAGGCTATCATGGAGCAACTACAGCGGATGGATGCTCGGCTTGACTATCTCGCTGATGAGATATGTCAGGTGAACACCCAAGTCGGTCACATTGCCCGCAGACAGGGTCGCATGGCTGGAGTTGTTCCTTCTCTATCTCCTTCTCCAAAAGCCTCCACTGATGAGGATGAAGACAATGCTAGCTCTTCTAGTGATGATGAGATGACGACCTCTCAGTGACTTGCCCTTTAACATTCGTGACAAAAAGAGGGAATAGTTTTGGGTTTAAGAGTAGTCTTGTACTTAGAAGGGGAGTTAATATAGGACATTTTTTCTTATAGGGGGAGTGTTTATAGACTTTGAGGGATGTAGTGAGGTTTATATATATCTTTTTTTTTTCTTTTTACATTTAGACTCTTGTACACCGATCTGGTGACCTTTCAATTACATACATTGTACTTTTCATGATAAATATATATATATATATATTTATATATATATATATATGATGATGTATGTTTCTTTTTCACCTATCTTTACATGTGTTGTTTCTTTTATCTCTTTATACACATGTTTCTTTATGTACACAATCTTTATTTCTGTTTCACATATGATGCCTTGATGAATTTTGTTTAAGTATTTTTTAGAAAGACAGGTTGTGAAAATTTATCTTGTCATGAACTCTCTTCTTGCAAAGTTTTTCAAGAGTTTGTATTAGGGTTAGATTTTTTTTGTAATACAACAAGTTATTATGTGTTTAATGATTTAAGACTTCTCTTATGATTCATTTGTTTGTTGTGGTTTTGTCACGGATTGCCAAAAGGGAAGATTGTTAGAGACATATTTGATGTAATTGGCTAATCATTTAACAAAATGCACTTTACTTGTAATTGGGTAGATCTAGGATAGTTTAGTATTTCAAGAAACATGTTGTTTAAGTATTGAAGCCATACAAGTCTGACCAAGAAACAAGTGAAAGAAGTGCTATTCATTAAACCTTGACAGAAGTCTTGACAAAATCCTTTCTATCGAGATTTAATGTTGAAGCTCGACAGAAGCTTAATACAAGCTGTATCTGTCGAGAATTACAAAATCAGACTTTCCAGATTTGATTACACGCATATCCATGTGTATTTGTGTAAGGTTTCTTTTCTCACAATCCTAGACATATATAAGGATTATTTTAAAAGCCGTCACACAACTTATACACAAGAGAATAGAGAATCCCTACATGCATTGTGTGACTAGAGACAGAAATTGCTCAAGTTCATTTTTCTCTCTATAGAACCTACTGCATCTTTGCACCAAGGGTTTTGTGACGAAAGAGTTCTTGATCTTCATTGTTGATGAACTGAAAAACTTTGCAGCTAACATCTTCTTCAAGTTGGTGGATTAGTCACGTATTGGAATTTGTACATCATTGGTTAGTCACGTACTAAAATTCATGCATTGAACGAAGAGATTGTCACTACAATACAAATCCAATTAGGTATTGGAGAAAGAGTTTAACTGTAGGTTGGTTATTCGGGATAGGCCAAAGAGTTTTGTAAGATTCCTTATACTTGTAACCGCTTGTGATTGATAATAGTGGATTCTCGGGAGTGGTGACCTTAAATTCACCCAGTGGGGTTTTGCCTCGATGGTTTTCCCCATTCGTAAATAAATCACCTATGTCAAATTTTTTTTCCACTGCATTTAGTTATTTAGTGATTTGTTTGTGCTACCACGCTTTACATGTTAAATTGATCTAATTAATTAACTTGGGTAATTAATTAATTTATAAATAGGTCAATTCATTTTAACCCAACAATTATTATTATAAAATTGTTGCCCAATTGCTTCACTTTTATAATAGTTAACTATGATTGCATTTAATTGATCAAGTTGAGAATGTGTATCACCCAACTTTTCTCTCCCTACCAAACTTGAGGGCCTTGTATCTAAAATTTAAATACTCACTCTCCTGTTGTAACTATCAAATTATAAAAAAGAGAGGTTATAGATAGTTTTAAATAAAAGTTAGTAAAAAAAAAATGTTAAGGATAATTTTTCGCTATCTTTTAACAATTTTTTTTTTTTTTTTTAAGCTTGGGGTTTAAGGAGGAGACTCAGGGTTCAAGTGACCAAAATACAATTATCTCCTATACACAGAAGAATCATAGCAATTTATGTACAAAAATGTGTTTCCACTCTTTGGAGAACTCCTATGCAAGAAAATGAGAATGAAAAAGTTGACTAAAATGAATGACCAAAGTCCTATTTATAAACATATATGTGCTAGTTCAGAAAAGGTGTAGAGCCAATTAACACTCAATTTTGAAAAAGAAAATGCACAGTAAACATAAAGAAATAAATAAATAAAAATGAAGGGCCCACACCCAACCAACTTGATGCAGGTGGACAGCCTATGTGGGAATGGGGGAGTTACAAAAACCCACACCTCAACTTCTTTAAAAGGCATGTAGTGTCAGGGTTCTAGTGACAGTACTGCTGCTCCTCTTATAACAAGAGGACCTAGATTCAATAGCATTGCGTTTATTAAAGAGAAATCACTTAGCCAAAGACATAACAGAATGCATCAATTGAGGAAAGACGGAAGGTTGAATTGCCCTAGGATTGGCCAGTGATTTGTCTCAGGTTCTTTAGCATTTAACTATTTATTTATTTGCTTGGGGTAAAATAATTAAATAAACAAAAAACTCAGACAAGATTTATTTATTTACCATAACTTAAGTTCACTGAAGATATGGAGCAAAAACTATCATAACTTCATTGTAAACAGGCTTATTAAAATCCACTGCCTGCACAGAATGGAAAAAAGACCATGTAAGTAAACCAACAAGACCAAAATACCAATTCTAGCCGTTTTTGTACCAGTAAAGAAAAGTAAAAAGATACTGTCTACCCACAAGCTCAACTATTTGTTCTGGAGATATCCATGACCACTCGCCAAACTCAGCTTTCTCCATCCCATCACCCAATAGATTGATTTCTTCATTCCTCCCAGTGAATTTAAGAAGAAACCTGAAAGGGTTTGCAAGTTTGACGAAGTTATAAAATCTGAATTGAGAAAACTGAATGATTCAATTAATTATTGTTTGTGTACAAAGATATATATACCTGTACTGAAAGCTAACAAACAAAACTAACAAAAACTAATTAACTAACTTTCCCTCCAGAAAATGAATTGACAGCTGTAATCCACTATCTATAAACTATCTCCTAAACTACAAGTAGTTTTACAACAAAATACTAAACGGCCTGTAGCTCTGTAACTTGTTTCTTCTTCTTATCCTCTGTTTCTGCAGAAGTAGCAGTAGCTTCTGCAGTGACTTTCCTCTTAGCTTTCTTCTGTTTAGATGAGACTTCCTTAGATTCATCTCTATTGCTTTCACAGAAGTTAAATACAAATTTACACTCACAGGCATGTACATCTATGGAGCTAAATTTAATTCTAAAATTACTTGTGTATCCAAATTATTATATTCTACGTGGCCCCAACCAAAAAAATCTGTAATTTTGTACCCTAGATTAGGTTATGTTAGGTTGAATACATCCAATGGTTACAAGTTGATATTTCAGCTGTCCTGGGTTTGATAAACTAATCCTCAGCTTGGTTAATTCCCTAAACTGGATCTGACCTAATCTAGACTCAGTTGCAGCCTTTCACCATATATACCACATCTAACAATGTATGGCTGTATCATATGCTCACCACTTCTGTGCTTGACCCTTCCAGTCTGATCCCCACTGATGTTTAAGCTTTTCCCTGATTTCAGGTGGGAAGTCATATGTCAACCAATAAGGTTGAAACCCAACTCAGGCTTTAACTTATTGCTAACAATGGAATTGATTAAAATAACAAGCATGAGTTGATAGACAACTGTGGAGCATTAGTCCTAAAATTACTGACAGACATTCTTTTCTTTACTTAGGCTACATTGTTGTTTTTAGCTCATGTACAAAAAAAGAAAAAGAAAAAAGAAAAGGAGGACATGGCACTTCTGCCCTTCACAAAAATATGAACCCCAATAAACCTAGATGCCATGGCACTTCTGCCCCCCATAAAAGTCTCACACACAGCAGAGTGGATATTAAACATTGGCATACCTTCAAAAACCTCTCTCTCTGCCTGCAAATTAAGAAAAATGGAAACTGCAGAATGGTAGATCATCAAATCAATTTTGATTTCAAGTCTGGAAGTTCTTGGCACTTCTCGGGTAAATACAAACTATTGTAATAAATCTTGGTTCTAAAATAAGGTAGAACCTCTAGGTATTTAAGTATAAGGATATATCTGCAATATTTAGATTCTAACTTTAGTTTTGTGTAACTCATGTGTCAAGGTAGGGTAAGATTTATCAGTTCTGTGGTCAGCAGCAAGTATGCTGACTTTGACAAAACATGGACGCCATGTTTGGTTGGCCATCATCTGTATAAGTTATGGATTTTCATAATCTTAAAGAAATGAATGAAGAAAACATGGGAAAACCAGCTACTTGATTGATGTGTGATGGCCAAGAACCCTAGTTCATGTTCAACTCATCTGTCCTATAGTCCTATATTTACTTTCCTTTTTTCTTTCTATGTGCTTTTAGGTGTATTCGGACCCCAAATACAAACAAAAACGTGACATTTTAGCCATTTTTCAGAATTCCTGACCTAAGTCACCAAACTAGCAATATACACAGCTTGGTAAGATTGACGTGGGATAGAGGCGGTGATACTAAATCTAATGTAGGAGTTTCTGGAAAGCATTTGTTGTAGTGTTTAGGAAGACCTAGGATTAGGGTTTTAAAGTGAAAAAGGCTGGAACAGTGTTGTTAAAAGCACACTTGAGCACAAAGCGCATAGGCCTTGGGGCTTTTTCCCTCTAAAGCAAGGCACCCTATTTAAAAGCGCGCTTTTTAGAGCTTTTTTACGAAGCGTAAAGCGAGCTTTTTTGAGCTTTTTGTAAATATTTTTTTTTTTTAAATCTTGATTTGATTTTTAGCCATTATATCTAAATATGTTTGATATAAGCCATAGATTTAATATATAAAAACTAATAGTGTGGTGTGCTACCATACACCTAAGCCTCTCTTTAGATATTTTAGACCTTTTGGACCACAACCACACAAACAAACCCTCAAGTCAAGCAACAGGTTCAAGTTCTAGTTCACAACATGCTCCTCATGATGGAGATGAAGATGATGAGGGCTACATATCTTGTGATGACAATGATGATGGTCCCTTACTTAATGGGGATGATGATTATGTAGATTAGGATTGCATTGCATATTTGCATTGATTTTGTTAGACAAAATATTTTGTTAGGCAAAGATAACATTACTTAACATTCTAGTACTTTTTAGCCTTTGCCCTTTTTGTTCTATACTTCAATTTCTAGTATTTTGATTCAACCATGTTTTGTAATCATGGCCATCAAATATCATGGTTGCATATATTTTGTAAAGCATAAGAGAATTATATAAATGTTATATAAATTATATAAAATGTTTTATTGTAATTTATATGATTAATTGATCACTTGATTGTTGTATTGACCATTAATCAAAATTTTTTTTTAATTTATTAAATTATTTTTTAAATGTGCGCTTCACATCGATCAGGCGCGCGTTTGCACTTTGCACTTTACGCCTAGGCTCCAGGAGGCCTTTGTGCTTAAGTGCACTCAGTGCTTTTAACAACACCAAGCTGGAAACAAAGATTGGATTAAGGTTTACTTACAAATGGGTATGCTCTGAAGCTCAAACAGGTGATCTACTGAAATCAGATTTGATGTGGGGCTGCAAACAGTAAATCAGAACTCTACAAGATCTGGTTTTGTGGGCTTGAAGGCTAATAAAAGGTGGGCGGTGCTAGGCTTTTAACTATTATCTATAAATTTCAGGGTTCTAAGAGTAAGGAATCAAGGTCTGGTTGCAACGTTTCAACTTTCAAGTTGCAGAAAATCAAAGAGAAAAGCTTCTAGGAATCAAAACTAGTTTTCCTAAGCATCAAGCCCAGGGTGTCCTTGGCATCACACCTTGGAGAAGAAGGGTTGCATCACATAAACTTCAGAGCATACTTACTACAATATTCCAACACAACTTGTGCTGTGCATTAAATAAATACTGTAACATCAATATATGTAGCCAGTTAAACCTAACCCTATCAGGCTCCTGGCTTGACTATTAACTAATTCCAAATTATTATTAGAACCCACAGATAAAGCCTAACAACATATGAAAACCCATCATAAGACCCAACCAACGAAAAGTTCTGCCATACCCTGAAACCTGAAAATTACAAAACTCCCAAGACTTTAAAAAAATAAAAATAACACTAATTTATACTAAACCAGCAACTTTCTAATGTAAAGAAACACCCAAAAAATAATTCAGTAATATTTAATGTAGCCTAGAGGAGTGTGCTCCTTAGGCCCTTAGACCATATTTTTGAAGAATTTTGATCTTTATATTGCACTTTCAAAGATGTTGGATCAATCTCACACTCCACAGACACAGAAATACACAACTAAGCCTTAAGCCCTACTAATTGGAATTGGCTACATGAGTCCTCTTTTACCATTCAAGTTAGCTAGGGTGCAAAAACACCCATGGGTTAGATAATTGAGTATACCTTGCCAAGATATAGTGCCAAGTAGTAAAGATGCTAAATAGAAATATATCTCACTTTCCTTTTTAAGTTTTAATAAAAAAAAGCATTAAGTTCTCTGTGTTTCAGCAAAGGCAACCATGTCCTTTCACATGCTTGGTTGAGTATGCAAGAGGAGAAGATTTTAGTTTTCCCATTTTGTGGTGTGTGTGTTGGGCGGGGTGGGGGGTGTGTGTGTAAGGTATTGAAGGTTCTGAACCAAAGGAGATCAGTAATGCAAAGCAGTTATAATACCATACAGAGGATTTTTTTTTAAAAAAATTAAAGGAGGTTAACAAATCAGATACTTCCAGACAATGAAGATTGATTTAGGAATAGTTATGTCTTCCTTGTTTTAATTATCCTCCATCAAAGCTAATCATTTTCTTAAAACCTAAGCATAAAAGACATTCAATTCAAATCTCCAAAGGAAAGCATCAACAGCTTTATTAAGCAATTTCTACTGTAGTCTCACACTTTCCTCAAGCAAAGTCTATAAGCATCCCAAAAAATGGTAATTTAAGGAAGAAAAGTCCAAATTTCATACCTCTGCAATAACTTGGATGCCATGGCACTTCTGCCCCACAGAAAAACATACACAGAGCAGAGTGGATATTAGACATTGGCGTACCTTCAAAAACCATGTATTATACTCTCGCTCTGTGTGTGTGTAAATTAAGAAAAGCCAGCCAATAAGAAAAGTGGAAACTGCAGAATGGTAGATCATCAAATCAATTCTAATTTTAAGTCTGGAAGCTCTTGGCACTTCTCTGGTAAATACAAACTATTGTAATAATTCTTGGTCCTAAATATTAGGTAGAACCTTTGAGTATTTAAGCATAAGGATATATCCGCAATTTTTTAGCTTCTAACTTTAGTTTTGTGTAACTCATGCGTCAAGGAAGGGTAAGATTTATCAGTTTTGCGTTCAGCAGCAAGTATGTTGACTTTGACCAAACATGGACAAGAAGTTTGATTGGTCATCATCTGTAAAAGTTATGGATTTACATACTCTTAAAGAAATGAATGAAGAAAACATGGGAAGACCAACTACTTGATTGATGTGTGATGGCCAAGAACCCTAGTTGATGTTCAACTCATCTCTCCTATAGACCTATAATTACTTTCCTTTTTTCTTTCTATGCTCTTTTAGATGTATTCCAGCCCCAAATACAAACAAAAACTTGACATTTTAGCCATTTTTCAAAATTCTTGACCTAAGTCACCAAACCAGTCATTATACGTAGCTTGGTAAGATTGACGTGGGACAGAGGTGGTGATACCAAATCTAATGTAGGAGTTTCTGGAAAGCATTTGTTGTAGTGTTGAGGAAGACCTAGGATTAGGGTTTTAAAGTGGAAAAAAAAAGAGAGAGGTTAGATTAAGGTTTACTTACAGAGTAACATGATGAGTATGCTCTGAAGCTCAAAGCAGGTGATTTACTGAAGATCAGATCTGATATGGGGCTGCAAACAGTAAATCAGAACTCTACTAGATCTGGTTTTGTGAGCTTGGAGGCTAATAAAAGGTGGGCTGTGCTAGGCTTTTAACTATAATCTATAAAGTTCAGGGTTCTAAGAGTGAGGAATCAAGGTCTGGTTACAAGTGGGTTCCAGTTAGCTCAACTGGTAAAGTCTCTGATAATTGTATAAAAGATCTGGGGTTCAATCCCCGCCTACACCAAAAACTGATTGGTGTCTTGGTCTGATGATAAAGAGCTATCATTAGGAGCAGATGTCATAGATTGAAACTCTCTCTCAAAAAAAAAAAAAAAAAAAAAAAAAAAAGTTCTGGTTACAAGGTTTAAACTTTCAAGTTACTAAAAATTAAAGAGAAAAGCTTCTAGGTATCAAAGCTAGTTTTCCTAAGCATCAAGCTCAGGGTGTCCTCTTCATCACACCTCATAGAAGAAGGGTTGCATCACATAAACTTCAAAGCATACTTGCTACAATATTCTCATATAACTTGTTCTGTCCATTGAATGAATACTGTAACATCAATATATGTAGCCAGCTAAACCTAACCCTATTAGACTCCTGGCCTGACTAATAATTCCAAGCTATTAGAACCCACAAATAAAGCCTAACAACATATGAAAACCCATAATAAGACCTAACCGACGAAAAGTTCAGCCCATACCCTGAAACCTGAAAATTACAAAACACCCTAGACTTTTTTTATATTAAAAAATAACACTAAATTATACTAAACCAATAACTTTCTATTGTAAAGAAACACCCAAAATACAACTCAATAATATCTAATGTAGCGTAGAGGAGTGTGCTCCTTAAGGCCCTTAGACCATATTTTTGAAGAATTTTGATCTTTGTATTGCTCTTTCAAAGATATTGGATCAATCTCTCACACTCCACAAACACAGAAATACACAACTAAGCCTTAAGCCCTACTAATTGGAAATGGCTACATGAGTCCTCTTTTGCTGTTCAACTCTATCTAGGGTGCACAAACACCTACGGATAGATGATTGAGTATGACTTGCCAAGATATAGTGTCAAAGTAGTAAAGATTCTAAACAGAAATATATCAATTTCCTTTTAAATTTTTAATAAAAAAGCAATTAAGTTCTCCGCGTTTCTGCCAAAGGCAACCATGTCCTTTCACATGCTTTGTTGAGTATACAAGAGGAGAAGATTTTTTGGTTTTCCCATTTTGTGGTGTGTGTTGAGGGAAGCAATTAAGTTCTCTGCGTTTCAGCCAAAGGCAACCATGTCCTTTCGCATGCTTTGTTGAGTATACAAGAAAAGAAGATTTTTCGATTTTCCCCTTTTGTGGTGTGTGTTGAGGGGAGCAGGGGGGTGGGGGAGGAGAAGGTATTGAAGGTTCTGAATCGAAGGAGATCAGTCATGCCAAAGCAGTCATAATACCATACGGAGGAGTTTTTATTAAAAAAAATAAATAAATAAAAAAAGGTTAACAAATCAGATACTTTGCCAGAAAATGAAGATTGGTTCAGGAATAGTTATGTCTTCCTATTTTAATTATCCTCCATCAAAGCTAATCAGTTTCTTAAAACGGTAAATCCTAAGCGTAGAAGACGTTCAATTCAGATCTCCAAAGGAAAGCTTCAACAGCTTTATTAAGAAATTTCTATTGCAGTCTCACACTTTCCTCAAGCAAAATGCAGTTCTATAAGCATCCCAAAAAATGGTAATTAAGGAAGAAAAGTCCAGAGTTCATACCTTTGCAATAACTTCCGCTGATGGCTGCACTTCTAGGATCTTCACCCTCATCGACACCACCCTATTAAATTAAAATTTACAAAATACCTATAATAATCTCATATAAAAGAATTATATCATGAACAGAAGGAAATACAAGTTTAGTAAAAACTACTATAACTTTTACTTTAAACTAGTCATGGAACCCGCGCATGATAATATTTTTAGAGGGGTCTCATTAATATATATAATTTTTAATTTGAACTAATTTAATAAATAATAATATTCATAATCATATTTTTATTTATTATAGTGACAATCACAAATGTAATATATATAATTTATATCGTACCAAAATCAAAACAATACGATTTTTCTTAAAAATTCAAAAAGTAAGTTAGTGAAAATATTAATTTTTTAATGAAATTTCTTTATAATATTTTGTGTATCATCAATAAGTATATAAAATTTGGAAATTATTCTTTTAGTTTTAAATAAACTTTCTCAAACCCAATTTTTCTACCATACAATCAAAAACGCCGAGAAACGTAACTAAAAAAATTAATAAAACTTATCAAAACTACAATTTAAATAAAAAAGAAAGGGAAATATAAAAAATTGTAACCATTTTTCCTTTAAGAAAAAAAAAAAAAGAATACAATTCCAAAGGGGAAAAAAGTAGAGAAATTGTAGGGTAACAAATTGGTGCACCCAAGTCCAAAGCATGCAAGACCCGGGCCCAATAAGTCCACTGCAATATGTATTTGTAGATAGTGGGCTTAAGAATCAGATTTGAATGGTGAGGGCTTCGTTTTACATATTCTTAAAAATGAACTAAAAAGCAGATTAGAAGGCCCAAAGCACACCGAGATAACTTGGAATAATTCTGTTTTATTTAGGTCCGAGGAAAAAATCTAGCTTAATAAATTTAATTTTATAGTGCAGTACATTGAGAAAGCACGTCCTACGAAGGATAATACTTAAGTCAAGTTGCATAGCACAAGCACAATGCCCAATTTTTATTATTAATACAAAATAAATTATTATAAATGATCAAAATAAATTAAAATAAATAATGATTTTTTTAGATATATAGATTTTTTTTTATAATAGAATTTTAATAAGAAAAGCATTTCTAAACCTCTTAAAGCTTTGATTATAGGGTTTCTATCATTTTAAGGTGCTTATAGTGTCCACACAGTGAAAGTATATTTTATGACGTGTAACACTTACATCAAACCAAAATCATATTGCCCAAGAACAAATTAAATCAATGTTGAAAAAAATAAACTTCTACTCATATATAACATTCTAATAATTTACTATTTTTAAACATGAAAAAGAAAGTGACAGAAAATGTGAGTCAACACATACAGAATATAACTAAGATTTATTATAAATTAGCTTGTTTATATCTTAACCTTGTAATTATATTACTTAAATTTTTTTTGGATAAATACATTACTTAAAAAGTTGATTCTCAAAATAATAATAATAATAATAATACTCACTTAGAAAGTTATATTAATATGTCTGTTTGATTTGCTTATTCCTAATAGCTTATGTTCATAGTATTTATCAAATGTGTTGTAAAAGGCTAAGGCTGCTTTTAGCACCAGCTTTTTATTGGCTTTTTGCTAAAACTTATTGCTTTTTGCCCATGCAAGTCCCACAAAAAACCCAAGCTTATTTTGGCTCAAGTTTAGGATTCCATGTTATATGTATTCTACTGCAAAGTTATGATTTTTGCTCAAAATACCTAGTCTTTTTTTGCTTATTGTGGGTCTAGTGTTCCACTTTACACTTTTGCTATAGTATTTTCAGCAAAAAATCAATTAACTTTTTTTTATTTTTTATAGTTTTTTTATTTAGAAACTAGACTAGGAACAGCCTGGGCTTTCGTTTTTTATTTTTTATATATATATATATTTTTAAAGTTTTTAGCTTTTAATTACAGTACTTTCAGTAAAAATCTTTCAACATCAACTTTTGTTTTTTTAGGTTTTAGCTTTTAACTACAAAACTTTTAGCAAAAATATTTTAACTAAAAGCTAGATAAGTTGTTCTTATAAAACAGACACTAAAAACTTCTTTATTTCAAAAAAAAAAAAAGATGAAAGTTAGATTATTTGCAAAATATTTGAAACAAAAAATAGTTTGTCTATATTTGCCCATATATGTAAATGGGTAACGTCATTAGATTGTATTAATTTTAATTAATTTTAAGAGATGTCTGTCTTATCTATAAATTTATTGAATTAGTTCTGAACCAAAAACAATTCCAATAGTACATGTTAAAATGGGTAACGTCTTGGCCAAAAGTTTTATATTTTTGACTCGTACCTTCTTATATTTCCAAAAAAGACAATTAGGATTTAAACTTCCTTTCTAATTATTAAATTATAAAAAAACAGATAAAAATTAAACAAAAAATGGGTAACACCCCATAAATGTTAATGGGACGCTCCTACTAGTTCCACAACTATAATGTAAGTCCCTTACTTAAAGATTCTAATATTTTTTATAGTATTACTTTTGTTTCCAAATTTCCAATATTTAAAGTGTGTCAATCAATTGTTCGAATAAATCATTTCCCATTAATCCAATCCGTAATTTTCTTGATTCTGTATGTGTTGCCTTTTGAATATTGCTGCTAATCTAAGATAAGGGTTAAATTTGTTGTACACAAACTCAAGTCATGATTGTAGTTAATTTTGGGGGTGTATAAAACTATGTAAAATAGTTTGTATGTAATAAACATTACTCCTAGATAAAGCCAAACTGCAATTGTTAGTGAAGCTTGAATAATATAATTGTGCATGTGTGTATTTTTTTTTTCCAGGTATTCATATTCAATCGGGTGGTCTCATCAATGATATTTTTTTGAACATTCAAAAACCTACGGGAAACGGAAGCCAAAGCAATGGTAAAGAAATAATTGGATCAGGTATGTCACTGTACAAAGTTCCTTTTCTCAAGATTTGGGTTGTAAAAGCATTCATAGTAGTGGTGCTAAAATAGCTAAAAAAGCTATTTTAGCACCCAACACACTAAAAATACCCACAACATCAAAGATATTATACTTGAAAAAATTTAACTCTTAGTTACAGTAAACTGCCATCTTTAGAAACTGACTATAACTGGAAGTTAAACACAAATAATGTTGTTTACAATTGGTTCGCGTGCTACTTCTCTCTCCTCTCTTTTCTCTCTTTTTGCTTCTCCTCTGTTTCTAATTTTCTATCACCCATGCCTTCATGCCCAGCCTCTCCCCTTCTCCCTCTCCATTGAAATCAACTTTCTCACTCTATCTTGCCACTCTCTCCTTTCTCTAGTTTGCTTATGGCAATTGGGTTGGGTTCCGATCAGATCTACGATGGTTTGATGTGTGCTTCGATGGTCCGATCGGATTTATGGTGGTTTGATATGTGCTTCGATGGGGCTTCGTGGGTCTGATTAATTTTCGTTTTTCTTTTTCTTTTCCCGGTTGATGGTGGTGATGCGGATGTGGGTTTGGGTTTATGATTTGGTTGTGATTTTGGTGGTTGGTGGTTGTGGTTCTGGGTGGTGGTGATAGTGGCAATGGTTGTTGTGGCTAATTTTCTTTTCTCTCTTTTTACTTCTCCACTGTTTCTAATTTTCTATCACCCACGCCTTCATGCCCAGCCTCTCCCCTTCTCCCTCTCAACTGAAATCAACTTTCTCACTCTATCTTGTTCCACTCTCCTCTCTTAGGTTGGCTTATGGTAGTTGGGTTGGGTTTTGATCGGATTTACGGTGGTCCGATCATATTTATGGTGGTTTGATATGTTCTTCAGTAGGGCTTTGTGGGTCCGATTGATTTTTGTTTTTGTTTTTCTTTTCCCAGATGATGGTGGTGATGCGGTTGTGGGTTTGTGATTTGGTTGTGATTTTGGTAGTTGGGAGTTGTGGTTCTGGGGGGGTGGTGACAGTGGCAGTGGTTGTTGTGGCTGTGGTTGTTTCTGTCTCTTGTCCTAATTGCTCAATAACATATTCCTCTTATAGTACGAGGAATATTGTTAGGTACATAAAAACAGGTGTCAAGCTCTCATTCCTCCGTTCAAACCCTAATACAACTACTGTACTATACAATGGCTAGAAGAGAGAGAAAATTCACCGATGTCAGTGTAATGGGATGAATGGTGGCTCTGTGACACTGTGAAGGACAAGTAATAGACAAGGAAAGGGACATCAGGGAGGTCAAGAGTGATACACACGTTCTCAGCAGTGGTCCAACATAGCTTCAGTCAATGAGGAGTGTTCTACAGCCTCTGACCATAGGAAGTCACTATTTCCCTTTTACGCTAGTGCTAGGTGTCCATGCCAGGCACGTACTTCACTCTCCCCAAGGGTAATCACGCCATTGGTGTTGGAAAATTTAGACCCCGGTTGATAGAATTAACAAGTTTTAAACCCAAGTTGTTAATTAGATTTATTGTAAGTAAACCTTGTTAAAACAAACAAACATCAATATCATGCATAGTGGAATAGTAAATAAGACAATATATGATGACCTAGGAAAACCAATGAAACAAACTAGTTTCACAGTAAAAAACCTGGGGGGAAACCTTCTCGAAAAGCAATTCACTATAGTAAAGAGAAGTTTCAGATCTAATACAAAACCTTTGTCCCTAGACTCTACAATCCCCGTATATGAACTTACAGCAGAAACCTTCTACTGCTTCAGAACCTCCGAACTCTTCAATATATGAACGCCACCCTTTTGCACGGATCCCAGTAAGTGACTAACTCCAGCAACTTGAAGATGATAGGCCAAGAATGTATTGATCCCCTGTGATGAATTAACCAATTAATTAGCCAAGTTGATTAATTAATCAGATTAACATA
Source organism: Notholithocarpus densiflorus (assembly GCA_030021035.2). Taxonomy (NCBI): domain Eukaryota; kingdom Viridiplantae; phylum Streptophyta; class Magnoliopsida; order Fagales; family Fagaceae; genus Notholithocarpus; species Notholithocarpus densiflorus. The sequence continues at coordinate 232,190 of JARYZH020000365.1, forward strand.
CAATATGTGTGGTAGTACAAACAAATCACCAACTAAAATAAAATGCGGCGAAAAATAAAATTGACATGGTGATTTGTTTACGAATGAGGAAAACCTATACGGCAAAAACCCCACCAGGTGATTTTAAGGTCACCACTTTTAAGAATCCACTATTATCACAACAAGCGGTTATAAGTAAAGGAATCCCAGTACCTTATACCAACTTATAGTTGAACCCTTACCCCAATACTCGATTGGACTTGTTCTGTGGTGATAATCTCTCCTTTTCAATGCAAGGTTCCTAGTACGTGACTAACCGATAGATGCACGGATCCCAGTACGCGACTTAATCACTAACTTGAGAAAGATGTTGACTGTAAAGTTATTGAGTTCATTACACGATGAAGATCATGAAACTCCTTGGTCACAAAACTCTACGGTATACAAACACAGCAGCTTCTTCAAGAGAAAGATGAAGTAGGGCAAATTCTGTCTCCGATCACAATTTGCATGAACCCAACTTTGCTTAACATTCGCGCAACCTTTGACTGCCCTTAAAACAATCCTTATATATGTTTAGGGTTGTGAGAAAAGAAAGCCCAAACATGTATTCACGGATTGGATTGAAATCAGCTTTGAAAAAATGAACTTCATAAACCTATTTAGATAGCTTATCTGTCGAGAAGTTGCCGAGCATCGGGCTTCAGTAGCTTTTTTAAACCTCGATAGATACTAGCTATCGAGCTTTAAAATCCAGCACTTTTCACTTGTTTCTTGTACAGACTTGCATGGCTTTAACACTTAATCTTGAAACCTTATTCCTTGAAGCATTAAACACATCCTAGATCTACCCAATTACAAGTAAAGTGCGTTTTGTCAAAGGATTAGCTAATTACATAAAATATTAACATGTGTTCCTAACATTGATTCACATATGTCCTAACAGAAGATGTTGTTGGCTGCAAAGTTCTTCACTTCATTAATAATGAAGATCAAGAAGTACTTGGTTACAAAACCCTTTGGCGTAAAAGACGTAGTAACTTCTTGCAGAGAGAATAAGGCACTAGGTCACTTTCTGCATGCGTTCTCTTTATATAAAGGCATTTAAAATAAGCCTTATATATGTCTTGAGTTGTGAGAAAAGAAACCCTACGCATACATGTCAGCATGAGCTGAAAATCAAATCCGGAAATTCTGATTTCGTAGATCTCGACAGATTTAGCTTCTATCGAGCTTCGTTCTTAAATCTCGATATATACTACTACTGTCGAGGTATCTGTCGAGTTTTAATGAACAACTTTTCTTCACTTGTTTCTTGGTCCAATCTTCATGACTTTAATACTTGGCTTAAACAACATGTTTTTTGAAGTACTAAACCCATCCTATATTACCACCAAGCGCGCTGGTTAGATGGTAAGGGTCTATCCAGGCTTAAGCAAGGTCTCGGTTTCGAGTCCTTGTGTACGCAGCTGTGTTAAATACTTGGTTGGGAGAGCTTTGCCGCCCGAAAGGGTCCTTCCCGGCTCGAATCCGGATTAGTCGGTGAACCCCGTAAGGGGCATCGGATTACCGGGTGGGAAACCAAAAAAAAAAAAAAAAAAAAAAACCCATCCTATATTTACCCAATTACAAGTAAAGTACATTTTGTCAAAGGATTAGCCAATTACATAAAATATGTCCCTAACAATTGGCACGATCCATGGATACCCTCGCTTTGCCAACATCCCATTTTCTTTCCTCACAGCTTGTCCACGTGTAAGGTATGGATTCAGCCAGGTCAACACTCATGTTTGCCTTGGTTGGTATACTGTACACTCACCAACACACGCTGTCACCGACAATTCCACTCCTGAATAGAAGTAATAGAGCCGGAACATAAGCTAGTGTCCCTAGTAAAACACAGATAATAAACTTTATGAAGAAATAGGGGGCCCTTAAGGACCAAGCCTATCTCTTCTATCTGTAGATCTAATCTAGGCCAAAATAGAGGAGAAGAGAAGAGATGGTGCAATGCTCTATGCATTACATGAGGCCCATTTGAGAAGGAAGGGGAGGGAGGAGGTGTGTTTGAATTTTTTTTTTTTTTTTTGGTAAAAGTGTTTGAACTTTGAATCATCAAATAATTGGTTGAAACTTGGAATATCATATCTTTTCATTCTTCATATCTAAATTTACAAATCCCCTATCTCCCCCACCCCCCCTATTTATAAAGCGATAGTTACACTAAGGGGAAGAGAGATTTGAACTACAGATGCATTTTTTTAAAAAAATATAAAGAGGTGCTTCCAAGAGCCTTATAGCTTAACAAGTTGGCACCTTGGCACCTAATTACACTAGGGTTCAAACCCTCCATCCCTATTGTAACTATCAAATTAGAAAAATAAATAAAGAGATGCCAATTAAGTTACAAAAATCTTGACTGTTAAACAGCATATCTAATAGGTCGTAACACCCAACATTATTAATATTGTATTAGGTAACACATGTAGTGGTACTATACTACCATTTTGATCTAATGAAAATGATTTTTATCAATTGAAATATGAATATATATATATAAATATATTTTGATAAATCAATTGAAATACAAATATATTTTAGGATATCCATATGATTCATAGGCCAAAATATAAAATAAAAATTCTAAAAAATCAAGTAGTATTAACAGTCTTAAACATTACTCAAAATTAAAAAAAAGTAAGATTTTATGTTAATAAATTGTTGATCTCTTCGATAGCATTATAAGTGAAAATAAGCATTTCAAAGAATGAATTTTGACATGCTTTATGGAAAAAACATGCAAGAATTAGAAAAATTAAGAGGATTTTTTTTAAGAAATTATTTCGATAGTCAATAATTGTATCTATTTTGAAATAGAAATCCTAATTTAATTTTTTAGGAATTATGTTAATTTATTTAAATTAATATGTAATTTTTTTTTTTGAGAATTTGAATGTAATGTGAATTTGTAATGTGAATTTTTTCTTGGGGGGGTAATTCGATAGTTACAACAGGGAGGGAAAATTTGAATCCTAGATGTGTTGACAACACCAAAATACTAACTAATTGAGTTAAAAGACTCTTGGCATGTGAGTCATATTTTAAATTTGTTAGAATTCTTAGAAACCCGTTGCAGTTAAAAAAAGACAAGTGAAATGACTTCATTTTAATTATTATAGTATCTGTATGCAAAGTACTGGTTAATCCAAACTTATATGAAAATGAAAGAAAATATTTTAATAAAATATTTAAAATTAAAACATTAAATAGATAATGGAATTATTGGGTTTAAAATATAATTTACCTAAATTATTCAAATAATAAATTGTGTAAATTTTGCTTTTATCAAAACCAATAATTAGTGTAGATTATAATTTATAGTAAATAGTGAAACTTCTTTAAAATTCTTGATAGTTTTAGTAATTGAATTTTAATTTTAATTGTATTTTAAATTTCTTGAAAAATTTAAGTAGAGTTCAATTTATAACAAACTAACTTAATAGTTTTAATATTTATAGTGCAATACATTGAAAAAGCATGTTTTACAATGGATAATACTTAAGTCAAGTTGCATAGCACAAGCACAATACCCAATTTTTATTATTAATACAAACAATTATGATAAATGATCAAAACATTTTAAAATAAATAATTTTTTTAAATATATAGAAGTTTTTTATAATCGAATTTTAATTTTTTAAAAAAGCATTTTTAAACCTCTTATAACTTTTTTTAGGGGAAAATCTCTTATAACTTTGGTTATAGAATTTCTATACTTTTAATGTGCTTATAGTGTGTCCAAAATAATATTTTATATTATATAACGTGTAACACTGACATTAATCCAAAATCATATTGCATAAGCATAATGTGTAAGACCCAACTTAAATCAATGAAAAAAGAAAAAAGTAAGACCCAACTTAAATCAATGTAAAAAAAATGGAATTATACTCATATATAACATTCTAATAATATATTATTTTTATACATGAAAATGAAAGTGATAAAAAATGCGAGTCGGCACATACAGAATATAACTAAGATTTAATATTAATAACTTGTTTATATCTTAACCACATAATTATATTACTTAAAAAGGTTTTTTTGTATAAGTATATTGCTTAAAAAGTTTATTCTTAAAAAAAATAAAATAATCACTTAGCAAATTATATAAATGGCAAAATTTAGCTACAAAATTGATTGTAGCTTAAGGCTACAAAATTGGATGTAGCTACCTTACTCAATATCTTTTTATTAGAGGTGAATTTTGACAAATCCACCATTGGATTACATTTTTTTTTATATATATATATTCTCCATGCTTGCAAAATTTTTAGAAAATTAAAGATTAATAGTTATGTCATCAATAGATTGTTTAAATTGCAAGTTTCTGTAGTTTAAAATTATTCATAAAATATAATTTTATAGATCATTTAGTAAATAATATCCGATTGGCACAAAATTTGACATGTGTATTAAGAGCATAAAGAACATACAATTCAATAGTTAGATTTTAAAAATATGTAGTAATATTAATAATATTGAGTAAGGTTGTAACTTAAGATTACAACTAATTTTATAACTAAATTTTGTCCTTATATTAATGTCCGTTTGAGATTTACTTATTTCAGTAGCTTATTTGTATAGTGTTTATCTAAAGATATAGTTTTTAGTAACTTTTATATCAAATGTGCTATAAAAGGATGAGGATATGTTGGCACCTGGTTTTTACTAGCTTTTTGCTAAAAACATATTTACTATTTATTGGCTCCAAGCAAGTCCCACAAAAACCCAAGCTTATTTTGTTTTGCATTTAGCGTTCCACGTTACACGTATTCTACTGCAAAGTTTTGGCCAAAAAGTCAGCTCCAATTAACTTTTTGTAGGTCTCATTTTATGATTTTTGCTCAAAATACCCAGTATTTTTTCTTTTTGTTTATTGTAGATCACAGTGTCCCACTCAACTTTCTGCTACAATACTTTTAGCAAAAAATCGATCAGCTTATTTTATTTAGATTTTGGCTTTTATCTATGACACTTTCAGCAAAAACCTTTCAGCGAAAAACTAAATAAACAGTTAAAAACAGACATTAAAATCTTTTTTTTTTAAAATAAAATTTAGATTATTTGCAAAAAAAATAAAAAGTAAAAAATTTTGACACAAAAAATATGTCCTCTCTATATTTGCCCATATATGCATGGTTACTTTGAATGTAAATGGAGGGAGGGGGGAGCCTTTGGACTAATAATTTTAACCGAATTTAAGAGATGTTTATGTTATTTATAAATTTATTAAGCCAGTTAAAAGTACATGTTAAAATAGATAACATTTTGGCCAAATGTCTTGTGACTCGTACACTTTTATATTTCCAAAAAGACATTCCGAATTTAAACTTTCTTTCAAGCTATTGAATTATCAAAAACAAATAAAAATTAAACATAAAATAGTTAGCACCCCAGAATTGTTAATGGGACGTTCCTACCACAACTATAACTTTTATTTTTTTGAAAAACACCACGACTATAACTTATGTCCCTTACTTAAAGATTTTAATATTTTTTACCGTATCACTTTGGATTCCAAATTTTCAAGATTTAAACTGTGGCAATATTGTTTGAAGAAATCATCCCCCTAATATAATCTATAGCTGTCTTGATTCTATATATGTTTCCTTTTGAACGTTGCAGTTTAGTAATTTAGGATAAGAGTTTTTTTTTTTTTTTTTTTTTTTGTGAGAAAAATAAGAGTTAATTTGTTTTACACAAACTATTTTATAGTTTTACATATATCTCATAAGTTGGAAATCGTGATTTCATGTCACCATTTCAATAACTTTTTGGGATGTGTGTAAAAGTATATAAAATAGTTTGTAAGTAATAAACACTACTTCTAAGATAAAGCCAAATTGTAATTTTTTTTTTTTCAAGATGTCAATTTATCCTAGGATATAGAGAATTTTTTTTTAATTATTATTTTAGAAACAGATATAGTGAAGCTTGAATTATATAATTTTGTGCGTTTATTTTTTTCCTTTAAAGGTATTCATATTCAATCAGCGGGTCCCATCAATGAAACTCGTTTGAACATTCAAAAACTAGTGGGAAATCGAAGCAATGATAATGAAACTAGTGAATCAGGTATGTGATTGTCCAAAGTTCCTTTTCTCAAGATTTGGGTGGTGAAAGAGCAGTCATCTTGTGTCTTTAAATTTTTCTCCAAATTTTATATAAGAATTTATTTTTCTTGTTTTTAGCTAACAATTTTTCAAAACATTCACATCAGAATCCCTATTTTATACTTTATTTTATAAAAATATTACTTATTTAATTTTTTTTATTCAACCCACTTTTCAAAATATCATACCACAGTTTTAAAAATAGAACCAAACCAGACTAAACTAGCAAGTTTAATTGAGAATAGAACTATAATTTGGTTCAATCAAAACCTCCAAAACTAGTAAAAAACCGGGAACTGGTACTTTTTTTTTGGTTCTTTGACCATTCCAGTTTTTAAAACTATGCAAAGCACCTTTTTTTTTTCTTTTTTTCTTTTTTCAGTTATAAGACCCAAAAAATAATATATAAGAGTTTGGGAATAAACAATGCTTTCCTGAATATAGAGAAGTATTGCATTTGTACTAATTCATGTAAAATAGCATAAAGTTCAAAATATAATCAATGAAGTCCAAAAATCACCCACATCTTATCATGAACCGATTACGCAAAATATGATATTGCAAAAATGTGCTTGAGCAAATATACAAACAACTGTAGCTTATTCAAAACACACACACACACACACACACACACATATATATATGTTGTATATATAGGTATATACAAGGATAGGTTGTAATAATGATGTTTGAGTTTGGAGAATATGGTTTCATAAAGTGAAAATTCAAGTTCTGGAATTTTCTAAGTGAAAATTCGAAAATCTGAATTTTTTGAAATTTTCTGGAATTTTTTGGTGAGTGTTCAGAAAGGTTGAAGAGGTTTCAATCTTTGTTAACCGTTTTATGAAAAAATAACTAACTCTCCATACGTGCATTTTCATGAAACATACGTACCTTTTCATGAATAGAGGCTTATGTTCACTTGAAAAATAACTAACTCCACAAAAAAGTAAGTTTGAGAGAAACACAAGAAATCCTATGGTCATTTTTCAGAATTGCTATCTATAGAACCCAACATCTTAGTTGTATCCTGGGGACAAATTTGTGATAACCCTTTAGTAACAAAAGTGTGGGGGGCAAATATTGTTTAAGGAAAACGATATAGTGCCTCCAAGTTTTACTCAACACACGAATAGCTCTTCGGATCCCGCAATACACCCGATTGCATCCGCCAAAGCTTGACTTCTTCCAATGCTTCCCAGTAGCACCAAAACCTCACTTGACACTTAGTATGGGTGTGGTAAGTGTTTAGGCTATCAACCTCTCAAGGATTTGGAAATGGAGAGGTAGGAGTTGAGTTAAACCACAAAGGATTGTGTAGAGAATTGTGGGTATAATCTCTCACTCTCTCAAGGGTTGTGGCTAGGGTTTTCTCTCTGAAAGCACTCCTTAACATCTGTGGGTAAGGTGGGTATATATAGTGTGGTTAGGGACAAGGTGTATCGGATATGACAAATTGGCAAAACAAAATGTTTTGCGGGTATCTCGTGGCAAAGCCTTACTCGCGAGACACTCACGAAAACCAGTTGTCACCAACTGTCATGACTCTTCGCATTCCAGTCATGTGCTGAGCACATGCTTCACTTTGCAGGAAGGCTTCTCGCGAGCTACCCGTGAAAACTTCTTTGCTCTTCACTTTTCCTTGAGTCTTCACACTCTCTCTCACACACAACCCTTACAAAGAAATCCCACATAAAATACATGGTACATAAGATTGAACATAATTACAATCAAATTTGGCACGGAATTAAAGCCAACACAAAATAGTTGTAAATCACAACTTTACAAGTTTAAACAAGCACATATTGTGATCCTATTTTGGAAGTACCTCTTTGTGAAATAAAAAGAGTACAAGTGAGTTCATTAATTGAATATTCAAGGATCAATAATGAAATATTGGATTGTGTCTCCACATATAATTTGAGTATACATCATATAGATGTGAAGTGACTTTCTTAAAAAAAAAGTGATCTTGGTAAGGAAGTTTGCTTGAAAGACCTGTGGGTTTGTATTTCCTTACTTAATTAAATGAAAAATATTTTATGAATGAGAATCAAGTAAAGAAATATAGTGGAGATGTGCACTATATTAATCTCATTTTGAGATTTATGTTATCTCATTTTGTTGAGATTAGTAATTTCTCATTCTATTGGGAATTGTGTTATCTCATTGTGTCGAGATTGGTGTTGAGAACTTGCTTCTTAGATTTTAATATCTTTAAAGAGGCAAAGACACTTTGATTCCAATAATAAATAAAAAAATTACTGGAAGGGCAGATGCACTGCTTGAGTTTGCTAGTGAATTAAGTACATGTTGCGCATCATGTATGGAACTAAACTAGATATTGCCTTCACAGTATGTAGACTTTCAAAATTTCTAAAACTTGAGGTTGATCACTAGAAAGTACTTAATTGTGATGAATATCTATTATATAGAATATTCAAGTTTAATTCTATTATTGATGTGAGTGATAATATCTATGTCTGGTTAGATAATCACTACATGTGGGGGTGCTATGTGTAAGCATTAAAGAAATAAGGTGTATTTCTTACTCTACTATAGAATTAAATTGAGAGTATTAATTATAATGGTAACGGACAAGAAAAGAAAATGGCTAAGGTTTTGATAAAGTGTCGTGGCCATGACCATAGTGAGCCATTCCTTATACTGTAATTGTGAAACCACAATGCATATGGTATACATGAGTTGTATACAATGTGAACTTAGACTTAAAAGTCTAAGACCAGAATATGTAAGGCAAGTCAAATGTGGTTGGACTAGTCTATTGCCTACGTAATTCTATATATAAAATAGGTTCTTTACCAAAGTGTGTCTCGAAACTTGGTAAGGATAACATCCATTGGAATGGGACTAAAACCCTTCTTTTAAGAGAATCATCAATAGTGGGAACCCAACCTCGAACTAATTATATATAAAAGGTTTAAAGGATAACAACAAGCTATTGATACGTGGTTAGTAAGAACACTAAATTTGTGTCTCATTTAGGATGGATTAGTGTAGACTGTTACGATGAAATTGAGGATGAGTTTTAAACTCTTAATGAAATTCATAAATCATAAATGTCTGTGTAACAGGGACATAAGAAGGAACTTCACCTTTGTGAACATAGGAGTGGTGCCGCTTCTAGCAAGAGTAAAATGGTTTTCTCTTGTACATGTTTACTAAACCGAGTAGAGCACAAGGCCATAATAGTGCTAACAACTTGGATTTCTAAATGTGTTATGGATGTTCTCATGTGTGTGTTGTTTTCGATTTCAACACATAAGAGTTTTGGTGTAAGCACCAAGCCACCATTAACTCTGTTAATTTCTTGAGCAATTACACTAGAGGGAGGTTTAAGTTGAAAGACACCTTCCATTATGCATGATAGGATATCAATTAAGTGAGACATATATTATTACAATCTAGTGGAGGATTGTTGTATATATAGGTATATACAAGGATAGGTTGTAATAATGATGTTTGAGTTTGGTGAATATGGTTTCATAAAGTGAAAAAGTGAAAATTCAAGTTTTGGAATTTTCTAAGTGGAAATTTGAAAATCTGAATTTTCTGGAATTTTCTGCAGAATTTTCTGGTGACTGTTTAGAAAGGTTGAAGAGGTTTCAATCTTTGTTAACCCTTTTATGAAAAAATAACTAACTCTCCATATGTGTCTTTTCATGAAACATACATGCCTTTTCATGAATAGAGGCTTATGTTCACTTGAAAAATAACTAATTCTACAAAAGAGTAAGTTTGAGAGAAACACAAGAAATTCTGTGGTCATTCTTCAAAATTGCTATCTGTAGAACCCAACATCTTGGTTGTATTATGGGGACAAATTTGTGATAATCCTTTAGCAACAAAAGTGTGGGGAGCAAATATTGTCTAAGGAAAACGATATAGTGCCTCCAAGTTATCTATTTTCTATTTTTGTGTTAACCTTGTTCTTCCATTATTATTTTGTGTAATATCCCCAACAATATTTATATTTATATATATATAAATATAATATCCCCAACAATATTTATATTTATATATATATAAATATATATATAAATATATATATATATATATATAGTTCATTCTCTAAATTGGTCTCTTATCCTATTTTAGGGAGATGAATGTGAATGCTAACATTGACAATCAAATTTTGTGAATTTTTTTTTTCAATAATTACCACTCCATGATTCCCTTTCATCATAGAAAACTATAACGAAAGCATTCATAACAATGTGAAATTATAAGATGGAAAATAATGAAATTTAAATTTTAGTATTTAATTTGAAATTAGGATTAAAATATAGGGTTTTACATTTATAATGCTTATCTTTTCTGCTCTTTTTATGAGAATAATTTTCAAATTTGCAATTTAGCAAGGTTTTTACATTGCAGGGCTATCTTCGTTGAGCCGACTAGTTTCAAATCTCCAAACTCTCTTGGGTATTGTACTTTAGAACTCAATTTATTATAGTTCCTTAGGTACAATAATTAAATTCAAACATATAATTGTATTGAGTTATATTGTTTTTGAAAATAATAACACTATTTATGTTTTATTTGTTAATAACTATGTGCTTTAATTTAATTAGAAACCCTAGCTAATGTATTAAACTTAAAAAACTGTATCTAAGTTTTGCACATTAATTTAATTTTTCTGTGTGTTTGAAGATTCAAAATTCAAAGACTGACATCAACTAAGAATAATATGACTAATTTTTAATTGTTTATAGTTTAATTATTTTTTGATTAAAAAATTGTTTCATAATGGGAACAAACATATTTACTTGAATAACTATTTTTAAACTGTTATTTTTTTTTTTCAAAGTTACATTCCCGTCATAATCGAAACTTAAAATTTGTTTCTAATTTTCATATTCCTCCCATTTTAAAAATATTAACATCACATTCACTCCAATTGGTTCTTTATTACATTCCCTCCAATTTTTTAATTTTTTTTTCTTTTATATTTTCAGTTTTTCACTTGCTTATTATCACCTAATGAAAATGAAGAATACAAGTGGATAGGATTTATAGGTGTTAGTCTTAAATGCTCACCTCAAAAATAATACTCTTAACTTATTGGGTAATTTTGTTACTTATTATAAGCACACGTGCTTACTCACTTCTTAACACTATTAAACTAAGTCCATGGGATCGGAAATTGTTTTCTTTTTGCTAAGTAAATGAAGGAAACAACTAAATGAGACTTGTAGATATTAATCTCAAGCGCACCTTAAATGGAGTACTCTAATCTTTAAGGTCGCTTAGATAATTACGAGCAAAAGAGATTGTGACTTTTTTTTTGTTTGTTTGTTTTGTAATAGTTAATTTTTCAATGTTTTGATTATTCACCAAGGTATCAAGCATCTATATGAAATGAAGTTGACCCACTTCCTATCCAATGAACTCCTGAGTCACATGAAGGAACAGTTTTCAATTTCAAATGATCAACAAAGGAGGACTGGTCGCTTTAATGATGCCATCCTCCGTGCAACCAAGGAAGGGATTTTTGAGTTTGTATTTGAAATGGTGAAAGCGGATCCACAATTTGTGTGGAGCCATGATGCAGGATCAATAAACATTTTTTCGGTTGCTGTCCAATATCGTCGAGCCAAAATCTTTAGCCTAATCTATGGTCTTGATATGAAAAACGCTTTGGCGAGGTTTCCAGATTCCTCCTACGGCAATAACTTATTACATATGGCAGGGATGTCAGCACCTTCTACATCACTTAATCACATCGCAGGTGCAGCTTTACAGATGCAAAGAGAACTACAATGGTTTAAGGTTATCTCTCTCACTTTCAATTTCTTGGTCTTTATCTATTGGCTATATGTTACACTTAAACTATTAATTATTAAAGTCTTTAATCAAGCAGTAACAGTAGGCTACAAAATGTTACTGTGGCCCTTCGGAATATTTTTTGGTGTTTGGTTTGGAGTTCTTTCGCTATCGCTGGTACTAAAATTTGCAAAAAATTTCTAAATTTTTATGAAAATATTAGGTAATAAGTTTTAATTCATTACTTTAAAATATTAAGATATAAAACTTAAATCAACCTACAAAAATAATATCATAGATAATATCATATGTGAAGGACAATCTATTGAAAGATCTTTCAGAAGAGAAATAATGAAACGAGCACGAGGCTCAGTGATGGAGTTATAGTGTGACCGTGGTGTGAAAACAAAGGTCATCACCATATTAAGGATTCGAGGTCCCTTAGCAAACTCATTTGTGGAGAAATTAAGAGTATCTCCCCACACCATGACCTTCTCACAGAAGAGTGAGGCCAACTCGTCACGAGGTATGTTACGTAGACGAGGATGACTAGGATGGTCTGGATGTTCTACCCTAGGGACATGTAGTACCTCGGAAATGAAATCCGGAGTAACTATGATATGTGTACCTTGGAATACCATAGTAAACCTAGGTACAGAGGTATCGATGGCATGCATGTTGGAGTAAAACTCCTGTATGAAACACTAGGACACATTTTGGGTATCTCACATAGAGACGCCCAACCCCGAGAGCTAAATGCACCGGGTAAAGGAGTGTCTAGAAAGTCAGACAAAATGACTTGGCATTCTGAATGAATCGCCCGAACAGAAAAGTTCTCAAAGAAATCATCTCGTGCCTTCTCATCACGAAATCGAACAGAATCAGGAGGAAAGGGAGCAAAAGAAGAAGAGGAAGAACCACGATGTCTTATTGGGTTCTTAGAAGGGACAGACTTTTTAGGTGCCACGAGAAGGAAACTAAAACGAGAGAGAGAGAGAGAACACAGCAGGAACATGATGCAAAGGAAAGAAGAAAAAGACCACGTGCAATGCATGATAATGCATGAACATGTTACGTGCTGAAGAAATTGCATCATGGGTAGAACCCAATCCAAACTACAGCGCTCACATTGTATAATCAGGCACACAACCTAGAATGCATGAAAATTTGATTATAATGATAAAGAATGCAATGCATGAGCATGTGAGATCATATTATCAACACCCAACCCAAAAATTTTCATAGGAACTCAAAAACCCCAAATTTTTCAAAACCCAAAAGTTAGGTCACAAAATGCATGAAAATGATGAGAAAAGAGAAAAAGAATGGATTTAGACCAGTTACCAGAGGATTGAAGCTTGATAGAGGCCGAAAAAGGGATTGGTAGAAGGATTTTGGTGAAAAAGAAAGGTTTGAATCGAGAGAGAAGAGAGAGGTATCGAGATACTTGAGTTTGAAATGAAACAGATCGGACCTTAGGTATATATTAAAAAACGCAGCTCGATAGATCGAGAAGGTATCGAGCTTCTATTGAGAACAAAAACTCAATAGATTGAGAGGTATCGATAGCAAAAAGATCTTGATAGATCGAGGAGATATCGAGCATCTATTGAGTAGACAAAGACTCCAAAGAATTGGCTCAATGGATCGAGCTATTTATCGAGAGGTATCCAGAACAAACCTAGAAATCTTAATAGAAGAGGCACATATTGAGGAGCTATTAAGCATCTATCGAGAATGTATCGAGAAGCCTGAAACAAGGTTTTCAAGGAGGAGAAGCAGCACAAGATGAATGCAAACAAGATAGACACCAAAACACACAATCAAAGAGCATGTTACGCATAGAAACACATCCTCAACTCTAGATGCAAAACATTCCTAGATCAAAAACACACTAAACAAGTCTAACCAATTTTATTGCAAAAACATGTTTAGACAGTTTAGAAAGCATATACTACCACATGTATTCCTTGTGATGGCCAAATCACATTGTATCTGTACAATAGTATTAGGAGTAACTGACTTCATCAAGTCCTTCAACTAGTCTCTGGATTCTACAACTTGAGCTGCCAACTGCAAGTAACTAAGATTCCTTGAATTTTTGGTTTTGCCCCAATGGTTCCCAGAACCAACAACTCTCAACACTCTGTAAGGTGAGGAAGGAGAATAATAGTATTTTCTCTCATGAATATAGAAATTGGGAGAGGGAAGGAGAAGAGTTCACAAAGATTTTCTCTCGAAAGGAATGGCTACCTCTCTCTCAGCCTTGATTGTTTTTCTTTGTTCTAATTTTTTATATATATGAGTTGGCCAAGAGGATAAGAATGCAAGCTGGAATGTGATCCTTGAGAAATTCGCGGTTGGGACTAGGTCGCAAGTTGTTCGTGACTTAACTAATTAAAATCCCTTATTTTTCTACCACGTGTGCATCTTGTGGCCTAGGATGCATCTCGTAGGCGTGACGTTCTCCGCACAACAACTTTAAAAAGGATCAAGTACTTCTAATGTAATTACATTGTAATCCTAAAATACATAAAAGATAAGTAGAATTACAAGTAAACTTGGCATGAATTTAAGCCGACAAAAATAGGACTTAACAGTGACAAAGTATCCATCAACAAGATTTGTTCTCAATTGCGTGAAAATGAATTATTGAGACCCATGAGAAAATGCATAACGTATTCTTGATGCTGGTAGTTTATGAAAGTTTTCAGTGCACCATATGAGCAATGAGGGACTGACCTATAATTGACCAAATTATTAAGTCTTTATAATTGGTCTATAAAGACTCTTTCGCCTTGTGAAGTATGCATTGATTGTTGATGAATCTTGAGAGGGAGTTGAAATGGTCTTTTGAATTTGAAAAATATTTCGTCCGTTACTTTGAGGGAATCTTTCTTTAAGGTTGAGCCACATCTCTTGGGTTGAATTCATGTTTTTTTTTTTTTTTTTTAGAGAGTTTCAACCTATGGCGTCCCCTCCTAATGATAGCTTTTTATCATCAGACCAATACACCAATCAGTTTTTGGTGTAGGCGGGGATTGAACCCCAGATCTCTTATACAACCATCAAAGACTTTACCAGTTGAGCTAACTGGAACTCACGGGTTGAATTCATGTTGATCAAACTAGCAGCAATCTCCTTAGAAGTGGGTTCAAGATCCATGAGGCTACCATATTATTTCATCTATTCTAGATATTAAACAAAGGCACTGATTAATCATATGGTAATTGTGTCATTGATGAATCCTAATTTATTTTTGGTAGTTAAAGCCATAGTCATGGAACTACACCACGTGTGGTAATTCTCACCAGTTAGGAGTTGAGTTGCATGGAACGTACCTCAACTCTCAACATGGTGCAAGAAGTATGTACTCAAGGTCAAGGGGTCGTCTACAAGAACCGATGTTGAAAACGTATAGGACGAAGAGAAAGTGGTGAACATGAAGGAAGACAATAAAATAACTCAAAATTTTTCTCTAATATCATAATAGAAAATTGAGTGAAGAAAGTGAATGAATCCAATTGAATTGAACTGAACTCACTTTACATGAGTCCTCTTCTTCTTCTTTTTTTTCTTTTTTTAATGGAAAAAGAAAGCCGATAGATGAGTTTACTATCCCGACCCTCTTGAACCCTACTTATAAATGGTATGGGGCCATCCCGTAATTAGTGGGATGTGCCAATTCTTGAATTCTCAACCTTAAACTCGCAAGGCGAAGAGGTTGAGGATTAGATTCCCCCAAACTTTTCATATTTCTTTAAAATAAAATAAAATAAGAAAAAGAAAAAAGAAGAAGCAAGAGTCTGTTCCTAATCCCTTGTGAGAATTACCTAATCCAACCTAGATGATTTAGATCCCAAATTTTAAATTTACAGCTTAATTACTTTTAAGCTAAATTAACAATTAATCTGAATATAAGTGAGGTCAATGTGCATGGACATCAAGGTAAACAATTAAAAGCACATAAAGCACGTAAAAGAAACAGACCACAGGAAAGAGAAAAAAAAAAAACTACAAGATAACTCCATATGTGTTATCAAAGAAGAAAACAACTTGACAGAAAAACCTCTCCACGGCATCATTGCTGGAAATGATCCACCATGAATAGATATTTGCAGTACAAATTGACACATACAAACCTCCAAGTAGTGCAGCAATCTTGTACTTAAGCTCTCCAAGCTTCCGCTCACAACTGGCCAAGAAAGTCCTTTTCTCTGTCCAAGCTTCAAAATCAACAACCAAGCACCGGTTGCACCTTCAAGTTACCATGGCTGAAATTGGGTGTACTCCAATGATTCTCACAGCTCCAATTCACTCACAACACTCAATGGTAGTGATGGGTGTAATGGAAATGGTTACCTCTCAAAGATTTGACTATGGTGAGAGGGAGTAGAGAGAATGGGTAGGTGTTTGACTCTAAATTTTTGCAAGGTTTCTTCTACTTTCCAAAGGGGAATCATGGCTGAAATTCGTGGGAAATGATGAGTATATAGGATGGGTAAAAGGTTGGAACAATAGGTGAGAGCATAACTGATTTCTCTCAGGTTCAAGCATTTCGCTTGATTGAGTTTCTCGTGAAATGCGTCCCAACAAATTTTCAAATGGTTGCCACATGCCAAAGTTGCAGGACCGAAAACATGCTTTGCTCAACAGAAACTGCTTCTTCAGCAACTTCAAATTCAGCTCTTGAATCCTCAACCCAAATACGAAAAGGCCCACAAAATCCAAAATACAAAATATTTGAAAATAAATTACAAGTAAATTTGGCACAGGATATGTCAACACAACGCAAAACTTAAACATCTAGTAGAATATTTTTCGGTTGATACTTAATAAAAAATAATATTTTTTGTTGTTATTCATTAAATGCTCTCTTTGGACTTTGATTTCTGGTAGTAAAAGGCTGAGATGGGATATGGATCAGTCTTGGACCTATTCAATTGTCTTCTTTTTCTCCCTGCCTTTTTATTTACATTCTTGATGTATAAATTTTGCACTCTACATCAAATAGGAGGATGCCATATTAATAATTTATGAATGAGGTAAATAATTTGTGTCTTTAATTTATAATGTTGCGATATTTATATTTTGGTTTCTAAGACTTTGTTTAACAAATGCAGGAGGTGAAGAGCATTGTCCCTCCTAAGGTTCATGGATATTTAAACAAAAAGAATTTGACTCCCCGAGAATTGTTTACCGAGAACCACAAGGACATGATGAAAGACGGAGAGAAATGGATGAAGGACACAGCAACGTCTTCTACTGTGGTGGGTGCTCTTATTGTTACCATTATGTTTGCTGCAGTATTTACCGTTCCAGGTGGTAACGACCAAAATAATGGCTTCCCTATTTTCTTAAAAAACAATTTATTTATGGTCTTTATAGTATCCGATGCTCTCTCACTCTTTTCTTCCTCAACTTCAGTCTTGATGTTTCTGGGAATCCTCACATCTCGTTATGCAGAAGAAGATTTCCTTGAGTCCTTGCCTAGAAAGATGATAATAGGCCTTTCCACCCTTTTCTTCTCTATTGCAGCCATGATGACAGCCTTTTGTGCTGCTCTTTTTCTTATGCTACATGAACAATCATGGATTTTCAAACCTGTCGTTTGTTTGGCTAGTATTCCTATCACCCTCTTTGTATTGATGCAATTCCCTCTTCTTGTTGCCATGGCCAATTCAACTTACGGACCTAGCATCTTCGATAGGAAAATGAAGCGTTGGTTTTAACGTATTCATTAATTATGTTATATGATGTACTTGTGTCCTGTTAATAATTAGCATATACCAGCCAAAGATGAAGTTGTTCTTTCTTTTTTCTTTTTTTCTTGGAAGGTAACTGTTGAATGTTCTGCTCTAATTGCATACTTTTTTATTTTTTGGTCTTGGACATATTATAATTCCATTATATAAATCTTGCATCTATGTTGCTATTCTTTAATATTCTTTCTTTTACTTACTTTGGGGAAGGATAGAATAATGCCTAATATTTCAATAGATTACCCCCTCAACATTAGGACTTTACCTAGGTTACAAGGTTATCAATGTCCATCATTTATTAACTATTTTATTTATTATATAAAAGGAATCTTTGATATCATATGTTGCTCATGGTCAAATTTGATATGCTACTAATTTCAATTTTAGGAGGTATTTTTTGATAATGCAATAGTTATAACGGGGAGGGAAAATTTGAACCCTGGAAGTGTCAACCAATTGAACTATAAGGCTCTTGGTAGGTCATTTACTAATATAGTGGCTAAAAATTCACTTATTTGTTTGCTTTGGTTCAACGAAGTTATTGAATTTAGTGATAAATCTTACGTGATATGAATTAAACCACACTGATAAACAATTAACCACATATATCAATACCAAATTTAATAGTAAATATGAAAGCAATATCAGTAAGGCACAAAATTTGATAACAAAGTGGAAAGCTAAAGAACTTTTTTGATGGAAATACCACTTCGAGGAAAAAATCTTGTTGAATATTCACTATAGGAATAGTAGTTAAAATAATCTACTTACAAAATATTTTCATAGCTAGACCCTTTATTACAAACTCTACAAATTCTCCGCTTGCCTTTTTATCGTAGTAACCCTAAAACATCTACAATGATGGGGATATTTTCGACAGTAAAGGCTCATAAATAGAAGACCGAGAGGGCAGATGGCCTTAATAGGGTCCTCACGGAAAGGCGACGGAGGACCCTCTTAAAGGACGACCCCAAAGCTGATGGGTACGTCCCATACGAACGAGAAAACTGAAGCGACGATTGACCATAAAACTGACGGGATGGAGAAAACCAACGGGTCCTACATTTCCATACGTGTTCCCCACACATGCTCCTGCAAGGAAATATCTTGCGTATCACGTACCAAGGCCATATCACGCCCATATGTCTTCCTCATATGGAAAGACACCCTATAATCACAGAAACCCTAATACCAAATACCCTTCGCAAGGAAAGATCCCTACTTTTGGGGGATCTCGATTTGCTATTCACCACTATATAAGGACTAGACCTCTTCTTTCCTTGGGTACGCAGAAGATCCCTAGCTCTCTCACTATAGAGTTCTTAAAGATTTTTCACTCTCTAACTTGACCTTCAGAGGGTTCTTGGCCGATACCACACCAGTGCCTTCTGTTTGGTCCTTTTGTTCTTATTTCACAGGTACCCATTGGAGTGCATTGTAGCCTATAACTCACTGACGATTTCAGTATATCATCAATTGACACCGTCTATGGGGAAGTCAACAATTCTAAGACGAAAGAGTTGCATGGTCTAGACGCGTTCAATGGCTACCATCAACTAGAAAACGAGGAATCCACCCAACGCCCTAGAAAGGCAAGTGCAAACCCTGGCTGCAGCAGTAGAGCGACTCACCCAATGTAACCAGGAGTTGGAACAATAGCTGAACCAAAGGAATGAGCGACGCTAGGAAGGCCCACACGTTAAACAAGATGCCGACGAGCAAAACGATAGTCACCTACCTACAGGGGGCAGGCAAGAGAGGGAAGACCAGGAAGATAGCAATGTACCCAGCAGAAGGGACAGTCTGGAAGACACTAGCCGTCCTTCCGAAATAAAAGTCAATGCAATGCGCATGGCCTAGGAGATGCAGATAATGAAGCAAAAGATGGACATGATGATGAACACTATAAGGGGACGAGTATCTACCAACTTGGATGAGTAGGTCCACCAGGACTGACTCCCCTTTCACTGTCGAGGTAATGTATTTCTCCCTCCTAGTGAAGTTTCAGATGCCACAAGTAGAAACATACGACGGGTCAAAGGATCCATCGACCACCTAAAGTCATTCAAAACCCTTATGCACCTACAAGGAGCACCGGATGAGATTATGTGTAAGGCATTCCCTACCACGCTGAAGGGGCCAACAAAGGTGTGGTTCAGCAAGCTTACCCCAAACACAGTCTCCACATTCAAAGAATTGAGTGGGCACTTTGTTACACACTTCATTAAAGGGCAAAGATACAGACTATCCTCCACGGCCATACTACACATCAAGCAACGAGAAAACGAAAGCCTGAGGTCGTTCGTCACCCGCTTCAACAAAGAGGCCTTCCTGATCGATGAAGCCAACGACAAGGTTCGCGTCACTGCCTTCACCAATGGACTAAAACGAGGAGAGTTCCTATTCTCCATCTACAAGAACGACCCAAAAACGATGGCTGAAGCGCTATACAAAGTCACGAAGTATATGAATGCTGAGGACGCGATGATAGCACGGGGAGATAGACCGAGGAAGAGAGAAAGACAGGACGACCCTCGCCTAGACCGAGGGAGGAAGTTAGCCCGAACAAACGACAGAAGAGATGACAGGAGATCAAGACCCCCGTTAGGGAGAACAACAAACTTCACCCCCCTGAACACCCTGCTAGATCAAGTCCTCATGCAGATAAGGGACGACGCGGTGTTAACTTGGCCGGACAAGCTGAAGGGTGACCCAAGAGACCCAAAAACAAATACTGCAATTTCCACCGGGATTATGGGCACGACACCTTTGAATGCTATGACCTCAAGCAGCAGATCGAGACCTTAATCAAATAAGGGAAGTTGCAGCGGTTTATTAGAAATAGGGAAGATCCACCGAGGGACCCCGAGCCCCACTGACGGGCTGAGGAGAGGCCCAAAACCCCACTCGGAGAGATAAGGGTAATAGTAGGAGGGAGCACCATGATGGGATCATCTAAGAAGGCGAGGAAGACGTACCTACGTATGGTGCAGAGCGTCTAAATCTCCGGACGACCCCCTAAGGTGACCAGGCTTGACAACCCAGCCATCAGCTTCATAGAGGAAGATGCCAGGCAACTACACCACCCTTATGACGACACCCTCGTTATCAGTTTATTTATCGCAAATTTCAATACCCAACGGGTGTAGGTGGATAACAGGAGTTTAGTAGATATCCTTTACTACCTTGCATTCCAGCAGATGAGGGTCGACCAAGAGCATCTCCTACCTTCAGACACACCCTTAGTAGGGTTTGGCGGCACCAAAGTCTTTCCCCTAAGGACCATCACATTGCTAGTAATCATCGGGAAGTACCCTCAGCAGCTCACCAAGGAGGTCAACTTCCTCGTCGTTGACTGCTCCTCTGCCTACAACGCCATCATTAGGCATCCCACACTAAACGCGTGGCGGGCAGCCACATCCGCATACCACCTGTTGGTGAAATTTCCAACGGAGTACAGGATAGGAGAAGGACGAAGAGACCAAATGGCCGCTTAAGAGTGCTACATAGCCATGCTTGAAATGGACGATCACTTGCAAGCTTTAAACATTGAAGAAAGGAAGGTTATTGTCAAACCAACAGAGGATCTAGAAGAAATCTCCTTGGATGATGACACTCCTGGCCAAATCACTCGGATCGGCACACAAGCTGACCCTTCGGTCCGAAGGGAACTTGCACTCTTCCTCAAGAGCAATCGGGACGTTTTCACGTGGAGTCATGAGGACATACCAGGCATCAGTCCTAGCACCATGATACACAAACTCAACGTATGCCCATCCTTCCCCCCAGTCCGGAGGAAGAAGAGGGTCTTTACTTAAGAAAGGGACAAAGCCATAGCTAAAGAGGTACATAGCTATCCCTTTCCACGTATTGACCTCATCATGGACTCTATGGCTAGTCATTAGTTATTAAGTTTCATGGACGCCTATTCCAAGTACAGTCAGATCAGGTTGGATGAAGGGGACCAAGAGAAGACCTCATTTGTTACAAGCCATGGACTCTTCTGCTACAAAGTCATGTCATTTGATCTAAATAATGTAGGGGCAATGTACCAAAAGCTTGTAAATAAGATGTTCGCCCAACAGATAGGGTGAAACGTGGAAGTATACATAGACAACATGCTCGTAAAGAGCGCAAAGGAGGCTAGCCACTTAGACGACCTTCGCGAAACATTCGATACCTTTCGCCTTCACGACATGAAGCTCAATCCCAACAAATGTGTATTTGTTGTAGTGTCAGGGAAATTCTTAGGTTTTATGGTGTTACAGCGTGGTGTAGAGGCCAATCCTAACAAGGTTTGGGCAATAGTGGAGATAGCCTGTCCAAAGAATGTCAAGGAGTTGTAAAGCTTGAACGGTAGAGTTGCAGCCCTTAACAGGTTCGCCTCCAAAGCAACGGATAAGTGTCTACCCTTCTTCAAGGTACTACAGAAAGCTTTCGAGTGGACCGACGAGTGCCAGAAGGCTTTCGAAGAGCTGAAGACCTACCTCACGTCTCCCCCGTTGCTCAGCCCATCCAAACTTAGGGAAGAGCTCTCCCTCTACTTAGCCGTATCTTAAACAGCCATCAGTTTCGCTCTGGTGCAAGAGGAAGACCGAGTATAACTACCCGTCTACTACACCAGTCGAGCACTGCGAGGAGCGAAGGGACGATACCCCCCAATGGAGAAGCTGGCCTTTGCGCTGATCACAACTGCACGAAAACTCAGACCGTACTTCCAAGCACATACCATAGTGGTCCAAACTGACAAGCCGCTACGAAAGGCAATGAAAACCCAGAAGCGGTCGGACGACTGGTCTTATGGGCAGTAGAGCTTGGTGAGTTTAACGTACACTATCAACCCCGAACTGCAATCAAAGCACAAGTGCTAGTTGATTTTGTTGTAGAGTTCATGACAGGAGGAGTTGAAGAAGAATAACCAACAGCATGGATGGTGTGGACAGACAGATCATTTAATCAACAGGCAGGTGGAGCTAAGGTCTTGTTACAAACACCAGAGGGAGATACAGTAGAGTGTGCAGTCTGCCTCCAATTCTCAACAACTAATAGCGAGGCAGAATACGAAGCGGTCCTCTCGAGCATCGACTTAGCTAAAGCAGTAGGGGCCACGTCAGCAATCGAGCATTGTGACTAGCAGGTTGTGGTAGGACACATCACCGGTAATTATGAGGCAAAGGGAGAACGGATGAAGAAATATCTGAGCTTGGTCAAGAGCAAGACAGGAGATGGGTTTGTAGTCAAGTTTGTACAGATCCTAAGGGAGGAAAATAGGCAAGCAGACCGACTGGCAAAGACTGCGTCCGCGGAGTATACGAACACCGCTAGTAAGGTATTATCCATCGTTCAATACACCCCTACCATTGACGAGTTGGAAGTACAGGTCATCTCTCCAGGGGCCGACTGGACGACGCCTATCATATCCTACCTCAAAGATGGGACATTGCCAGAAGATCACAACGCTTCCTGTAGACTGAAGGTACAGGCTGCACGTTTCGTAATGATTAGGGACGTCCTTTACAAAACGGGTTTCTCCCGTCTGTATCTAAGGTGCCTGGACCCTGACGAAGCCGACTATGTCATGAGAGAAGTGCATGAAGGAATATGTGGGAACCACTTGGGGGCACGCTTACTAGTTCATAAGCTGGTACGGGTTGGATACTATTGGCCCACTATGCAGAAGGACGCCCAATCCTACGTAAGAGCGTGTGACAGGTGTCAACGCTTTAGTAATATCATACGACAACCAACAGAGGAACTTACACCAATGAGCGCCCCTTGGCCGTTCGCCTAGTGGGGGTTGGATATGGTGGGACCGTTCCTTCCCGCTGTACGGCAGCTCAAGTTCCTCGTCATAGGGATTGACTACTTTACTAAATAGGTCAAGGCAGAGCCACTGGCTACTATCACAGAGAAAAATGTCTGAAACTTCATCTAGAAGAACATCATTTGCTGCTTCGAAATTCCCAGGGTCTTCGTCTTTGACAATGGTAAGCAATTCGACAATGACGCCTTTAGAGACTTTTGCCAATAGTTGGGGATCAAAAACCACTACTTCTCTCCCGCTCACCCCTAGGCCAACAGATAGGTTGAAGTTACAAACCAATCCTTGCTCAAGATGGTCAAGACTCGGCTTAAGGGGGCAAAGGGTATATGGCCAGATGAGTTATCTAGTGTCCTTTGGGCATATAGAACAATGGCTCGCACACCCTAGCGTACAGGCACGTGGTCGTCATCTCTATAGAGATAGGAATGACCAACTATCGAGCATCCTACCATGACCACGAAAAGAATGAAGAAGGATTACACCTGCAATTAGACCTCCTTGACGAGGTCAGAGCAACGACAGAACAAAGGATGGCTCGTTATCAGGACTTAATGGCAAAACACTACAACACCAAGGTCAGGCCTCGTCATTTTCAGGTTAGGAATCTGGTCTTGAGGAAGGTAACAACAGCCACCAAGGATCCCTCACAAGGCAAGCTGGGCCCTAATTGGGAGGCACCCTACAAGATCATCGACTACTATAGAAAAGGGACCTACTACTTGGAAACCCTCAACGGGCAGAAGTTCCATCACCCGTAGAACACTAAGCATCTGAGGAAATACTACCAGTAGTGGTCAGATGCATCTTATGTTATCATTTCTTTTGCTTATGTTACCTTTTCTTTTTTATGTTTCTGTTGGTTTTAAACATCAAAAGATGTTAGGATGTTAAGTTTCTTTTTGGACATCGCTATTATTAATATGACTTGGAGGAATTATCAGAAACATTGCTCTTTTTCTCTTCTCCTAAAAAATTATCCTAAGTTCTACCTACGGGGTGGACGGACGACCACGGATACCGACGGGTACCTGGTCCTCAAATTATCCTAAGTCCTACCTGGACGGACGACCACGGATATTGACGGGTATCTGGTCTTCAAAAATTATCCTAAGTCCTACCTATGGGGTGGATGGACGACCACAGATACCGACGGGTACCCAGTCCTCAAGAATTATCCTAAATTTTATAGGACGGATGAGTAAAACGGAATATTGAGAACTCACATATGACAAAGGCATATTCAAACAAAACAAGTGCAAGCGATGGATATAAAAAGAAAAAGACAGTAGATAAAAGCCCATAAAGGGTAAAATGTTTACATCAAAGCCCAAAAATGAAGGGGCATTCTCTATTGTCTAAAAATTAAAATAAAATGCTTAAATACAAGTTAAAAATTATAAAACTAAGATGGAGGGGCATCCGAGACAGTCGGGTTCACGATGCTTTGACCACCCTCAGTAGACGGGACTGCAGGGGCAACGGGGCCTTCAAGAACAGGCTGGGAAATGACCACACCGTCATCCTTCGCCTCTTGCTCAACCGTGTGGGTAGAGTCGTCGAGCTCGTCACTGACGATGTCATCTCCTCCGGGTGTCTGCAGCACGGTGTCATCTATGATGATCTTGGACAAGTCCAGATCGGGGTAGACAGACCCGACTTGTTTTAAGCAGTCATCAAACCCGTCTCCATAATAACCACCACACGCGTCAAAATAAGGTTCCGAGGTCTGAAACTCTGCCACGACGTCAGCTTTGGCTTTCTCCATTTGCTCATGAAGGGCAGCCAGCTCCGTTACCAAATGGGTTTTCACCTTTTCTGCCTTGGCCTGCTAATGGGTCTCCTCCGCAAGCACAGCAGTTTTTGCCGTTAGGTCCTCGTTAAGGGTACGGACGGCTTCCGCGTACTACGCCTGTTCCGGTAGCAGTATCTCCTGATGCTTTCAAAATTGTCAGATGACCCCCTCTCTAGCCACACACCTATCTTGTAGCGCCTTTATGCACACAAGGGCCTGAAACAAAAACCAACGATTAGAACGATAACACCAAAAAATAAAACTAAGTACCGTGAGTGACGAAAACATACCCTGGATCAGTCGAAGAGGCTGGAAGCGCCCAAGTCCTCTGATGGAAGCTCACTGCAAGGATCTAAGTCCGTCTCCTTGATGATCGAGTTGACCATCTCGACAGTGTAGTCCTTGTGAGTGACCAGCCCGCTAACAGGGTCAGGAACGATGAGCCCCTTCCCCGTCATCAGTCCTTTACCAGCCCCATAATGAGGGGGTGGAGGAGACGGAGGCTTCAGTTGGTGACTTCTTGCGGACAGGCCCGTTCCCTTATTAAGCGGACGGTCGTCCTTACCATCCTTACCGTCGTTCTTTCTTTTCAAAGTGGCCTTGTTGGCCCCGTTAGGGGTCGACTCCGAAGCTAGCCCCTGTTGGTTGCGTGCGGCGGTGGCCTTCCTCACCAAGGCTCTTTGTCTTCCTGCTTCCATTTTTGGAGAGAAAAAATGGACGTTAGCAAGAAAAATAGACGGGTTGGAGTGGAGGAGAAGTTCAGGACTTATGTTGACAGGAAAAGGCGTGTAATTAACGAGCAACGGGCGTCGATTCAGGGCCACCACAATACACGTGAAGGGTGTCGAGGGTGACAAAGTCCTTCCACTTTCTTTGTTCAAGAGGGATCTCCAATACACGATGGATGAAGGCCTTTTGCTCGTCGGTTAT
This sequence comes from Notholithocarpus densiflorus, assembly GCA_030021035.2. Classification (NCBI taxonomy): domain Eukaryota; kingdom Viridiplantae; phylum Streptophyta; class Magnoliopsida; order Fagales; family Fagaceae; genus Notholithocarpus; species Notholithocarpus densiflorus. The sequence goes on from JARYZH020000365.1 coordinate 258,440, forward strand.
TTGCAAACGGACCTGGGCTAAAAGAAAAAATAGATGGTGTTAGATGCGTAACATAGACAAGTAGAGCAAAGATAAAAGGACATAGACGATGGCACACCTGCCTCCCTCATAATACCCCATGTATTGTCAAACCCGTCAGGCATGCTATCCCATTCCTCCCGTCTGGACACCCAATCCTTCCCTTGGATGAAAAAGTACCTATTTTTCTAATTTTTGTTTGAATTAAGCATATCTGACACTAGCCTAAGTGACATCTTCCTCGCTAGAAAATGATAAATCCCTTAAGACGAGGAGATGTGCTGGGTTTGTAGCAATGGAAGAACTCGTCGAGGGTAAGCCGACGGTTCCCACCATTAAGCTAACCCCAGATTGCTTTAGCTCCAATAAATATTCTCCAAGCGTTGGGAGTGATTTGGCTGACGGACAGGCCCAAATAGTTGGCCAGCTAACGATGTAGGTCCGTCAGTGGCAGCCTCAACCCTGCAACGAACATGGTGTCATACATGCCGATGTTCGCAGTCTTCCCAGAATAACACTTTTTAAACTTTCTTGGTAGACGGAAAGGAATATTCTCCTGACCTACTGACTCTACTCCCTCAGATTGGTTCCCCTCGTCTTTCTCATCCTCCTCATCTTCTTCATCCTCATCTCCCTCGACATCTCCCTCATCCTCTTCCTCCTCATTCTCCTCTTCATCATTGAGGGAATGGGTAGACAGTTCCCTTTTTGTGGACCGATGGAAATCTTCCTCGGGCTCGTGCCCTGATAGATAGATCTCGTCATAGCCCGCACCCTCACGAACTGACGACGACAGTTCACTCGTCACTTTTCTATCTGACATCTATCCACCTACAAGCAATAGAGGTTTTCTAAGAACCTATTTTGACGGGTCTTAAAACATAAAAGATGACGGGTCGCAAAAGTAGAAATAAAAATGAAAAGAAGGGAACTTACAAAAAGAAACGGATGAAGGATTAAAGCGATGGTTCCCTCGAAAGTCAACGGACAGCAAGTGACGGGTAGCTTGAACGACGATACGGCAGCTCTAGTTCTCACAAGGCTCTCAAGATGAAGTAAAGGAAAATTGGGGAAGAGGTAAGGAACTATTTATAGAGTAAGGGGGCACGGAATACAAAGCGATGCCTATGATTGGAAACGAGGCCAACCAGCTAGTGCCATGTGTCACCCAGCATTCATGACAAGATTGCTTAAGGACATTTAATGACGCCCTTTTCGAAAAAACCATAATTAATGCTTACGGTACTTCACGACACGTTGGCTGAGATCGACAAAACCATGGAGTAAGGGGCAACTGATGGGGATATTTTCGACAATAAAGGCTTATAAACAAAAGATTGAGAGGGCAGACAACCTTGACAAGGTCGTCGGCCTCACGGAAAGGCGACGGAGGACCCTCTTAAAGGACGACCCCAAAGCTGACGGGTGCGTCCTATACGAACGGGAAAACTGAAGCGACGATTGACCATAAAACCGATGGGATGGAGAAAACTGACGGCTCCCACGTTTCCATACATGTTCCCCACGCATGCTTCTACAAGGAAATATCTTGCGCATCATGTACCAAGGCCATATCATGCCCACATGTCTTCCTTACATGGAAAGACACCCTATAATCATGGAAACCCTAATACCAAATACCCTCCGCAAGGAAAGATCCCTACTTTTTGGGGATCTCGATTCACTATTCACCACTATATAAGGACCAGACCTCTTCTTTCCTCAAGTACGCAAAAGATCCCTAGCTTTCTCACTATAGAGTTCTTAGAGATTTCTCACTCTCTAACTTGACCTTCGTAGGGTTCTTGGCCGATACCACACCAATGCTTCTGTTTAGTCCTTTTGTTCTTATTCCACAGGTACCCATTGGAGTGCATAGGAGCTTATAACTCACTGACGATTTCAGTACATCATCACAATATTACTAAGTGAATCTTCTCCATGAACTCTTTATTTGCACAAACCAAAAACTCTAGCACTCCAAAGAATCTCCTGAAAGATTTTGTTGTAGTGAACCTCGCCATAAAGGATTTAGTTTACAACTTTCAAGAAGGTTTTTCTTAGTTTAGCACAAGGAGAGAAGGCAAGTGGTTTTCTCCAAGAGCTCAATGTGTGGCTTTCTTTTATCTATTGAACAATCGTGCAAAGTAAGGTAAAATACCTTGTTGGAAATTCTAGTCAAAATGGAAATAAAAAACATAGTTTCTGCAATCCTACACAAACGAGCCCTAAACAAATGATAGGTGAAGTATCAAGTTCCTTTATTATTTCGTATGACCTAGATTCACTCACTTGAGTGAAGTATTTTTATCACTTGAGCAAAGATCCACTTTTACTAGAGCAAAATTCTCTAATATACACTTCTTCAAAGTAGCTTTTATGGCAATTTGTAACTATTAGTGCAAACACAATAATAATGGAAATAACACAAAGAGAAACTGAATAATACTTTTAAATATTATTAATTTGAGATTAGAAAATACACAACACTATTTGGACAAAGGCGCGGCACTCACTCTTTTTAAGGAGACTCAAGCCCTTGGTTGGCTAAGTTTTGTAACCAATGCAGACCTTCTCTAACTTGTCTCCCCCAGGATACAGTAGCCCAACAAATGTCGTATGGCTAGAACAGCCTATGCACAAAGTGTTTGTTTAGAGCCCAAAGCTCAACCAGAAAGAACACCCTTCCTTGACTAGAACCTCTCTATTTTTTAGTGTATAAGAATGCTTGCATTTGTTGGATTTTTTGGTGTGCTAACGTTGTAACAGGTATTGGGTCTGAATGAGTCTATTTATAGGCTCAATGGGCCTTACATAATCTGATGGGCTAGAGTTACACAATTAATGGACGAGATAAGGAGTTTCTGAAGAATGAAAATGCCCATTAAGTGGGTTAATGGCTCTTCATTTTCCATAATAAAAATGGAGTATTAATTTGAGCCATTTACTCACCAACGGATATGGTAATTATTCTAAATGGGCTGTCAAGTAGGAGGATCCAAGAGGCTGATTTATTTCCAAGATTGTGGTAGTTTATCAACTATGCCAACTACCACCAGATTATCTCCAATTTTTATACCTTCGGATCTCAATTCTGCCACGATCATCTGGAAGTCTTGTGCTTGATCTACCACCGATTTTCCATCCGCCATTCGGTAACGGAAAAATCTACTAACAATATACTTCTTTGCACCAACCTCCTCGGTATCATACTTGTTTTGTAAAACTTTTCAAATTTTCTTGGCAGAATTATAAGTTATATCAAATAATCATAGAAATGATCGGTAAGACAATCAAAAGATAAGAGCGACAATTGTATTCATCTTTTGTATACTTATCTATTTCTTGATGGAGACAAAACTCTTCCTCACTCATCTCATCAGTAGAAACCTTTGAATGATTCTTGTCAGTGAGGATGTAGACGACTTTGAGAAGACTCAAGTAGAAGAAGACCTTTCATTTCCACCTCTTAAAGTGGGCACCCTTAAAGCGAAAGGGCTTGTTAAGATCTCCAATAATCTCATTTGGTTTCTCTTGTGTAGGCTCCATGTGCTGAATCTCCTTAAAATTGTAGGTGCAAACATAATAATAATGAAAATAATACAAATAGAAACTGAATAATACTTTTGAATATTATTAAATTGAGATTAGAAAATACACAACACTATATGAACTGAGGTGTGGCACTCGCTCTCTTTAAGGAGATTTAAGCTCTTGGTTGGCTAAGTTTTGTAACCGGTGCAAATACAACAGCTCAAAAAATGTCGTACGGCTAGAACAACCTCTGCACAAAGCGTTCAAGCCCAAAACTCCACCAGAAAGAACACCCTTCTTTGACTAGAACCTCTCTATCAAGATTAATTATTGGATATTAATTTGATGGGTTGGAGTTACCATCATTTCCTTTTTTGACACCTCCCCTTTACGCACGTACCTAGCTCAATATCTGAACCAATTCATATTAGCCCATTAATCACCACAATTAAAAAGAATAAAATAATTTCTCTCATTTTCAATGTGGGATTAAACATTTTCACTAACTCCTCATCTTCAATATTAACTCTCACATCTTTACATTTATATTGTACTATAAATCAACTTTAATTATATAATATTAAAATGCTCCAACAGTAACAAACTTTTAATTGAAATAAAATACATCCTAATGACATGAATGATTATAACCAATGCCATGGAGCTGACCAATACTGAAATCCAAACAATTTGGCTTCAAACACTACTGTGCACAGACTGGTGCTTGAAGAAAATAGCTACTGTACAACTCAGTTATTAATTTATTTTAATAAATGATCAGGATTTTACCCTGTGGATACGCAATATATTAGTTGGGAGGTGGGATCATGTTCAAGTCATTTATGTAATGTTAACAAGCCTAATTAAAGTTGACACTTTTTCTAGTTGCTTGTTTTTTAGTACAGTGTGTTTTTCTTTTTTTTGGAAAAACTACAACCCAAAAAATTCAAATTCCTCTCCCTAATTATAGTTACTGTTGGGAAACTTAGACTCCGGTTGATTGAATTAACAAGTTTTAAACCAAAGTTGTTAATTAGATTTATTATGAATAAATATTGTTAAAACAAACAAACAAACATCAATATCATGTCAAAATCATGTAGCGGAAAAAATAAATAAGACAAGATATGATGACCCAGGAAAACCAATGAAACAAACTAGTTTCATAGTAAAAAACCTAGGAGGAAACCTTCCCGAAAATCAATCCACTATAGTAAAGAGAAGTTTCAAATCTAGTACAAAACCTTTGTCCCTAGACTCTACAATCCCCGTAGATGAACTCACAGCAGAAACCTTCTACCGCTTCAAAACCTCTGAACTCTTCAATATATGAACGCCACTCTTTTTGATACATGAATCTCAGTACGTGACTAACCAATTGCGCGGATCCCAGTACGCGACTTAAGCACCAACTTGAAGAAGATGCTTGGTTATAAAACCGTACGGTGCACAAACACAGCAACTTCTTCACAAGAATGATGAACTAGGGCAAAACTTTGTCTCCGATTACAAATTGCTTGAACAAACTTGGCTCAACACTTGTGCAACTTGTGAACTCTTTTACGGCCCTTAAAACAATCATTTTATATGTCTAGGGTTGTGAGAAAAGAAGGCCCAAAGACACATTCACGAATTCCAAGAAAACAGAATAGAAAATCTGCTTTTCTTAAACATCGACAGATAGGAGCTGTCGAGCAGGTGTAGAGCACACGGGCTGAAACAGCTTTCTTAAACTCGATAGATACAGCTGTCAAGCCAACTGTCAAGCATTAATGAATTTGCACTATTTAGCTTGTTTCTTGGACAGACTTGAATGACTTTAACACTTGATCTTGAAATTTTGTTTCTTGAAATATTAAAAACACCTAGATCTACCCAATTACAAGTAAAGTGTGTTTTTGTCAAAAGATTAGCCAATTACATAAAATAGTGACATATGTTTCTAACAAGTGAATCACATATGTCCTAACAGTTACTACCAAATTATAAAAAAATTTAAAATATATATATTTGTAAGAGTATTCACATCAGCCTCCTCAGATGTTTATCTAATCTAACCCAAAAAACTCTACATTTTCTAGTTTAGCTATTCATATTTTTTATGCACACATATCAAACTCAATACTCTATTTCTTACTTCATTTAATTATTTATTTTTTCTCTCTCATCTCTCCTTTCTTTTCATTTACTTCATTTAAATATTTATTTTTCTCTCTCCCTTCTCTCCCTTGTCTCCTCTCACCATCACATAATATAATTAAATAATAATAATTACACAGTTTTATTTTTTATTTTTTATTTTTTCATACACTTATTACCTATACTATAGAATGTTTAGATAGAAAATAAATAAAATAGAAAAAAAAAATTAAGGCTTTACAATTACCATGGCCTATGTTGGTGGAAAAAGACAAAGTTTTGAAGAGTTCAAAGCATTTGTTAGAGATTCGCAGCTTCACAAGGGAGCATAGGGCGGACAAAACAATGTAATCGGTTTACTCTTAGACCCAGTCTCATATCTCTCTCTCTCTCTCTTTCTCAAACTCTCTTCTCTTCATTCCAATTCTTGTGTGGGTGAAAGTAGAATGCTTTGATAACTGCCACATTGCTCGGCCCATGAGTTTTCCTCGGACCAAGCCCACGGCCCAAGATGCGTGACTCTTGGTTATTTGTCCCCACAGAAATATTTTTGAAAAAATAAGAAGTATTGTGTTAATACCGTCATAATCTAATCTAACTTCTAATCCAATATGTGAAAAATAAATAGATAAATAAATAATTTTAAACACAAAATTGAATTTGTTTTCTTAAAAATCTTAAAGAATACACTAATAAGATAAGGAAGACGAAGAATAACATAAAATATTTGTAAACACTTAAAGCAATTACCCAAGTATCTAAGAACATCATATAAAAAATACATAACAATTAACTACTAATTTGTTAAACAAAATATTTTTAAATAGTGAAAGGAAATTGCACAAAGACCATTGTCTTCAACTGAACTAACTGTTCTTCATCAGCTTGTTCAAACTATCTTGTAGTTTTCCAAATAAGCTAAAACCTGACAACAACATAAAATATAACATATTATAATATGATTTTTTTTCCAAATTAGGTCAACAACAAACACCATTCATTAAAAGTATTTAGTGTTGTAAATAAAATTGTGGGGGCCCGAGGACTGAGGAAGGGATTGTTGAACTGTTAATGCATGCTGTTGTTGGGGCATCACATGCCCGAAGAGAGAATTCACCCGAGGAGAGGAGGAGAAGAGACAAAAGATTTTTAGGAGCTCCAGGTGGGAAGGAATGGCTGGGGAGAGAGAATCATGAAGGGTAGGGGAAGTTTCCAGCAAGAAGTAGCATGTTGCCTCTGCATTAAATGGTGAGCAACAGCTTTATTAGCTGCATTGATGATAAAGTGACCTGAACAGTGTAATTCACAGCTAAGCAGCTCCTTCTACCACCTTCAGCAGATGTTTCAAGGGACAGGTGTCACAATGAGAATTTTGTTAGGCAAAGATGGGGGGTCAAGATGTGAAGGAGAAGGGAGTGTATAAGGTAAAGGAAATTTCCAGAGAAGGGGATCCAGACACAAGTATCAGAAAAAGAAGGGTTTGAAGAAGAACATTGAGTGAAGTGCGTGAATAGTGTATCTTTCTGTGTAATATTGGCCTCCTCGGGCAAGCTTGTAACAAACCATTTACATACATATTCCATAATACAAAGTCTTTTTTCCTTATCTTCATCCTCGTGCTAAGCCCTCACTTGTTGTTTGATCCACTCTCTTACAAATATATTGATTTGGGCCTAAGTTGAATTGTACAAACTCACTGTTCTAAGTGGGCTTGGGCTGTTAGATTTCTGGGTCCTTACAAAAATGATAAAAAAATATTTGCATCAAGAAACACATATGAATTAGTCAATAACAGGACAATGAGGGTACAAACCTCTAGTTGGAGATCCTCCTATAGGTAGCTATTAGGTTGTATCTTTTCTACCATCAATGATTGAGCAAGACCTATGAATACATTTTTTATAGAAAATTTAAAAAAAATATTTTTTATTCGTCTTTGACTTCATTTTTCAGTTGTAAGCAATCAAAAGCTGAAGTCTAAAAACACAAACATTCATCAATCGAAGGTAGAAATGCAAGAAAAATAATAATAAAAAATCCAACAAAAATGAACAAAAAAATTGAGAGAGAGAGAAAGAGAGCCTTTTTTGTATAGGAAAAATATGTATAGAATAGAAGAGATCCAGTGCCAAATTTATAATAAGATGATGAGAATCAGAAGAGCTAAAATAAGGAAGATAAAAGGGCAAAATAATGTTTAAATTTAAAACCGCCTAAGAGGAATATATGTAGACAACACTTTGGTTTGATTTTCCATTGATTTATTATTTAGTTATAACATGAAAATTAAAGTAAATGAATATGTAAAGTTAAAATCGCCTAAAATGATTTTTTTTTTTTTTTTTTTTTGAGAAGAGCCTAAAATGAATTTGTAAAGTCAATATATTTATATAGTTTATATTATAAAAAAATTAAATTTAAAAAATAAATATGAAAAAGACTAATGATGTGGTGGATGAGGTGGCTCAACAAAAGCGTAGCAACAATAATTGCTATGCTTCAGCTTTTAGATATATATAGATTCTAGTTCAACAACCACAATCACAAATCATTAAAATCTTAATAGTGAAAATTATGATGCTTTTCTCCCATCACATATTCAATGGAAGATGGACTGAGAAGTTTCAGTTTTGGTTTCAAACCTCCAAAATTACTATAAATAACTACAGACAAGCTCACTTCATTCCAAAAAACACTTATGTATTCCCAGTTGTTAATAGACCCAGTGGCAAATGCCTTGAAGTGGTTGCTTAAATCAAGCAATGAAAATTGGAGATACAGCCTCAAGAGATTATCAAAGTGCATGTAACAGCCCCAAATTTCCAATAATTGTGCAGTTCTAAAATTCTAATACCATCCTAGCACGGAGTTCAAGAAACCAAAAGAACAGCTACCACCCACTACAAAATCACTAAACAAGTTTATAATGAATTCTGAAAAAAAAAATATATATATATATAATATGACATAAACAGTTTTGGAAATTTGCAGTTACAAAATGTAAAAGAACAAACTAAATTGCATATGAAATGCATTAGAAATTTCAAAAGTAGAATCCTAATAATCACGTCTAAAAGTTCATTCTCAAGCATAAACGTGGTTTTCTGGATCTGAAAGTAGTAGCATATCTTAACATTTTCTATTAAATATGGTAAACTCTTTCTAACTTCTACATTCCCCTTTTGTGACTTTGAATCTTTTATCATCAGAACACCCTTCATTTCAATTCCCCAGATTTCCTATTTCAATAATTTAGAGTCCAAATGCCAGCCCCATATGCAGTATTTGCATTCAAATTCAAAAATGCCATAGTTAACATGCTCAGATCAGACTTTTTTTTTCCTTAACAAGTTACATGCTGAGATAAAAAATAAAATTAGCTTTCTACATACAAACACCATCATAGTCTCCACAATAAACTTTGCTTTACGGTTCAAAATATTGTGGTTGGGACGTAAAATTGGGATTCCTTTTGTTAACACGATATCGACACACATTGTATTTAGCATTCCTTCTTCCTTCGTTGTGCGTCATTATCATTGTATCACTCAACTCAAGTCACCAACTGCTCACGCAAGAAAGATTTGAAATAGTGGTTCCATTTGTTTCAATCGAAAACATATCAAACTAAAACAATTCCAATCAGAATAAAATAAAACATGCTGATTGAAGACACGTCATTCGTCAACAAAGTCTTACGAAGTTCCTTTCTTTCCCAGAAACCCATTTATCCAAAAATAAATAAAAAAATTAAAAGAAAACTTGGATAGAACATGGGTCCTTAAAATGCAAGTGGGTACCTGTCTACTATTTCTTATGTTATTTTTAATATCATAAAATAATCACAGCAAGCAAACACAGCAATTTAGTTTCAAAAGCAATCAAATTACATACAACACCTTAATATAAAACCCAAAAAGAAAAGAAAAAATTACTTGAGGCATTTGCCAAGCACTGGGTATATCCAACCTTGAAGCAGAAAAAAATCTGCCACAACCAAAAAAAAAAATAGAAAAGAAATTTGAAAGTCAATTCAACACATACTATAAAAATCCATGTACAGAACAGAGAGATGAGTGTAGTTGAAGGTTTGTGATAAAGATGGAGAATTGCCATTTTATTTATTTTGGATATTAACAGGTGGGGAAAATCCGTCCCATTAGCTCGGATCTGGTATTCATCCTTATGAGGTCTCGGGTATGGATATTAACTGACCCGAATCGTGTATCCATTTAAGTATTTCTCTTATTTGGATGGTAGACTTTTGGATGCCCAAAATATTCTCAAATTCATTTGTTTATAAAAATTTAAATAATATGGTTAAACATGTGAAATTAATAATTTTAAGACTCCTAAATTTTAAATAAATTTTAAAAAAAAAAACAGTTTTTTTTCCATCCACATTTCCCCCCCTTCCATGTTTCTTTGTCAAATTCAAATTTAAAATTAAAACAACTTTTTTTAAGAAAATAAAACAGCTCTTAAATTTAGAAATTCCTAAATTTAAATTTGAGATAAATTATACTATTAAATAAATAAAAAAACTCCTCCATGTTTCTTTCTCATATTCAATTTTTTTTTTTAAAAAAAATTCTTTCAAAAAATAAAATAAAATAACAAAACTTTTCCCTTTGTTCTCTTAAACATATCTACTCCTACGTTGACACTAACTTTATACTCCCAATAACATGTTGCCACTAAATTTATACTCATAATAACAAGCAATTATTTCATTTTACATTTTTCTCAATCCTTATCATCTTCAGATGGATTTGTCACCCTATACCAAAGCAACTGAGAGTTCTTCCACAGGTGGAATTTGAAATTTGATGGGTCGACCATCACAGAGATAGCATCTTGCTCTCAGATAGTCTCATATTAGATATATGACATAATTGTAATAAGATGGACATCAATTTTGAAGTGCCATAGGGAGTTTGGTATTCAAAGTTCAAGGTGGTCTGCACCTAATATTGCCAAAACGTTTTGCATTACATTTGCCTGGGGAACCAAAGTACTATACTTTTTTCCTTATCTTACCCTTTCTAAAAATAAAAAGCTCCATTTTAAAATTTAAAAAAAAAATGAAACTACTCCACATCTAAAAGCATTAGCATTTGTGCACTCAAAACTAAGCAGCAACGATCCAGGGGAAAAAAAAAAGTTGCAAACTTCAGCTGGACCATTATCACCTAAATACTGGTGACACACAACCTAGGGTTGTAAAGATATAAACACTAAAAAGCTTTTTAACTGGTGCCTTGATAAGTTTTGTAACTCCACCTGCCATAAAGATCCAAAGTTTTCAATCTTCACTTCTATTGTAATTGTAAAAAAAAATGTATAGCTTTTTTTTTTTTTTTTTTTAATTTTTATTTAAGTTCATAAAAATGATTCTCAAAAAAAAGTTCATAAAAATGTTAGAGATAATAATAAATTTTCACTACTTTTACACATTTTATTTTTATTTTCATGATTGACCCATTTCATTAATGTGACCATTCAAACACTCCAAGAAACCATCCAAATAGTCAGGAAGACGGTACCTTCCCAAGCTCTTTAAGCTTGGGGTTGAAGGGAGACATGGGTCCAAGCTTACCAAAATACAATACTTACTACATTCACTAGAAGCACAGTAATTTACATCCATAATAAATATTAAAAAAAAAAGCAAATTATAAAATAAAACGCAGCCTTCTTTGGAGGACTCCTGACGAATTTTATTTCTGTATCTTACTGAATTTTTTTTTAACAAATTCAAAACTAATAATATCTGACGCCAAAATCAATGAAAATTCAATGTTTTAATCAGAAATTTTTTGTTAATCAACAGCGCAAAAGTAAAAGCTGCTCTGCCTACGTTGTCAAAGTGTTCGAATATGGTCATCGGTGCTAGCTTTATTAGCATTTACATCATCAACGAGAGGAAGGAATCGGTTTTTCTAGGCTGAGGCTCATAGAAGAGAAATTATCATATGCACCGGACGTATGGAGCGTGACTCATAGGCCGTCCACAGGCTTATGAGGCACTCCCATGCATCCGGTGCACAGGATACTCAATATGACATTAAAGGACAGGGATGTCAAAGAAAGTCAAGTTTGAACACGAACATCAGGAGGTAAGAGATTATGTACCCGGTATATATGCCGGGTACAAGATATACAAAAGCGAACATCAGAGTGTGGGAAATTGAAACAGTTTTTTCTTTTGCTCACCATTATTATTATTATTATTATTATTATTATTATTTAAGAAAATCGTTGCACACCATTTGTAAGCGTTCATAGAGGCACGCTTCATAAGGGGTCCGACAGGATACTCAACTCAATTTTATAAGACATTAAAGGGTTGCATGAAGAAAATTCAAGTTTGGAAATACTGATTATTAGAGTAATCAGATAAGTTTTTGTAAAAATTATGTTTATTTTAGCATAAGAACTCAATTTTTTATTTTACAAAGACATCTTTAAAATACCACATCAAATTATCTATTTTACATTATATTTTATTAAAAATATTATTTCTTTATCAATTTTTATTATTGAGAGAGAGAGAGAGAGAGAGTGAAGAGGCATTATAACTTGTATGTGAATATACATTGTATGTTTATACATGGCTTATTATACGTAAAGAATTATCTAAATTTACACAATTTCCATTGATTGGTTTGAGTAATTTTTGGAAGTTATATGTGCAAATCTGTTTCATATGCTATTATAATGAATCCATGGGAGGCCATAAGGGCCTGGTTTGACGTGGAGGATAAAAGAGAGAGATAAAAATAAGGAGGGATGAAAGTGGTGTGATAGGAGGAGATTTTAGCTTCTCCTCATGTCATTTCACACAGAAAAATTCGAGTGGATAGAGAATTTCTTTTGTTTCGACGAAGAAATGAAAAGGATAAAATGTGAATTATATAGATCTACATTTTGTCCCTATTAGATTAAAAACACCCAAAACTTTTTTCTTAAAAAATAAAAAAAAACGAATTATAATATAAGAAAAAGTTATAAAATAAAAATAAATAAAAACAAAGAAAAAGACAAACGAAAAAAAAATTTGGGATTTTGAACTAATAATGTAACTCTATTTTCTCCAATTTGAGAGATTGGAGTTTTGGTGAGTTTGGAGAGATAATTGCCTGCCCCCATCATTTCTACTCCCCTTTCATTCTCTACCAAACACTCCTCTCATTTTCTATCCTCCAATTTTCATCCTAAATCAAACTAATTATAAATTGTTTGGGAACTGAAATGCCATTTCTCCTTGCTCACCATTATTATCATTTATATATTTTATTTATAAGAAAATTTTGCTTACCATTAGACGTAGAAAATGAATGCTCAAAAGAAATGAATCGTGTAAAAATGAGCTAAGTTATTTGAAGCCTTGAACCATGAGAGAAAATAAGTAAAGTAAAATGAGAAGATACTTTGTCCTATTCATAAAATATACATATGATAGTTGTTAAGGACAATACGTGACTCATTTGGGTACCCATCACCAAACACATTAATTAAAATATTATTTCTCCATTTTTTATAAATCTATGTATAGTCAGCCGTATACTTAATGAATTTGTAAGTTCTATATTACTACTGTCAATATTTTTTTGATTTGACTAATTTTAACAAATCAACCACCAGTTCTCTCTACTCTCTACATGCTCGCAAATTTCAAGATCACTAATTATATCATCAATCAAATATATATATATTTTAAGTTTTGTTCCTAAAAGACGAAGCCGATGATCAAATAAGAAATAATATCTAATTACATTTAACTTGGTACGCGTTAAGAACATATAATACTGTACCTTAACAAATAATTTGTGAATATTAACTAATAAAAAGCTATTGTCAATGCGAACATCAAAATGAAGAGATATTTTACTTAAACAAAATAAGAATACTAAGCTTCACAACATTTTCATTAACAATTTTTATTAGAAACAAACTTGTACGACAAATCCATTCATTGCTCTAATCTGTGCCTACTACTAACATCATATATTTTACTTATCAATAATATTCATACAAAACAAAATACAAACATATCGTATCATCGCCAATCACAAGACCAAATAAAAATTTCACAATAAATAACTGATAAATTTTTTACTAGTCCAATTATTATTTAACAAACACTGATAATCCATGTAAACAATTTTAAAAATTGTTAATTTGTGTATAGTTTTTCTCCACGCATGGTCCTCAGAAACAAAGAAAGAGGCAATGAAAAAAAGTTGTAGGTAACGTATCTCTCTTTGTGATTGGCTTTTCTTCTATCAGCCAGTCTGTCAACTGAAACTGCTCTACGATGCGTACGCCAAAGCCACGCTTTACCTATGACCAAATTTACTTTTACCCCTTGTTATGGTTATGTGTCAACATCTCATTGAATTTCAGCATTTTTACATGGATCCACCGCACACACAAGTGGAGTATAGGAACGAGTGTGTCCCTTATTACTTGTCTATACTCGTTTGTAGGTACCTGGACACTTGCACAATTTATTAAATTAGTTAGTAGTGGCGGATATGAAGTTATGGTGAAGAACTACCCTCAGCATTAGACTAGAGACCTTATAAATATTCATCCAAGTCTTCGTCGTAACATGAATGCTAATTTTAGGAACCACTCGTTCTAAGGCAAAGGGTTCTAATCATTTCTTTCAAGTTCGTGTACTCCGTGACTGCCACTGCATAGTGGAATTCCGGCGGGGGAGCAGCTTTGTTTGAAGACAGCCAGTCTCGCTCAGGCATACATCGTTTTATCAATTTTTTCCCTGCGTCACTTATGTTTCGTGAAGCTAATTGTTATGGTCATTTTTATAGAGTAAATGCAACTATTCACTAAAGTTTGTGCACCCAGGATAGAATGACAATCATTGTGAATTTGTGAGGTGTTCTGTATTTACTATATTATCTCCTGTCAATAAGATTTGTTAGTTCATGAGTAAGAATAAAAGTATTCATTTGCTTTAAAGAAAAGGAAAAGTATTCATTAAAAAAAAAAAGATAATTTGGTAAAAGAGGAGAAGAAAGAATTAAAAACTCTACTTTATTTTATTGTTGATATTTTACAAATCTTAAATTTATGAAGATGGCGAATCTCATTTTAAACTATGAAGTCTTCAAATAGACACTCTATATTTTATATTTAGAGCATTCAGTAGTTAAAATAACTAAATACCAAATATATCATTTTTAACAATCTCCAAATACCAAAAAATATATCTACATTATATGTGCTATGTCAATATATTTTAACGCTCTGTTACTGTTACAATAAACCTACTTTAGAACATTCGCATCAGACTAGCTTAAGTAGTTTGATGCTAAAATTATGGCTAAAAACACACAAAACTCACGCGGCAAACTCACCAAAGTAATCCAAAAATTTAACAATGTGCAGTGACAACACGCCACAAGTAGCGAGCCATTACTCCTCGCCAAAGCTAAACAATTTTTTTTCTTTTTAATCTTATGCCTCTGACTCTCTCCTCTCTCGTCTGCTAGCTTTCTCTCTTTGTGCTTTTCTGTTTCCCTCTCATGCAGCTACCACAGCTCCGAAGTCACTCAAAAATCGACCACCACTGGTTCCAGCTAATTAAGAAACTCAAATCAACAAACCCACATCAAAAACCGAATTAATCAGATCCAACAAACTCCACATCTGATCAAACAAAGCCAAGGTGGAGGATTGGTGGTTGAAATCCATGAGAAATGGTTCCAGAGATTATGCATAGAGTCTACTGACTTTTCTCTCTCCTTCCCTTTGCAGATCAGCGACACCGTGATCTGGTGTTAGTTTGAAGTTTAGCGTTGGATTTGGTTGGGTTAATATGGATTTGATATGCTGTTGGGGTCTTTTTCTGCTTTGGCTGTGATTTACAGAAGTGGGACGATAGTGACTAGGAAGTCTTTTTGGTGCTTTGTTTTGGTTCTTGCTGTGAAGAGGAAGAAATAATATTTAATTAAAAATAGTGTTTGGGTTAGCTTAGCTAGAAGTTTGATTAGACTAATAACTTTGCTGTATGGAAGAAAGGCTATTGATGTACAATGGTGTATAAGATGAAGAAGAGTGAAGAAAAAAAAAAAAAAAGGAAAATAAAAAGAGGTAGAGAGATACAAACCAAGAATGGCACGCCCAGCATTGGGTATTAATTAGGATGGGATATTTGCCTTAATTTCTTGTTTGGAAATTATGCCACTAATAATTACTAGAATAGCGTAAAATAGATATATATATATAAATATATATATTTATATATATATCAAATATATGATAAATATGCTTTTTGAATGCTTATCTGGCGGAAGAAGTGTTTTTCCATTTTGTTGCCATGGGCTATACTCTCAAAAGGAATTAAGAGTTCACATATATTTACAATGAGAAATAAGAGAAACATTCTAAAGGAACACTTAACAACAGAAATAGTACAAAAACTAACAAATAATAGAAATATCATCTAAAATTCAAGAAGTTATAGAGGAAAGCTTAGTCTAAGAATTTTCATATAGGGTAGTAAGGTTGAAGAACAACCTCAGTAGTGGAAATTAGAGCTTTTTTACACACGTTCATGACACGCTTTTTAAGTCACCAAATCATCTTTGTCAATACCAGTTTGAGTAGACGGTAGACGTGGTTTTTTTTTAGAAGAAAGACTCTTATTAGTTTTATTTCATAGAAGTAAAATCTTTAGTAAAACAATCATGAAGGTCAGAAGAAACAGACTCCATCAATACCAATAAAGGAGACAACTTTCTTACTTTCTGGGTTAAGGCATGAACTAAGGAATTGCCTTGTCGGAAAGTGTGTGAAAAAAAAGTGCCTTGTCGGAAAGCGTGGGAGAAAGAAGTGCACATTTAGTTGTGTTTTAAGCGGACACTCCAAACTCCTGAATAATACATTTCCATGTAACATACTATTTAAGTCACATGAGTTAAAATATCTTGATTGATTTTTTTTTTTTTTAAGCGGTTTAATTTTGACAAGCAACTAACCAAATACGTTTGAATAATTCAATAAATAATAATAAAAAGCAATGGTTTGTGTATGCAATTGGGCTTATAGCCTGTCATAATGATGAAAATAAAGTAAACCCAAAATTGTTAAATAGTTTGGTTAAAAGCCTCAGTTATCTAACACGTACGATGGAGGACATTCTCTTTGGTATTGGCCTCGAAAGTCGCAACATGAAACTGAATGCGCTTATTAGGACACATTTGAAGATTGCTAATAGAATTATTGCTACTTGAACTTTTTACACTTTAAGTTAGATTGCCTTATTCTCTTTTTAACGAATTTAAACTTTTGATATATAGTGATAATGAAAGGGCTAAAGATATGGAATTATGGATGATAGAAAGTGCATTATTGGGTTTGTCTTTTAAATGGGAAATAATACTTTCACTATAATGTTGACTATTAAATCACCCAATATTTAATACACTTTCTAGAAATTTTAACAAATTTTAGTGGAGAAAAATGGCCCTGTACTTAAAAAAAAAAAAGAAAAAAAAAAAAAGCTTTCATTCTTGTATTCAAGATAATCTCGTGCTTATTAAATCATAGTGCAAGTCAGCTTAGAGTAAAGGTGGGCTGTTAGCCTTAGCTGCCCACTGGTTTTCTTTTCAATTCTATGCATGCCTAGCTAGACAATGTGATACATTTTTTGCCTCTCTATGTAGAAGTAGAACACCGAAGCTACACCTCCTAAACTGCATAAGCTGCTTGCACGACTATTTTGTCTTCAAATGTTCCATAAGCTTGCACGACTAAAGGTGGGCTCTTTTTTTTTTTCTTTTTTTTTTTGAGAAGGAGCGTTTTGCAAATCGCAATAAGTTAAACTTGAAAAATTAATAAGATTATTTTAATTTTTCAATTAGTTGAACTTTTACATCAATAAATTTAATTTATGTAAATTAAATCACATTAATTACATCATTTAAAATGGATCAATTTCATGGTTCACACATTAAATATTACAAATTTTAAATTAAATGTAATATCATGTTATTTAAAAATTTTAAATAATGAAACAGTTTATATAACAATAAATATATAATAAGAATCTAATTATTTCTAATGAAATGGAGAGGACTTGCAAAGTTTTAACCATTAACTGTGTGCAAGGTGTAATTTGTAAGATTTGTACTAATTAAACAAAACCAACAAATGAACAAAACAATGAAGATGGTGGCAATGGGAACTATTTGGACCTTAATTCCATTGTGGCACGTCACTGTCTTTTCCAATTCTTTGGGTGGGAGACTCTTCCTAAAACGTGACCTCAAGGCTCTAACGCAATCACAGCCTATTTCAATTTTTTCCCCTACTTTTTACAAATGCTTTCAAGCTTTTTTTCTTTTCTTTTTTGTAAGTTTATCGTCGTCTTAGTTATCTCTCAAGCCTATTTTACACACAGAAAATAAAAGAGACTGATGAGAGAGAGAGGTATCTGGCTTAGTACTTGAATCAAGCTTGTCTTCTACTAAAGAAATTGAAGCCATACTGTCCAAAGTAAAACCGGTTTTTAAAATCACGTGAGAGAGAGAGATACTTGACTTTTAACGAATTGAATTATCTAAATCACCTGCTACTTGGGTCAGGACCTTTAAGTTTGTACTTTTCTGCCAACGTATCCCAAGCAATTCTGGCCAAAGTAATCTCCATAATATCAAAAAATTTGTCCGTCCCGCATGAAATTTGGATCACATGTAAAGCCATGGCATTCATCTTGCTCCAAGCCTTAAAAGCAGCTTCATTTTCTGGTGTAGGAGGTTCGTTCTTTGCTTCTACAATGTCCCAAAGATCTTGAGCCATCAAATATGTCTTCACCCGAACACTCCATTCCAAATAATTGTCTTGCTTAAGAACTTCAACCACAGCTAAACTCAAGGCAGGCTTTGTTTCCATGTTTAATCTGTCAATATAACCAAATTGTGTCTGAAAGAAAATAAATGAAGATTTGGTTGTATAGAGCCAAATGCTTCAACCCTCAATAAGAAGATCACATGTGCAGGGGCGGTGCCATGTCTTACTCAAGGTGGTCACCTGACCACCCTGACCTCAAATTTGTTATTTTATTTTTATATATACCTTTAAAAAAATTGATTTTTAAATTAATATAGGTTGATGACCATCCTAGAAAACAAACTTGACCACCCTAAAAATAAAAAATAAAAAAAAACTTGAGCACCCAAAATAAAAATTTGATCTCTCCAAAATTTGGGTCTATTGAAAGTTGAACAAAATAATTGTAAATAATGCAATGTTCACAACATTTTCACAATTTTTTTCACATTAATTTCACAATAAATCATAAGTGACAAGTTGTTACAAGTGGACAAAAAAGTAGTTTCAATGGTAGGATTAAATTAGAACTAGTAACAACTTGCCATTTAAGCTTTGTTGTGAAAGTATTGTTGTTAGGTTCTAAAAGTTTAGAACAATTGGCAAACAGTGAACACAAACTTGTCTAGATATAGGTCTTAGATTCTATAAGGTATATTAGACAATACTCAAGGTACTGCAAGTCAGAATATAGGAACAAGGAAGATGCAGGTGTAGACAACTAAATTTCTAGTTTGAAATAAATCAAACAAGTAAAATATTTTCACAAATCTGAATTTGTATTGATCAATATGAGGTACAATTCTGTAAAATTACAAAAGATTGATCATCTGATTCGATCTTCTTGAAAGATTTGTTAATTGTGAATTGTGAGGAAGTAGTCTTTGGTTCGAACACAGAATATCCTCCAATTTGGCTGAACATAGAAGACATTTGAAATAGAATTACAATGAATCTTTGGCTATGAGTTTGTTAGAAATTCCTTGTTCTTCGCATTCTTCGTGTGTTCTTCATGTTCTTCACGTGTTCTTCATGTGTTCTTTGTCTTCGAATGTTTGTGGTGGAAGTTCTTCGGTGCTTTTGGGGGCTTGAATCTGTAAAGCTTCACTGATTTATGGTTTCTTGAAGTTTCTGGAGGTTTTTGATCTTGATTCTTGCAAACTTTAAGATCTAGGAGGGTGGTTTGGATGATTCTACTTCAAATGTTCCTCGCGTTTGAGGTTGAAGTTCTTAAAGGCTTTGAGGCTTGATTCTTGCAAAGATTCTGTACTTCTGAGTGCTTCTGAATCTTCTTTAATGCTGCTTGTGGTATGAATGTCTTGGTGTGTGGAAATGCCTTAGGAAGGCTTCTATTTATAGGAGTTTGGAGGTGGTTAAGCGACATGTGGCAGAGTCTGATTGGTGTCACATGTCACAACCTGATTGGAGGAACTTTAAAACTTTTTCTCCAAAACACATAGCATCATTCGATTAGCCGAAATATCTTAATTTTCAAGGTGACACATGTTAGCATCTGATTGTGATAGGTCGGGAATTTTCCCTTTCTACAACAAGTTCAAGAATTCAAAACTTGACAGGCTTGACTGATCGAGAAGAAGGTTCAATCAATCGAGATGCGGATTTGCAGAATTTAATTAAAGCCCAATAGCCAATCAAGTGATTAGGGTTAAAAATTTAATTCATATAGTATTTAAAGGAAACCTTAAGACACGTTTTGTTATAACTTTGAAGCTTATCTTTTGAGATCTAAAAGGTTCTATGCCTTCTGCTTTCAAAGTAATCTCCTGAAATTAATCTACATACCATTAAAACTGGTAGATCTAAAGTTGCTGCATACCTGTCATCAAAGGTGCTAGATCTAAACCTTCAAGGGTGGTCTACATACCATTGGTTGTGTCTGTAACTTTACTGTGTAAAAGTCATGGGCCAACTACGAAGGAGTTGAAACCAGGAGGCACTAATTAATATCCTACCATTGATAATTTGCTAGAAAACGCGGTAAGCTGTATTGCACAAAAGTTTAATCACCTATGGCCAAAAATTAATTTAGTGTCTTTGCATGATACATATACATAGTGTTTAAGTACGAAGAGAAAAATTCAATTACATTTCAATTAAAATTCAAAGAGGTACTTTTTTTCTCCCTAGTAAGGGATAGCTTTGTTTCGAACTAAAGTAAAATCCCTCTCAATTTTTTACTTTTTTTAGTAAATATGATACAACATCAAACTTATGACATCTATTCATGACTTTTTATCATTAGGTCAAGAAATTAATGTATTTCTAGTAAATAAAAAGAAAAGATATTAATATATTTCATTTAGTATAAGTAGGATTTGAACACAATTTTAATTTATAGACACAATCTTTTACCAGATGACCTAACTGATACCCTCTTTCACTTACTTGAGAGGGGAAAAATAGCTAAATTACAATTTAAACCTTCTAACTTTGACCAAAATTTAATTAAATCATTTAACTTCACTTTTATTCAATAAATTCCTCTAACTTTCAAGTTTATTTAATTCAGATATGCTTTGAATTTTTATCAAAGTTAAAAGGCCTGAATTGCATATTAGTGAGAATATATATATACACACACATACATGGATGAAAATGTCATTTCAACAACCTACTTTCAAGACTTGGTGCACCCATCTTATCTATTTTCTTTTTCACATATCATCTCCGTCTCTTATGGATATGGATGCTCTGACTCTAAACATTTACATCCAATGTGCTAAAAAATTTAGCATATAGCACTCCAAAAACCATTTTATCTATTTTAGCATATTACTTAATAATACACTGTACATCACATACTTTTATTCTTTCTTTATTATTTTATTGACAAGAGAGAGACAATTGAATAAAAAATTGAATTTAATGTTTAGCTTTGTTGCTACAATAACTATTATGCATATCCAACAACCTCCCTAAACCCAAAATCCTCTTTAATTTATAGATTAAACCCACAAAATGTTGCTCCAATAGACTCTCTAAATTGTAAATTTTAGTTTTTGCTAATGAATAGTCACTCTCTTGATCTAAACACCTACTATTCATTAGCAAAAAAAAAAAAAAAAAAAA
>JARYZH020000366.1:177-276391 GCA_030021035.2 Notholithocarpus densiflorus
AAATTGTGTTTGAATTTGAGGCCATAAAATGAGGGGTTTTGAAGAATAATATTAAATATAAAGTGCTTGATATATGTACATGGATTTGAGATTTAAAGCTTTTTCTCTAATAAAATCAGTTCTAAAATAATAAATTCGAAATAACATTTTACATCCTATCATTTTAAATCTACATACTAATAAACATTTAAATTCATCTATAATCTACATAATACAAATTTAAAGATATTTATAATTTTCAATATTGTTAAAAAAAATTGTTTTTCCATATTTTATTCAAAAAACTAAATTGTAATTTGAACCCCTAAAATTTGGAGTAATTTTGATTTTACTTACTAACGAACACCTCATCACAGCACATCGATGGAAGGCCTGTTTAGAGTTTAGACCCTCAAGTCCAGTCTACTGCTGCTGGTTTGGTGTTGTAGCTCTCTGCAGCACTTACTGATGTGTGCTGTTGTATGCTGCTATGTGTAGTCTGTTTGCTATGTTGCTATGTGTGTGAGATCAAGTCAAGCCGTTGCCGCAACCCTTACTGCTACTACAGTTAAGTTGCTGCACTGTCATTATATTGCTGAGTAGTTGTAGGATAAGTGTTAGTGATACTACCACCATGTTACTGTTAAGCCTAATTATGTTAGCTAATTAGCCATGTAATCTTTACTAATTAGCCATGTGAATATATTAGGAAGGTAGATAGTTAGTAAATTATTGGCCTAACTGATTGTTAATTGGGAACTTGTACCCGAGTTGCACTCTCATTCTGTATTCCTTCAAGAAATAAGAAATATCCTTTTTCTCTCTCAAATTCTTCTTAATCCCTCTCTCTAATCTCTAGGAGGTTAGGTTATCCTCGAGATTATATAATATCCCAATTATAGAACATTGAGAATAAACAGGTTACTAACAAAGGTTTAAATTCAAATGATACGTAACTTTATGGGTACAAATTCAAATTTTGAATTGAAACATTAAGCAAAATTAAAATTTCTCCAAGTTTTGAGGATAAAAAATGCAATTTAAATTATTCAAATTTTAAACTAAAAACTGAAGTTCAAATCTTCTCTTCAAAGTTCAAATAATTTCATCCCAATGAAATGACTAACAAATATATTTAAAAGATATAGAATAATATATTTTGTTCTTATTGTGGGTCTGTGACCCAAGAAATATTATTTAAAATGTATATGCATCCCCCCATTGTGGTTCTCATCCACACATTGTATTATTGTATGAGGGATGATGCAATTTCTAATGTATAAATTACATTCTCCTGCTGGGAAGGATAACGATTGAGGTTCATGCTTAATGCTTTAATGCTTTATAACGAATATATGTACAAGGATGAAATTGATGGATGATGGCACAGCTAACCGACCACGAAAACATGACACTTAAATCATTTAGAGGAACATGGAGATTATTGTGAACCACTATGAACACATTAACCCCCATTAAAAGTAGAAGCTTTGTTTTGTATTAATTAAAAAAAAAGGAAATGCAGAAAATATAAAAATATTTCAAAATGTTGGTGTGGGTATATGTTCCAAACACTTTTATTTTTCTCGCTTGGCATTTTATCATATTACTATTATTATTATATTATTATTACATTATTATTATTATTATATTATTATTATTATGTCATTGGGCATTCGTGGGTGATTAGCCATTGGGCAATTATGGATAAATTAGCCATTGGGCATTTATGTGTTATTAGTAACCAATAACCATAGACTATTATTTCGTCAATAACCTATATAATGCTCATCATAACACACTTTCCTATCAGATTTCTTTTGCTATATATTTCCAGATACAAAATTTATGTTCTCTCTCTCCCATGTATTTTTCTACAATTTATATTTGTTAAATTAAAGAATGGCAATGCATTATAGGGTTGTTCTTAAACCTCTGCGTAGTGAAAGTGCATTCATCATGAAACTCGATTCTATAGTCTAATCTTGGGAAGCTATTTAGCTAATTAATATAACCAATTGCACCGAGGGTGGCACAAATAAACTTTTAAGGACAATACTCTTTGCATGATTCTATAATATTGTGATAGATTGTTCCTAAACTCTTTTCTTTATTTTCTGTTTATGCAATTTACATTCTTGCTAATTATTTGAGATATTATTTACTAAATCAAACTTGTTTATTCACTGTTCTATTTCTAACACAAAATAATGATTCATTTTCATCTCACATCTCTTATTAGATTGAGTGGTCGTTTGGGAGAGCTTATTTTCATTAGCCTATTGAACTTAAAAAATTAGCTAAGTAAAAGTATAATTAAGATTATATTAGAGGGGTGTTAAAAATTTAAAAAGCTATTTTAACACCTCAAGCACCCTTATTATGGCAATCTAAGTCAAAAATTTTTAAAGAATCATACAGAATCTCGCCACTCTACAGTAAGTTGTACTAGGTTACTGTAAAGGTTATTAAAGCAAGTTACAATATTTTAATTAAATTCTTTCTTTCTTTTGTCTCTCTCGTGACTCTCTTTCAGCCTTTTCCTTCTCTTTGTCTCCCTCTCTCTCTCCTCTATAACTCTATCTCACCATTTCTTTGGGTTTTGCTTTTGTGTGTCTACTATGGGCGCGTTTGCAGCTGTGGTGGTGGCGGCTGATTTTTCCCAAGGGAGTTGGCTATGGTACTTGTTGTGGTTGTGGTTGTGATGGTGGGTTGTTGTAGCTAGTGGTGATTTTTTTTTTTTCCTTCTACAATGGGCTGTGACAGCCGTAGTGGTGGTTGTGGTGGTATGGGCTAGATTTTGTTTTATTTATTTTTTCTTTCTCAGAGGGGTTGTGGTTGCCACGATGTCGGGTTGTGGTTGGTGGTGAAAGTTGTTCGGCTAGATGCTATAAATTTTGTGGTGGCTTTTTATTTATTATTTTAATGAGGTGTTTATAAGGATTTTAAATGAAATGGTAAAAAAAAAAATAGAGTATTTGATGTTGGTGTATTGTAAAAGTGTGATGTTAAAATTTTAAAAATAAATAGTACTTCTTGATTTCTTGAGTTACTAAAAGTTACATTAAATTTTTAGAAACTTTGTTAGAATGCTCTATATTAGGTGTTGTTAAAATTTAGATTTTACATAAAATCGTTGGAAGGCCCTCATGGATTAGGATTGAGAATGGTAAAATTCCACTTTCTCCCTAAATTCTTTACTAAATAAAATGATGTAAATAATTACTAAAAAGAAAGAGATAAATTAAACATAATACGATTTTTGTTCTGGCATCTCTACTAACCAAATAACTATATATATATGTGGGAGAATTTGGCCTTTGGCCCACTTTAGAGATATTAAACCCAAGACCCACGCCGAGGAGGAAGAAATGCCCCAAGGACTAATGAAAAAGTC
The DNA here is from genome assembly GCA_030021035.2 of Notholithocarpus densiflorus. Classification (NCBI taxonomy): domain Eukaryota; kingdom Viridiplantae; phylum Streptophyta; class Magnoliopsida; order Fagales; family Fagaceae; genus Notholithocarpus; species Notholithocarpus densiflorus. The sequence continues at coordinate 3,554 of JARYZH020000366.1, forward strand.
CAAATTGTCAAGAAGAAAACATCGCCGAGGACAATCCTATCCCCAGAAACCAAGACCATAGAAGGGAAGAGCGCATGCCATCAAAGGCACCTCCAGAACATCCCAAGAAAAGGACAAGTACAAGTGGGTCGCCCATGGGAGCACGGTGGAGGAGTACCAGGAAAAACTGTCACCCTCCACATTAAATGCCCACAACTACCACCCAGCCGCACACGAGGAGCGCCCCCGAGTAGTGCCGCTTGGTTGCTGGGCGACTCACATGGCTCAGAAGGCGGCAAATGGGACAAGCATTCTATAGCACCTGCGTGATCAACAAATAGAGGCCAAGATCAACTCTAAAAATGATATATAATGTAAGAAACCTTTAGGTGTGATCAAAAATTGGAAATAGAGAAGACAGAATAATTTGTGGTCATTTTGAAAATATTTGTAACTGGTTAATCGAAGAAACAACAAAAACATACTCCTGGATGAATGCCGATGTAATTCTCACACTTTAATCCACATACTTGTTATTCAATCCACTCATAACCCTTCGTTTAATTGTTGTAATCCTTACTACAACCTAGTTCTTAAACCCATCATCTATAAATTATTGCATTGGGCTAATTGCCCGAGTCCACCTGCCTAACAACGTAAGTGCCCAAATCTAGTCCCTACAATATATATAAATTAATAGAGTCAATAATTATTATTCTAAATTATTAATTAGTAAATGAGCAAGGGATCAACTTTTTATCAAACTTCAAAAACAAATTTTAAATCGTATATAAAATAAGAAAATAAAGAAAATTCTTTAGTTTAGATTACATTAAATTTAAAAAAAAAAAAAACTCCTATTTTTTAATCCCAAAAAAGAGTTACCTCATGTTTTCCTTCAGTATAAAAGAATTCCTCCTGCTAAACGCCTAAACTCAACAAGAGAAAAAAAAAAAAAAAAACCCAAAAGACGAATATATTAAAATAATAGTGTTCTCTTCTTTCATCCACGTAAGGTTCCTCGATGATCCATCAGGCAAGTAGTCAAAAAGCTATTAAACGGTAGTTTTCACTTTTAAAAAGAAGCTTTTAAACAATAGCTCTTAGATATATTAAACAATAGTTGTCAATATTGGGAAAGTATATTTTGAAAAATAGTTTTTATCATTAAAGGCAAAATATTAAAATAACCATTATTTCTCTATAAGGTCTAGTAACAAAGACCAACAAGACACTCTTGGTGTAATTTACTATTCTATAAGCATAAATACTTGTAGAGCGTATACAAGAGCGTATTCAAGTCTCTAAGAGGAGTTTCTACGGCCAGTCATTATACACTTAAATTAGACTAAAGTGGGCTATCTTGTAAAAAAAAAAAAAAGGTCTAGTAAATACATGACAAACTTTACTAAACTACAACAAAAGGCAAAAGGAGTTATACATAAATGGACATTTGTCAGTCCAGTGCTTCATGCATTAGACCCAAGCCTTGGCCCAATATGAACACAATTGGCAGCTAGAATAGCTAATATTAGCCATGCTCTTAGAATCTAAGTCGAATTACTCTCAAAGATCCGTGAAAGTGAAGCAAGCAATGCAGTGAATAGGAGCAAGAGTAGACATGTAGTGCGAGATTGTTTGACACCGGCCAACAAGTAGTTAATCCGGGAGTTTCTTCTTGCACTATTATTATTATTTTTGAGTTAGTGATTTTTAATGTTATTTACTTATTTTCTCAAATTGATGCTTGATAAGTGTAAGGATTTTGTAACATTTGATTTGAGAGCATCAGTGCAGAACAAGTTTCTATTTTGCCTAATGAGATTTTATTTGAGCTAGTAGAATCGCCTTGTATCGACCTAGATCATATCTTTATGCTATCCCATGATTTGACACATCTTACTCTTAATTATATGGTTACAATGATTATAATCTAATCTAGATTGATTTGACAATCTAGCATTATAGGATCTTAAGCAATCCATGATCCGGATCGTGATTTTGATAAGCATGATTTTACATTTATACCTAAAAAAAAAAAAAAATTATAAATGTTGTGCATAAAACTAAATAAGATGAATAAATTGCTTAATGTAATTCATGCTTATCAAACTTTAGATCCATATCATATATCGATCCTACTATTCTGTGATTGAAAATTGATCCTTGACAGTGTAAATCATTCTAATTCTATAATATAGTTGGGAGTAGTATTGGATGCCGGATTTTCGAACGCAGAGGATCACGACATCCAGACAATTCTACTACAAGCACAAATCAAATCTCATTCAACTAAATAGAAGCTCACTCTCCACATGATGCTCTCAATTCAAATGTTAACAAAGCCGTTTATATTTATCGCTTCACTCTCAGAAAAAAAGAATCAAAACCCAAAATAATTTAAGAAGAGGGGGATTAATGAAGATGGCAGTGTCGGCAATCTCTTTCTTAGTAGCTTACTTTAACTCTTCGTTCATATATTTGAAAGCAATTACAACTTTTGATTCTTGGAAGTTTCGACTATTCCTAGCTCTCAACTCTGTTTATTCAAAAGGTCAGTCCAATGCATAGGAGCATTGAACCCAAACTGTGTCCATTTATCCATTTTGCTCTCAATTGTGTTTGCCTTTTTGTTTATAGTTTGCAAAGTTTGTGCACTGTTGCTAGATGTGATTAATATTTAATATATAAACACACTTTGTCTTTAAGGATGAAAATATTTTTTAATAGCTTAATGTTTGACTGCTGCCTGATGGAATCCATCAGGCAACCAGTCAAAAAAACTTTTTGTCCTGTTATATCTTTATGGGTGAGAGAAACACTACATTTACTACATTTTCTTTTATGTTGTTGTTGCTTAGCAAGGATGTGAACTCTTTTATACAAGAAGAGATTTTTTTATTATTTATTTTTAATTTGTGTAATATTCTAAACTAATTTTTTTTTCTTTTATATATAATTTTAAATTTTATGAATTTTGAAAATGTTGATCTTTTCCATTTAGTGTCCGTTTGGCATGATTAATTTTGCCGCTTTATTTGACTATTCAAATCTTATTTTTCGCTACTATTCATGGGCCTATCAGATTTTACACTATCCATGGGCCCCACTCGTACTATTTCCTCAAATAACTTTTACCTTTATCTATAAGATTTTCAGAAAAGTTTTTGTTTCAATAAAATACTATCACAAAATGCACTCTTAATAAAATGTATCTTAATTTAATTAGGGTTCCTATTCATTCTTATTAATAACACATATCTTAATTTAATTATTTTTCTTTTCTATCTATTTTCCTCATCCGGGTCCATTTTCCAATAGTTACAATTACAAAAGCTACGGTTATTAAAATTAATATATTCAATAAAGATATAGGGAAAGGACAAGAAATTTACACTCCAATTGTTCTCATAAGAAATATTTTTTGATGTAAAATATTTTCAGTGAAATTTTTTTTTAGTGTTAGGTTGTGTTCTTGAAAATGCTCCAAAAAATCAAATAACCCCAAGATCAAAATAACATCACACACACATTGAAATAGATATTAAAATCACCCCTAAAAATCCCAATGTTGACAACCACCATGAGATCCACCCATCGCCAATGAACTTCAACGCTGTGAAAGGCCCTAGGCCAATCACCAATAAACTCCAAAACCGTGAAATGCCTCCATGTTTAAGCCTGAGATCGATGCTAGAGACTTCATCGATCACCTTTGTTAATGTTGCTCAGTCATTAGTTAGAGCCCCAAGGGTCTCTACAAGAGAGAAGGGAGGGTGGAGGGTGTGGGTGGGTTGTAGTGAGTTTTGGAAAACATTTTATATAAAAATTTGATGTGAAATATTTTTCAAATTTTTACAAAGAGTTTTCCAATTAACGAAAAAAGTTTTTTTGTTTGACTAAATTTTACAATGAAACAAACACTTGAAAATGCAAAAAATGTTTTCTAGAAAATATCTTACAAACAAATTAACAAATGGAGCGTTAACCAAACAAGGCTCGCAATAGTCTCATATGTAGTCCATATAAAACAATTTTTAAAAATTAGGGATGTGCATTCAACCCTCGAACTCAACGCAATTCAATCCAACCCACCCAACCCGATGGCTTAGATTGGCTTTTTATGGGTTGATGGATTGGGTTGTGTTCTATTAACTTTTTGTTTTGGAGATTGAGTTGGGCTAGTTTGTGTTGGCGAGATTTTCAATCAAAGTAACGCGATCCAGCCAATGCTATTAATAGTTTTTAAAATATATGTTATTCAAATTTGTTAGTTCGATTTATTTTGAATTTTGAGACTTACTTTAGATTTGTTAGTTTGATTCATTTTTTATTTTTATTTTAACATTTCATTTTTGGTTGGGTTATTAGAAAGGGTGTTGGTATCATTATACTATCAAATCGAACCCCCATTGGGTTGTTAATTTCTCAACTTGAGGAGATTAATTAGCTTGAGTGGATTGAGTTGAAAATACCTCAAACCCAACTCATGTACAGCAATAAATATATTTCTTTTAAATGTCATCTAACTAAATAACTCAATCCCCTATTCTCTCTCTTTCATTTGTAATAAAAAAAAAAAAAAAACTATTTTACAATAAGTAGGTGTATAGTTAATTTATAATGTGATATGGGTGCCTTTGTCCACACCTTATTTGTTCTTTCACCATTTAATGAACTATGATATAACAAGATTCTAATAGAATGTTAAATATAGAATAGAGTCTAAATTCAACTAAAAATATATATTAGAATAATAACATTTACAATTTAATGAACTATGATATAACAAGATTCTAATAGAATGTTAAACATAGAATAGAGTCTAAATTCAAACTTAAAAAAATATATAAGAATAATAACATTTACAATTATCATTTAATTATTATTATAATTTTCTTCTTCTCCTTTTTCTTCATATCATGTTTATTATTTTATTATTATGGTTCTCATTAATACAAATAAATAAACATGAAGGCGTTCACAAAATCACTAGGACCGCACGTAAACCGACGTCCAAAACTACTAGCAAAATCAAATAATTATAACGCACCTTGCGGTGTGGTGCAGTTTGCATTTTATGTTAAATATTTATTATATGAACTAGGTGTTGATCACTTGATCTTTAAAATATAAAAGATGAGGTCTTTCACACCTAAAAACTTGTTGAGTTACTCTTAATCAGCCAAAAACAAAGAAAAACTAGTCCAATATTTTAAAAATTAGCCCAAAACAGAGGAAAAACTAGCTTTAGACTGAGTAATACAGTCCAAAATCTTGAAAAGTGTTCCAGCCTAAATTTGACTAAATCACACATATGACCGCAAAATTGAGATGTGGTGAGGTGACAAAAATTAACCAAAACCACACCATGAACACCTGAACATGTGTTAATCCCGCAAAATTGATTAGCAGAAGTACCATATATAGGAAACCATATGATTGACAAACCTCTGAGGATTGAGGATTAAAGAAATTATTGTGTCTTTAACTTTCCTCCATAATCAGATCAATTATTTTTCTGTATGCTTTCAATAATGAATGGTACGATCTTATCCGCTAGCAGTACCCCTTAATTGACTATCAATTTATCAAGAGCTTTTTTGCCTGGACGTTGACTATGGAGTGTGTGGAATTGTCTTTGCATGTTGTATTCACCCACCAATCTCGGGAAAAAGAGAGAGAGAGAGAGAGCCCTCACTCTTGGAATTGGAAAATTATGATGAAACCAGGTACGTACTAAGGTACGTTAAGGGACCTATTCCGGTCCCAAAAATAGTGGAATTTTTTTTTGGACACAATTACAAAATATATGGGATTTTCTTTATATTAAAAAAAAAATTCTATTCATTTAAAAAACCCGGCCATTTGTTGAAACATGAATCCATCTTGAAGAAAATTTTCACATTATCTTATTTTATTGAAGTATGTATCATTTACAACTCTTGCTTTATTTATTTATTTAATTAATTTATCTCGCTGAATTACAAACTCTCATTTATTTTGGGATGAACAAAGGGTACAACTACAAATATCGAGTAGTACTTTGCTAGGCACTTGGAAGTCGGAACTCATACAATATATTAATTAAGTTGACAAACTTGAATAACCTACACATATTTTTTGAACTTCAGCCAACGTTACTCACTTTAACTATAGAAACATTATGTTTTCCAAAGAAGTTTCACTTATGTCTTGTGCACATAACTAGAAATAAATGCATTGTATCAGATTATAGGTCCAACAATTAATAGACAGAACCAAACTCCAACAGAGTAGCATGTCTAAGTCTCCCAGCTTGAATGAAGATTAGAGTTTGTGACAAATTGGCCGCTTGATAGTGGTGACAATGATGAAGCTGATGAATATGATGATGATGATGGCATGATGGCATCCATGTACTCCATATGATTGTTGGGCACTTGTGTATCATGTGGATAATTACAACCAGCTGGAAAATATGGGAGTCTAGCAAGTGGGTCATGGTCTTGTGAAGCACATGAGCAAAACATGCCACAACAATTACCACTGATAATCTCATCACAAGGTTTTGGAATCATGGATGTTAATGGATCCTCATCATCATAATGTGGTGCCGAGATACTTGGACCAATAAGTTTATCACCAATGTAATGTTGTGTTGCTCCCCTAGTGCTGAGATTTTGATGTTCTTGATTAGGATCAAATTGTCCATGAGGTTGATAACCTAATGACCATAGTGGGTCATAAGAAGAAGAATTTGATGGTGGTGCCATTGGGGGTGGAAATTGAACCAAATTGGCACCATAATTGGTTTGCTCTAATTTAAGATCACCATGATCAAAACCTTGCAACATTGGGGTTGGAGTGGGAAGGTATAGCTGGTCTTGTTGAGAGCTTAGGATCCAATTAGGGTTTGCATTTAGAGAGAAAAAACCTTCCTCGTTGTTACCATTGTAGTGCATATCAGGATAGGTGGCAATGGTAGGAACATCATGAGAAATCAGCTTCTTCTTTATGCTTGAATTCCAAAAGTTCTTAACCTCATTATCGGTTCTCCCTGGTAGGTGCTTGGCTATTTGAGCCCACCTGGCCAAAAATAAAAAGTTCCCTTTTGCATGAAAAAATGACATACATAATGGGGGGTGATGATAAGACTAATAATGATAAGAAGAAAGAAGAAAAAAAGAAGAAGGTAATGTTAAGGATATTATAAACTTTACTGCAAGAAATTTATAAATTAAGTTGTCAATTGTTAAATATAGTCAAAAAAAGTAAAAAAAAAATTTATTTATTACATTATAGATGGTACTAATCAATTGTCAGGTCGATCAGTAAAGTTTTCATAGTATAATTAGTAATAACTTTAGCATTTAACCACCGCGCACTCTTGGTGCAGTGGTCACTCCACAAGTATAAGTGCTTGTGGGGTGTGGGGGGTAAGGGCCGAAATTTGAGTCTTTAGAAGAGAGTTTCACACACATATACACTTAGATTAGGATAGAGTAAAAATTTTATCTTGTAAAAAAAAAAAAAAAAAAAAAAAAAAACTTTAGCATTTAAAAAAAAAAAAAAAAATCTTACTTGTTTCCTAGAATGCCATGAAGTTCAATGATGAGGGCTGCTTCTTGGAGAGAGAAGCTCCCACGTTTTAAGTCAGGTCTGAGATAATTTATCCATCTTAGTCTGCAGCTCTTTCCACATCTCTGCAGGCCTGCTTCATAGAAACCATACAACAAAAAGATATAAAAAAGAACAATTGAGAAACAATAGTATATAGGAACGCATGAAAGCTAGTGCAAATGAAATGAGAGAGTGAGAGAGAGCAGTGATAATGTTACCAGCAAGTTTTGGGACAGAGCTCCAGCAACCATGGCCATAGTTTGAAATGTAGTTGATGAGTTTCTCATCTTCCTCTGGTGACCATAGTCCTCTCTTCACCTTCTGCTTGTTACAGCACGAGTGATGTCCCATCTTTCTCTCTAAAAGCAGTGTTAGTGCAGCCAATGGTAGATCATAAATAAGTACTGAGGAATAAGTTTAAAAAGACGCAAAAAATCAGAGAAAAAGAGAGAGAGAGAGAGAGAGAGAGAAAAGAAATGTAAAGAAAGGCCGCACTAGGTCTAGCCCTAGGTAGGAGAGGTTACACTTGCTTTACACCAAAAAAAAACCCCAAAAACCAAAAAAAAGAAAAAAAGAAGTGAAAGAGTAGTAACCGTGTGAAAATAGAAGAGAACAACGAAATGAGCGATTTGGAAGTGTGAGTGCTGAGTACACTGAGGCTATGAATTTAATGTAAGAGCTGTACTATGGTGGCCCAGTTAGGGTTTGTAGCAAAGGGCTAAAACCTACACTATCATCCATTAAGAGCTGTATTGCTTATAATGGATCGGATCCTTCTTTGTTTGCTCAGTGTTTGGACTAGCTTGTGCTCGTGTCACACATGCATGGTGGTGGGTCCTTTTATATGTCCCACTTTGGACACATCTAGGATTCTTGATCAAGCAAACACAATTTTTTGGGATGAAAATATGTGATTGTGGACGCTTTACCATCTTGATTGGACTTATTGAGTATGGGCAATAATGAGATTTTGAGCTCTGATTGTTTGATCGGTTGTGATTGCATGGGAGTGGTAATATCATAATATGATCTAAATCATGATTTCATGATTGGCTATTGAACTAGAAAAATTCCCAAAACTTTGGCTTTAGTGAAAAAGTTTTATCAAGCGCAGTCCTTAATTTGTCTCAATGCTAGATACTAAGGTATATGAAGTAGCTAGATCTCCCTTCGTATTGAAGAAAGAATATTTTTTTGGTTATCATTATATCATGCCATATACTATTCTACATAATATATTTTGTCTCCAATGAACAGCATGTGATTATTACTCTAAGCAGATGCTTTTTGTCATATATACAATCATTTTCTCTTTGTTCCACACACCTATAAAAGAACATGTTCTCACGAATTACTAAGATAGATTACTCTAAGCGACATTAATAAAAAAAATTCAATTAAAATTTTATTATTTAAGAATTTCAAAAAAATAAGTTTCATCATTTAATTTAAATTAATTTATTCATTTACTATAATATCTATTACAAAATTTTCAAAATTTTGAAATTCTCTTTAAGATGTTCTAATTTTTTTTTTAAAAAAATATTTCAATTAAAATTTTAAAGAATAAGTACATTTCATTAATTATTTTAAATTAATTTAATCTTTTACTACAATTTCTATTACAAAAATTTCAAATCATTTTAAAAAGTACTTCAATTAAAATTTTACTATCAAAGGGTTAAAAAAAGAAAAATTATTATCCTAATACTTTACCATAATATTATATTTTAATAAAAACTTGGTCTTACATAAATGCTTCGGCCATGTAATTTAAATAAGTTGTTTTTACTCTCAATGTTATTATTCATTTTCAATGATATCAATGAAATCTCTTTTATATGGCATGTAAAGTGATTAATGTATAAGCTCTAGAAACTGATGAAGGCATTTATAGGTATAATCCCAAATGTTCCCAAAAGGAGTACTCTAATTAACTCCGTCCTCTCAATTTTGAAAATATTTTTTTTACTTAGGCAATAAAACGAAAAGAACTTCAAACCTACAGGGTTAGTCTCACATTACTAATGATATATAGGATCATCTCTATTTAAAATTGATCTATTTTATTATATAAATTAAATATTACAAATTCAAATGTGAATTCAGTACCACATCATTTTTTGATATAAGATAAAAATTCTACTCTAGCCTAATCTAAGTGTATATGTATGTGATACTCTCTCTTGGAGACTTGAACCCTGTCTCTTGCTCCTCACACCCCACAAGCACTTATACTTGTAGAGTGACCATCGCATTAAGGGTGTGCGGTGGTCAATACCACATCATTTAATTGCTTATTACTACCTCAATAATTAGATTACTTTTGATAATTGCTTATAATTTATGTATTTACATTTATTTTTTTAAATTTAATACTGTAGTTACAAACAATGTAGGAGAGGATATTTAAATCACAATTCTCCTAATAAAAGTGAATAAATATAAATGAACTATGCCATTGAGGTACAAAAACTCTGCCTACAAATTTTATTCTCTCTGATTAAAGAAAATGCAATTATTATAGGTATGATCTAATGATTCTAACTCAATTTTGAAGTTCAGAATATGTTTTAGGGATTAATGTTCTATGGATTTGACAATTCTACTACTCCTATATGTTATTTTAGTTTATCTTTTAGAAAATATAATTTATGACTATATCAGAATATTCCCAGTACAATAATTCTGAGACTAAAAATAGTTTGTGAGAAACGCAATCAAGCGCAGTCGAAATAGAATATATTAACCAATTAATGTATCTTGGCACGTTTTTTATTGTGCTAAAGGGTTTCAACTTTCAACAATGATGGCAAGGAATCAAGTACATGTTGGCCCATGCTTAAAAGATGCGAAGTCATAGTCAAAAATAGGTACGTTGGAGAAGGTAATGTAACCCTTCCATTATAAGTACCTAAACTTTTTAACCTAATAAGTAATTATTACTTACCTTCAGTTATTCTCGTGAGGAAGTGAATAATTTCTCGTAATTCTTACCCACTGCTGCTTGGTTTTGTGCTTCGATTGATGGATGGTATTGGAAAAAATCAAGCTAACAGTGGATGAGAATATTTTTTTTTTGGCTAATAACTCGGTGGATGAGAATGCTGATAGATGCGATCTGCAGGTAAATTAATATTCTATAGATTTTTTTAAGGGTAATTTCGTATTGATGAATTTTTAAAACTTTATTAATTCATTGCGGAATATATGAACTATTTTATCATGTTATTTATAATTTAAAAAATATATATTAAAATAGTATTATTCAATGATTGTTTAAATGTTATTCATGATGGGATAAAATTCAAACTATTTACTTCATAATAGATGAATATGGTTTTAAGAACTATATATATATAATGGAATTTCCCTTACAACTTTAGAGTATCTTAATTTTCGATTAGATGATGATCAATGACCACAGCTATATATTTGACTTCAATAACTTAAAAGATTTAAGGCGTAAATGTACTTTTGATCCCTATATTTTGGGTCCAATTTTATTTTGGTCTCTACTTTTTTATTTTACTACTTTTAGTCCCTAAAATAAAAAACACGTTTCATTTTGGTTCTTATTGTCATCTCATTAATGAAAATTGCTGATGTGACAAACGGAGTACACTCTGGTATAGTAGATGTTGATGTGGCCATTAAAATAATATTTAAAAAATTATTTGATATTTAAAATATGCCACTTCAGCATTTTAATTTAAAATTTTAGAAACAAAGAATTTCAAATTTATCAATTTTAATTTAAATTGAAAAAGAAAAAATTTACTTTTTGAATTTTAAAGATTGAGATCTTTTTTAGTAACTTTCTTGGCAACCAAACACAACATAAAAGTTAAATCTTAAAAACTCAATCAAAGTCTCCAAGCTCTCTCTCTCTCTCTCTAAAAATTTCAAGCTCTCTCTCCAAGCTATCTCTCTCTACAAAAGTCTCCAAGCTCAAGGTGAAGGTGGAGGTGACTGAAGGTGGGTTTTGGGTGAAGGTGGAGGTGATTGAAGGTGGGTTTCGACTGAAGGGGCTGATTGAAGGCAAGCTCTTTCTCTCTCTCCAAATCCATGGCCGAAATCCTAACTCTCTCTCTCTCTCTCTCTCTCTCTCTCTAAATTCATGGCCAAAAACCCAGCTTTCTCTCTCTCTAAACCTTGGCCAAGAACCCAACTCTCTCTGGCTGAAAACCCAACTCTCTCTCTCTCTCTCTCTCTCAGCCTTGGCCAAAAACCCAACTCTTTCTCTCTAAACTCATGGCCAAAAACCTAGCTCTCTCTCTCTCTCTCTCTCTAAATCCGTGGCTATTTGTGGTTTCAGATCTGGGGTTTTGTTCATCGATTTGGAATTTGAGTTTTGTGTTTGGTTTCTCAGAAAGCATAAGAAAATTTGGGTTGAGTTTTGTGTTTGGGGGCCGAAAATTTGAGTTTGAGTTTTGTCTTTGTGTTTGTTGAATATCTTTGAGTTTTCTCTCTATGTAATTGTTGAAAAAAGCTAGGTTGAGTTTTGGGTTTGGGTTCCAAAATTTTGTCTGTGTAATTGTAGGCATGTCTTTGTGTTTGGTAATTTGAGTGATTTTATGGATTTGGTTGCTATGAAATTGTAAGAAAAGAAAAGAAAATCTTTATTTTTAATTATATGGGCAACCAAACATGGTAATTGGGGAAGAATTATCATGTTCTAAGTTTTTCGTGTTCTTCCAAATAAAATAAATTTTTTTTATTTAAAATAAGAAGTTTCTGTAAGCTAATACTATGTATAATTTGAATTTCTTCTAAAAAAAAATGTACAATTGTAATTGTTTTTAATTGTAACAGTGCATATGCACGAAGCTATACACTAGTCTATATATATAATAATAGGTGAAACTGAGAGAAACTCAAATTAGAATTCTAAATTAGAGTTATAATTTTACGCCATGTGTCCCAAACTGTTTATTTTTAAAGAGTTTTATTTCTTAATCTTATAATCAAATATGGGACCACATCATAAATACTCATTCAAGTGAGCTATTAAAATCTCCCCCTCTCTCCCCGTGTGTGTGTTGAAAATATTTAGTATTCTCAAAAAAAAAAAAGTACAAAAACCAAAGAGTTTAGAATAAATGAATCGTAAAAAAAAAATGTTTCATAATAATTAAAAATAATAATATGGACAATTTACATTTTATACCTAATAATATCCTTACAAAATTTAAAAGATTTAACAAAATATAAAAATGACTATCAATAGTATATAAATTATATATATAAGAATTATATTATGCATCTTATTGTATATCTTTAAATGTATCAATGCATATGCATGAGGTTACAAGCTAGTATATATTAATAAACAAATATTAGAGAATATTCAATTAGATTCTACAATTGAAGTCCAATTTTGCGCCATGTGTCCTAAATTATTTATATTTAGAGAGAGTTTTATTTCTTAATTTTGAAGTCAAATGTGGGACTACATCATAAATATCTATTCAAGTGAGTTATTACATACAAAAATCAAAGAGTCTAGAACTAACGAGTAGAAAACAAATTTAAAAAAATGGAAAATTTACATTTTCTACCTAATAATATTCTTACCATACTTTTTAAAGAGTTAAAAAAATATATAAATGACTATCAATAATATTTAAATTATATATGTAAGAATTATACTATGCATCTTAATGTATATCTTTTAAGTATATTCGTACATATGCATGAGGTTATAAACTAGTTATAATAAAAGATGAGAAATTTGAACTTTAGATATAATACAATTGGAAATTAAGACATGGAGGTGCCAACTAAACCACACAAGATTCCTGGTTAACACTTTTAAATCATTATACTTTATATAAAAAAATAATTTAATTATGATATCTTGCATAATATATTCTTATCTTAATTTGTTTAGTACTGACATGATAGAAATGAGTCCATTACTTCTAAAGTAATCTTTTTTTTTTTTCTTTTTTTTTTCTTTTTTGAGAAAGTTCTAAAGTAATCTTGAGGAACTTTAACCAACTTATGTATTTTATTTTAATAAAGTTTAAAAATTAGATTTTTTCAATCTTATTATTGATAAAGTTTGAGTTTATGAGAAATTAATGGTCATAGATCAGCGTAAGCAGATTAAAATGAATTGCATCATTAATGATGGATTATATCATAAAGAATTAGATAAGTGAGCGAGGTGAAAAGATATCATTTTCTATTTTTTTTTTAAATCTTAAAAAAATAGTTATTTAACATTAAAAATGCTTGCAATAAAATTAAAAATAAATAAATAAATAAATAAATAAACACTACAAGAAAGACTTTTCCTATAAAGTTTTGTTCAGAGTCTTAGACCCCTTATTTTACAATTAACAAAAATTCTAGTTTTTCAATTTGAGGTAAATAAAATGATCGCTTTATTGGCCTAAGGGTAAAATGGTCTTTTTGTGCCACTAGAAGACTAAAAACCTAATATAAGAAATGATCGAAACTTTTAAGTTTTGACTATCAGATGGTCTCTCGTTCGAACCCTAACGGGTACTGGAGATGGGAGGTGGGAGCACTCATGCGTTGCGCCTTACTGCTAGCTCTCTTGGGGTGCTAGGGTGAGGTACGTGCACCCCAGTCACAGTAGTTATGGCTCAACTCAACATTTCCTAGCGGCGGGTGCCCCTATGATCACACCCAAAGAAGTGAGTCACACATGGTCACCCCCACCCCCTTCTTACTCATCAAAAAAAGACTATCAGATGGTCACTTTTTGCACAAACATTAGAGTATGGATTGAAATATCATGCATTTTTTTTTATAATTATTTTATCTAACGTGGCATATTTTAAATTTTAAATAAAAATTTTAAAATATTGTTTTAATGGCCATGTTAGCATTTACTGTGCCAACAATGCACTCCGTCGACCACGGCAGCAATTTTTGTTAGTGAGATGACGGTATTGACCAAAATGGAATGCATTTTTCATCTTAGGGACTAAAAGCGGTAAAATAGAAAAGTAGGGACCAAAATGGAAATGGACTCAAAATGTAAGGACCAAAAGCGCATTTATGCCAAGATTTAAAAAAGTAATGTACTATTTTCTCAACAAATTATTAAAAAAAAATGATAATGTACCAAAGAAGGACTAATCATGTTAACTTTTATTTTTTTTAAGAAAGACTAATCATGTTAACTTTTATTTCTTTAAGAAAGACAAATCATGTTAACATATTATAATAATATATGTATGTATGCTTTCTAAGTTTCCCTAGTACTAAAGTCTTGATGAGGATGACAGAATTATAAGACGACAAAGACCAAGCATAGGTGATAATGATGATTATAATGAAAGATTATATATATATATATATATATATAAATGTATTATAGAATAAAGGTAATAAAGTATTGGGGGAAATAACACTTTTGGAAGTCCTAATTGAGTAGTGAATATAACATATAAAAACACCACTTAACCTACTTTTAAACTTGATTCGGAAGTATTACAATTTACAAGTACAGTAAGTATAATTATGATATGGAGAATGATAGTGAAGATGAAAGTGATATTGATGATGATAGATGCATATATATGGTAAACTTTGATATGAGATAATATGATTTGCAAATTTTTGTTCAAAATTTTTTTATTATAAAGTTTCAATTTATGATATTCGTTTCTGATGATTGTGTTCTTTATATTAGACCAAGACACTAAATCAAAGCATTAAAAAATAAATAATAAAAACTCTCAAAGTGCTCATCTAACACAATTTTTTAGGTTGAAGTAAGGAGTGACCCCTTAGAGTTTGGATATGTATGTTTATTATGTATTTTTTTTTTTTTTTGGCTGAAGAAAGAGAGTGGAAAATTTTGTTATTAGCTAATGAACTTCGAAGAGCGGTCACGTAAATGGTTCCCATAAATGAAGGTCCCAATTATATTCTTTGTCGGAATAAAGTTGGTCCTAATCAATAGTTACAACTTACAAAATAGATTTATTCAAATATGGTAACTTCTCTATGTATTTGTTTTTGTCAAGTGAGTTTTTTAAAAATAA
This sequence comes from Notholithocarpus densiflorus, assembly GCA_030021035.2. NCBI lineage: Eukaryota > Viridiplantae > Streptophyta > Magnoliopsida > Fagales > Fagaceae > Notholithocarpus > Notholithocarpus densiflorus. Next base: position 19,162 of record JARYZH020000366.1, read on the forward strand.
ATCGTATACAATCCAAATTTTTGGAAAAGTATGAATTTAAGTGAGATACCCTTTAGATCCTTTTTGTCTTTCAGGTAGGAGATGATTAGATGAATAGATTAAGTAACATGACTAATTTTCATGATTAGTTTCCAAAAATACAAGGTTTGGTGGTGGGCAAAATATAGAGGAACAAAGTTCATCACTTACCCCTTTTTTATAATAAATTTTTTTTTTTTTGGTTATCTTTATTCTTCGTGTGTATTTTTTTCTTATGGGTTTTAGATTGATTACAGTTAATTAATTCAATTATCCAAATTGATTACAATACAAAAAATCTCCTATAATGAACTTTACAATGATTGGAATTATGCCAATGAAGAAAAAAGAAATAGTAAAGCAAAAATTTGATACATAGATCAGAAAATTTAGATAAGGAATTCCTTGCTCTAGATGTACTCGAAAAAAGTATTATATTGTCTAATAATAAGACTCAAAAAGAGTATTTAAGTAAAATATACTATTCTTTATTGAATGGACCCTATCACGGCCAAATCAAAAAAAAAAAAAATTATTCTCAATCCTAAAAATCTTCTATAAAGAATTACACGGAGATAGTTTTGGTAAATAAAATTCATGACATACTTCTTACTACATACTTCTTACTACCAATTACATACCGCTCCACCGTAAATTCCTTCTGCCCCTACTGTACTCTAGCTTGGTAGTTTCCATTGCTTATCCAAGATTGAGCCCTGGGATTGACGACGAACTTAAAAAGACAACTACATATGCTTTATGTCCAATCATTCCAGATAATGCTTGCATCCTCTGTATTACTGCGGTTGTTGGCACAGAGTTAGTCGATGCTTATTCCCCCGTCATTGCTTCTTCTCCGGGAAAAAAAGTTCACTTCCTGTATGCCTTCTACCTCGACAAGGCATTGCTATCACACATGAATCAAGTGGAGGCACAATCAAATCACCAAATTAAATTAAATGTAGTGGATAATAAGTTTGACCCGGCGATTTGATCACGATGAGGAAAACCCTCGCTGGAAAAAACCTCATTGGGTGAATTTCAGGTCACCGCTCTTGAAAGAATTCACTAATAAAAAATAAGTAGTTACAGGTATAAGGAATCTTACTCCACTGGACTATCCCAAAGTAACTATCTACAGTAGAACCTACTGAGTTATACCAGTCTCAATTCCAATCCTCAATTAGACTTGATCTTGTAGAAGATTTCTCCTTTGCATGGATCCTAGTACGTGACTAACTCATTTGCACAAATCTCACCATGTGACTAACTTCACAACAACCATTTTGATTGTTGTAGTTGATTTTGTAATAGCTTCACACAGAATATCATTAAGATCTTCAATTGTTGGTGACAGAGACTTTCCTTGTTACAGAGCCCAAATGTGCACAAGAGTCGCAGCAAATCTCATTCTTTTGTTTTCTGAATTCACTGGTTCAATGGGTGGAGGTTAGGGTTTCAATATGAAAGCCTTGGGAAACCTTATGGTTTTTTGTCTCTACCACCTTATTTAAATAAGAGTTTAATGGGCATTTTAATAGGCTCTCCTATTACGTTACAAAGATCCACAAATAATAGCCACTTAGAATAAAACATTGTGGGCTATATCAGAAATGTCGATAGATCGTGAGGTATCGAGCTTCATTAATTCTCGATAGATTAACAGGTATTAAGAAGATATCAGGACATTCAGTTTTAGCTTTTCTTGAACAATCTTGTGTCTTCAATAATACCACTTGTTAAATCACTTCATTGTCTTTTTGAACACAATAGAAATTATGACTCAATCACACGTAAAGTGTTTTTTGTCTCGGGATATGCCAATACACAAAAATATGACCCTTACATAGCATATATATAAAAACAAAATCTCTAATAATAACAAAAAGTCAAATATACATATAATTTTATTTCTTTTCCTTTTGTTATTAACTTACAAAATTGCGCATAAAATTTTGTACTGAGAATTATTAAGGCAACCTTTAAAAAGTTGGCAGACGTAGCAAGCTCCTTTTGTAACATACGTTGGAGAGATTTATACCAAAACATCTTATTAGATTGAACATTTCATGTGGATTCCAGTTAACTCAACTGGTAAAGTCTCTGATGGTCGTATAAGAGATTTGAGGTTCAATTCCCGTCTACACCAAAAACCGATTGGTATCTTGGTCTGATGATAAATAACTATCATCAGGAGTGGATGCCATAGGTTGAAACTCTCTAAAAAAAAGATTGAACATTTCATAATCATTACTGCAACAAAATGGTTCTTCCTTTTGATAATCTAAAATAAAGCCTCACATATATATAGTATTGATTTTTCATATTTCCTTTTTTATTTGTTATTTATTATTTTTTTTTTTGGGGGTTGCTTGCTTGCCATCCCGAATGTATGTGAAGAGAGGTTGGGCTAATTAAATGACTATTCACTCAAAATGAGAAAAGAATTGAAACTTTGATTTTCTTGAAGCCAAAAATTAGAGGGGAATACGATTCTTTATGTATTTTTACTTAGGTTACTTAATCAAATTCAATCATATATCTACGTGACTAATAAGACATATGATTGAATTCAATTGTGTTAGGTTCTAAGTACTTAGGAACTAATGTATTAGAACTCTAATGTGTATTGTTGGCAAACCATGATCAAAACAGGTTGTTTAGTCTTGTTTAGACTTGCTCAAAGTTGTGCCTTTTATGTAAAGTTGGAATCGAGCTATTGCATAATTAAGTGTGCATTTCGTCCTGGCTCGATTGATCGAAGCTTAGACTCGATCGATCGAATCTCGGGAAGAATGTTTTTTCTGCAGATTTTTCAACTCAGCCCTAGCCTATTAAAACGTGTAGGGTTTTATGTTTTGTTCTAGGTATAAAAGGCAAATCCTAGCCACGTTTTTTATGTTGCTCATATTGCTGTTTGTGTGAATCTCTTGTGAGATCTGAGAGATGCTTGCCTTCACACAAGCTTAGGATTATCAAGAAGGAGATTTCTTCAAGAGCTTGATGATCATTCAGTTGTTGCCATAAGAGCTTAACGATACACAAGCGGGTGTGCTTGTACTTGCTGGAGAATCCAAGAAAGAAGGAGTCCGTGGTCTCGGAGCTTGCACGTGGTCGTGTCAGTAGGTTTCTACTAGTGGGTAATAGGATGTTAGTGGTCTAAATTGCTATTGTAAAACTTCGATTCTTTCATAGTGGATTCAGGTTTACCTTGACGATAGCTAGGTTAAATCCTCCCCAGGTTTTTACCAGTGTGGTTTCCTGGGTCATCATATCATTGTGTTATTTATATTTCCGCCGCTATGCATGATATGATTGTTTGATTGTGATAACCTAGATCTGGAATTTGGATTAAGTAATAACTTGGCTAATTAACTAGGTTAATCCAATTGTATTTTAAGGGGTCTAAAAACAAACAAGTGGTATCAGAGCGGGTAGTTCTTTTGTTTTAGATCTTTTGATCTAAGAGCTGATCCTTGACCCCTATTGTCATGGATAATTTGAAGTGTCTTTTTGCTCATGTTTGTGATGATTTGAATAAAAAGGACACTATTGTTTCTGTTGATCTTATTGATGCCTGTGAAACTCTCCGTAAGGAATTATTAAAATATATGAAAATTGCTAAGAAATTCAAGGAAGAGTTAAAATTGGCTAATCTTGAAAAAGAGGAATTGGTTGTTAGATTAGATGAATCTAATAAAAAGAATGAATTTTTAAGAAATCAAATTTCCTCTTAAGATGAGAAGATGAAAAGTTTGGAACAAGAATTAGTTGAATCTAAAGCTAAAATTGAAAATTTGACTTGTACCAAGCCTACTGTTGATAACAGAAGTGCTTCTATTTCTCTTAAGCCTAAAACTGAGAAAGTTTATATCCCTCATTTCAAGAGGAATAATAAAGAAAATGCTTATTTTGTTAGGATAGACAAATGTAAAAGTTTTGATGTAGACGCTGAAGTTTCTAAACCTAAGTCTAAACCTACTGTTAGAGAGCATAATAAATATGTTTTTGTGTCTACTTGTCACTGTTGTGGTGTCGTTGGTCATATTAGACCAAATTGTTCTTTGTTGAGGCAAAAACCGAAATCTGAGACTAGATTTGCTGTTAGGAATACTGATGTTCCTAAATTTGTTCCTGCTTGTCACTTTTGCGGTGTCTCCGGTCACATTCGTCCTAATTGTCATAAATTGAAATTTAAGCATTCTGTGTTTCAATCTAGGATATGTGATGATATTTCTCCTGCTATAAGTCCATATAAATTGTTTCATATTATTTTGAAAAATTTAAGCTTGTTGGCTTGTGAAAGGAATTTGCAGGATTTCAGTCTTTCTTAGAAGATTGGTGTAATCCCTCAAATACACTCTACTTCACATGGATTTTCACCTACAAAGTCGAAGACTCGTGCTAGATGGGTGAGAAAAGATTCTCTAAGGTGAGTGTTGCTGATTTGTCCCTGATTTAATTCTTTCAATTATTTGTGGACATGTTTTGTTTCTATTTTTGGTTGTTTATTGTGATAATTCTAGTGCTATAGATATTTCTAAGAATCCTGTTCAGCATTCTAAGACTAAACACATAGAGATTAGATATCACTTTATTAAGGACTTGGTTGAAAGGAAGATTGTGGTTCTTGAGTATATCCCTACTGAACGTCAGAATGCTGACATATTCACCAAACCACTTGATAGAAGTAAGTTTGAGACTCTTCGTCAAGTTATTGGTGTGATTCGGTGTCCCTAGTCATCTTTGGCTTTCATGGTCCTTGTGCTTCATTGCTATATTCTTTGTGACCATTGTTTTTTGGTTTTTTGTTTTCTTTGTTTCTAGGATTTGCATTGTATAACATTCATGCATTTCATTCTAGGTTTTTTTTGTTTATTTTTTTCCAAATAAAAAAAAAAAAAGGAAGGAAGAAAAAGGAAGCAAATTGTGTTTTGCATTATTTTCTTGGTTTTGAAAACAAGGTTGGTCAATTTATTTTCACATGACATGTCTTTTGTACCTTGTTTAGCTTTGATTAGCTTACTTATTGCACTTTACTAGTTAAAGTTTTGTAGTGCATGTTGTGTGGGAAAGATGTTTATGGTTTTGATCACTTTGTCTTGATCTTGAAGTCACTTGTCTTTGACTGTCGGACTTGAACCTTTTGAGAAAGGCATAAATAACTATCTCACCACTATTCATTAGCCAATCATGAACACCTTAGTGCATATCGTAAGATTTTGTGCTCGAGAAAGTGTAGCACATGCACAAAAAGAACATAAGGTATAGCCTCAGTTTAATGCTTAAAATTGGTGTGTACATTATTGGACTTAAAGCTAAATCAAATAAATAAAATTGGTGTGTACATTATCCCAGCTATTTTAATAAGTTTCTGAACAATTAAAATTTGTGTGTACAATATGAGGCAAAATTAAGAAACTTACATGATTGCAAGCTTATGATTTAGGAGATGTGGGAGTTATATGATGTAACTCTTTAGGTGATAGTCTCTTTCAAATTCTATGTGATGAATTTTGTAGACTTTGTTTTTGATTGCTATTCACAAATCACCTCACATGTATCTCAAGCTTTTGCTAGTTGCACACATTACACAAGTTACTCTTTGCTAAACAATTGTACATGTAATTGTGTGTGTTTTTGGTTTGACCAACCAAGTTTGAAAATACCTTGAGTTTTATGCAAAACATATTTGATGCTTGAGAATTTAAAGGGAGAATGTTTGAAAATCTTAATTTTGGGAAAAATGGGTTTAAAACTTGTGTTTTTGAAAAGCATTTTATCTCATACTCATGCATTTTATTCATAAAATTCAATGCTTTGAGGAGTTTCTGCACAAAATTTGCTGTATTTTTCAAAAAATGTGTTTTTTCCAGAATTTCGATCGACCGAGGCTGTTTTTCGATCAATCGAAATTGCAATTAAAAATTTAAGTGAGCCTCTGTCTGTTTCGATCGTTCGAACCTAAAATTTCGATCAGTTGAAAATCGTGAATAAGTTTTTTTAAAAAACTGATTTTGACTTGTTCAAACTCACTTTTCAAAAGTTTTTCAAACTTTTCTCTCTCTCTCCAAATCGGACAAGGCTTAACATCAATTTTTTGTCGTTTTTCTCCGTTCTTTTTGCAAGGTTTTCCTCTCCCAAGGCCGGTAAGACCTTTATACCCTTCCTTTTGCATTTATTTTCATGTTTCATGCATAAATTCATGCATTATTTTGGTTTTTTCGGACCTATGCATATTTTAGGGTTTTTGATGATTCAAGCTTTATTTTGTGAAATTGATCATTGGGTTTTTGTCCTACAATGTTATAAACATGATCTATGGTGTTTAATTTGATCAATTTGGTGTTTTGTGAGAAATTCAAAATTCTAGGGCTTGAATTTACCTGATTTGGGGATTTTGTTCTAATTGTGTTTAATTGATGAAATTGGCTTGTTGGATTGATGTAATTGATCATTATAATCTGTCTTCTTACTTGTGTGATGATCAATTGGTCAATTTCTTACAAATTGAACAAGTGGTTTTTTCAAATTTTTTGGGGTTTTGTTTGAAACTCTATGCTCAAGCCAATTTTGTGAATTAGAACTTATATTGAATTTATTCTCACTGCATTAGAGCATGCATCATGACATTTATTTGTTCATGCATCATATAGATTTTTTTTCTTTTTTTTTTTCTTTTTTTTTTTCTATTCTTTTTGGTTCTATTTTTGTGTCTTTGTCCTTACCCTAGCACCATGCCTAGGAAGACTAGAGCCCATAGGACACCCTCCACTTCTTCTGAGTCTCCCTCTAGGAGTGAGTTGTTTTAGAGTGACAAAAGCAGAGAGTTATATGAGAAGCTGAACAATAAGAGAAAGATTTGGGCTGTGCGGAAGGTTGTGTTAGATGAGTTAGATCCTACCATTAGGGAAAATTTTAAGAGTAGGGGCTAGTTGCCTTTGTTGGAGATAAATCATCCACCCCCGACTGCCCTGATTATAGAGTTCTACTCAAATTTCTCTTGCCACATCTATGATGCCAACACCTTGGTTAGGAGTTGGATACGAGGTGTAGAGTTCACCATTACCCCTAGGGTAGTGGCTGAGGCTCTTGGTGTTCCGGTAGTTAGGCAGCCCGTCTATCCTTATGCGGAGTCTCCACCCCTTGATGACGTTATGTCATACATCACTGGGTCTTCTATCCAGTGGGGTTCTGATCCTCGGATCACGTCCGCTGAACTTACTGAGACTACCTATCTTTTCTTTAGGATAGCGTGTCATTCTTTGTTGCCTATTTCTCATCTCCACACCATCCTTATTGAGCGATGTGTGATTTTGTACGCCCTTGTTTCTGGTGCTTCTATTAGTTTTCCTCATCTGTTTCTTCGTTCTTTGAACGAAGTTCATAGGAGTTCAGCCGTCGCTCATGCTTTTTTTCATCCTATTTTCATTCATAGGATTTTGTTGTTTCTTGGTTTAGATGACTTCCCTGTTGGTGAGCCCGTACATGTTGTAGCTCTCATAGGTGCCACCTTTCTTAGGCAGAGGGCTGCTCATATGAGATCTAGCTCTACGCGTCCTAGAGTTGAGCCTTCTGGTGCTGTACCCCCTCCTCCCTCTTCTACAGGTGATGCTTCGGCTGAGGCGTCTGGTGGTGCTACTGCTGATGCTGATGCTGATGTTCCTCCACCGACTACTTCGGATGATTCAAACATTCGACGTACGTTGGATCATGTCTTAACCGTTCAGGCGGCTCATGGACAGATTTTGGTGGACGTGCTTGATGAGATCCGTACCTTGCGAGTAGAGTTGGCACAGTTTCGATGATCCTCACCGCCACCTCCTTTTGATGATGGATTTTGATTGCCCTTTGGCATTCCATCACGAAAATGGGGAGTACATTTGGACATTTGTAGAGGGTTTTTGTTCTCAGGGGGAGAGATTTTTGTTTGTTGGAGCTTGTGAAGATTGGATTGTATCTAGGTGCTTCACTTTGTATTTACCTTTTTGGCTCTTGATGTATTTTTGTTGGGCTATTCATGTTAGGGGAGATACATTTATTGTTTTATATGTTTCTTGTTTCACTGCTTTTTGATTTATATTTATGAGTTATTCATTGATATATGTCTTTATTTTGTGTTGTGTGAAATCAAGAATTTATTTTGTTTACTTGTATTTTCCACACATGTGTTTATGCGTTTTGTTTAGTGTTTCAGGAAATATACAAGTTGATTCAATTGAGCTACTGTTTACACTTGCAACTGATGGATAGTAGTTAGGATTGAATTTGTTATAATGGGCATTTTTTTGTAAAGGACTTTTCTTTGTAAACTTTGAGCTTTTAGTTGTGTTTTGTTACGGATTGCCAAAGGGGGAGTTTGTTAGGTTCTAAATACTTATGAACTAATGTATTAGAACTCTAATGTGTATTGTTGGCAAACCATGATCCAACACTCATCTTTGGAGTCTTCTCAAAATTGTTAATCTCGTTGAACTTCTTCTTACAGGTCTTCACATGAGTCATGTACATACCGCAACATACATGTCCTCTTGCAACAACCAATGGCCCCTTAGTAAGTTTCCATCTTCCATTACCAAGGTAGTTACAATAACCCGCTTGATCCATAGTCAATGTAGAAAACACATTCATCTTTAAATCTGGAACATGTCGCACATCCTTCAACATCATAGTGCTACAAACATTGGTTTTAATGCATACATCACCAATTCCACAATTTTTGAGTAACTAGAATTACTCATCTTCACTGTACCAAAGTCTCCTGCTTTGTATGTGGTAAACAACCCCTTCGTAGGGATAATATGGTGAGGGGTTGCAGAGTCAACAACCCACTCAACATCATTATTAGCAATATGCTCACACTTTTGCTCTTCAATAAAGAGCATCACAGCACCCTCAGCAATCACAGCAGTTGTAGTATTTTTCTCACTATCATTCTTTTCATATTTTTCTTTATTTTGCTTCTTATTCCAATGCCAACAATCTCTTCTTAAGTGACAATTTTTCCCACAATGGAAGCATTTTCTAGTTTCCTTGAACTGAGATCTATCTCTTAATTGTGACCTACCATTGAATTTTCGATCATTAGGTCATCTGCTTCTACCTCTACTCTTATTTTCCGTGACAAAAACTTGATCTTGTACATTGTCTATATTCGCATCTCTCCTACGAACCTCTTCATTTAAAATCAAATCTCGAATATCATCATATTTGAGTTTGCTTTTTCCCGCAGAATTCATAACTACCATTCTCATGGCTTCCTAACTATTTGGTAAAGAAGCCAAAAGATCATCAAATTCAATTTCCACCGTGGATAATTGATTTGTGATTTTATTGAACTCATTCAAATGCTGTGCTACAGGAGTGCCTTCTGCCTTCTTCAAATTAAATAATTACTTCATCAGATACACCTAGTTTTTAGCCGATGGCTTTTCATACATGCTAGAAAAAAGCCTTCATCAAATCAACTATGGTCTTTTCTTTCACAACATTGTGCGCAACTGATCTTGACAGAGTTAATCGAATAACTCTCAATACCTATCTATCAAGAAGGTTCCAGTCTTCATCCTTCATAGTTTCAGGTTTCGTCCCCAAAAGAGGCAGATGCAATTTCTTTCCATAGAGATAATCTTCAATCTACATCCTCCAATACCCGAAGTCTGTTCCATCAAACTTCTCAATTCCTGAAGCCTTACCTTTTTCTCCGGCCATCACTTCCACTCTAACCTTGGCTCTAATACCACTTGTTGGGTCCCAAATAATATTATTAGAAAAACTATCAATTCAAAATAGTAATCACACACAAGAACACAAATATTTACGTAGAAAACTCTTTCTCTTTAAAGGGAAAAACCACGGGACAAATTTTGAATAATTTCACTATTATCAAATCAATTACAATAATTCTTGTGTATACCTCACGGCTAAAGAAAAAATTTCTCTTATTTTTCTTTACTTTCACACACAAATTATCTTTCTCAAAGGCGACAACATTTTGCTCTTTTTTTTTTTTTTTCCTTCTCCACACACAGCTCTCTTTTCTGGCTGTCTTTTTTCTCTAAGCAGCGTCCTCTTGGCTGCTCTCTTTTTCCTTGTACGACAATCCTTGTTACTACTCTCACCTTTGCTCTTTGTGCGACAATCATTTTTCTCTATTCTTCAATCTGCTGCACACCCAAAAACTTAATATATATTGTCTTTACATATTACCTGTACGGGGAATGGCCCCAGGGTCATTGGGCCTTGGACTCTGGCCTTGTAGCATTATGCGAGGCAAGGCCCCAAGCCCGTTCGGCATTGGGCCATGACCTCTAGATACAACACCTAGTTCTCTCCCCGTCGGACATATCACCTGGATCCAGACATCCCTTAAGACCCAATGTGAGCCCAATAGACATAACGAGACCATTTTGCCTTGAACGTCAAAAGCGAACCACTCCCAATCAATCTCAACTTGGTCAGGTGAGTGGTTGCTCGGCAGAACGATGCCTCGGCTTCCCGGTATTGCCTTTGGCGATGTCGTTGCCGAGCAGGCTTTTGGAGGTGGGAATCAGTTCCAATGCCACTACCGCCTCACCCACCTAAACGCCCACCTAAAGACGATGAAATTGGACCCTCATTCGTACTATCAATGGGGAGTAATCATAACACCTCTACTAATCCTAGCCTATAAATAGGAGAAGAGAATGAGGGAAAAGGGGTTGGCAATTCTGGGAAAAACGCTGAGAGAAAAGAACAAGTATACAAAGATAGTAAGGGAGTGACTCAGTGAGGAGAAAAACCTGAGGAAACTGGAGTGTAATTAGGTTGCCGAGCATAGGATCACCCATAGTAGGAAATCCAAATCCCACTATATAAATAAATTGTGAGCCCAAGTAGTGATTGAGCCCAACAACCACATTTTGGGTCCGTACAGAGCCCAAGTAAAGGTTGAGCCCAATATCCATATTTTGGGTACACATATTACCCAACCGACTTACACTCCTAGTAGCACATGAATCCTAATTCACTTGAATTTGGAGACTATACTACTACTTGCTAGCCACAGAATAATAATAATACAAACTCATATGTGGGCTTTTACTTCATGAGTTGGACGACGTGCTTTATGCACCCAACACCAAGAAAATTCTAACAATTTATCTTCTTTGTGTATGTAGTTTGAGCAAAGAAAAATGTCGTCTTTTTCTTTTTCACTCCCTCACATTCTCAATGTGTATTTTTCTATCTCTTCATTCGGACTGCACCTCTCAAAACTCTCCGTGTCTTGCTCTCAATATTTTGGTTTCCACTCACTGAAGGCCTTGGTCTCTCTCTGTGTCTCTATTTCTCACACACTAACCAAAATGGCTGAATGGCCTTTGTTTGCCTCAGCCAAAAACCAGCGTGTCCCACACGCCTCATGTCATGTCTCATTTAATGAAGGCTGACTTTTCTACAAGCTTGCAAGACAAGCTCATTTAGAGCTTTGATAAGGTGTGAGCTGAACCCATGGTGCTATAAAGCACCCAACATATGGGGCTGTCTTTGTTTGTCCCTATGGTAAATTTTTTTTTTTTATGAGAGATTAATCTTATAACTATTTAGTTTTAAGGTTTATTTGGTAGAGTATTTCAAACACTCATTTTCAGTTTTAAATAACATTACACACATTTTTCACTCACACGTATTTAAAAAAATTACAAACAACACTATTTAAACTCTTCTACTAAACATACCCTTAATCTTTTAGATATAATACACCGAACAATTCAAAACTTCAAACACTGATCGCCAAACTAAAATATGTTCTTTTGCAAATGTCTAATTGTCATCTCCTTTTCAATAAAATGCACGCATAAGAACATGGAAAAAAAATATGAATACTTTGGTTTCTTCTCCTTTAATGTGTAAAAATCCACGATCCCAAAACTGCTTCATGCTGAAAATGATGTGCTTTTATTCATCTCATGCTTCAATTCCTGTTTTTGTATTTTCAATTGTTTCCCCAAGAGTGAACCGACACTCCGTCGACCACGGCAGCAATTTTTGTTAGTGAGATGACGGTATTGACCAAAATGGAATGCATTTTTCATCTTAGGGACTAAAAGCGGTAAAATAGAAAAGTAGGGACCAAAATGGAAATGGACTCAAAATGTAAGGACCAAAAGCGCATTTATGCCAAGATTTAAAAAAGTAATGTACTATTTTCTCAACAAATTATTAAAAAAAAATGATAATGTACCAAAGAAGGACTAATCATGTTAACTTTTATTTTTTTTAAGAAAGACTAATCATGTTAACTTTTATTTCTTTAAGAAAGACAAATCATGTTAACATATTATAATAATATATGTATGTATGCTTTCTAAGTTTCCCTAGTACTAAAGTCTTGATGAGGATGACAGAATTATAAGACGACAAAGACCAAGCATAGGTGATAATGATGATTATAATGAAAGATTATATATATATATATATATATATAAATGTATTATAGAATAAAGGTAATAAAGTATTGGGGGAAATAACACTTTTGGAAGTCCTAATTGAGTAGTGAATATAACATATAAAAACACCACTTAACCTACTTTTAAACTTGATTCGGAAGTATTACAATTTACAAGTACAGTAAGTATAATTATGATATGGAGAATGATAGTGAAGATGAAAGTGATATTGATGATGATAGATGCATATATATGGTAAACTTTGATATGAGATAATATGATTTGCAAATTTTTGTTCAAAATTTTTTTATTATAAAGTTTCAATTTATGATATTCGTTTCTGATGATTGTGTTCTTTATATTAGACCAAGACACTAAATCAAAGCATTAAAAAATAAATAATAAAAACTCTCAAAGTGCTCATCTAACACAATTTTTTAGGTTGAAGTAAGGAGTGACCCCTTAGAGTTTGGATATGTATGTTTATTATGTATTTTTTTTTTTTTTTTGGCTGAAGAAAGAGAGTGGAAAATTTTGTTATTAGCTAATGAACTTCGAAGAGCGGTCACGTAAATGGTTCCCATAAATGAAGGTCCCAATTATATTCTTTGTCGGAATAAAGTTGGTCCTAATCAATAGTTACAACTTACAAAATAGATTTATTCAAATATGGTAACTTCTCTATGTATTTGTTTTTGTCAAGTGAGTTTTTTAAAAATAAATCGTATACAATCCAAATTTTTGGAAAAGTATGAATTTAAGTGAGATACCCTTTAGATCCTTTTTGTCTTTCAGGTAGGAGATGATTAGATGAATAGATTAAGTAACATGACTAATTTTCATGATTAGTTTCCAAAAATACAAGGTTTGGTGGTGGGCAAAATATAGAGGAACAAAGTTCATCACTTACCCCTTTTTTATAATAAATTTTTTTTTTTTTTGGTTATCTTTATTCTTCGTGTGTATTTTTTTCTTATGGGTTTTAGATTGATTACAGTTAATTAATTCAATTATCCAAATTGATTACAATACAAAAAATCTCCTATAATGAACTTTACAATGATTGGAATTATGCCAATGAAGAAAAAAGAAATAGTAAAGCAAAAATTTGATACATAGATCAGAAAATTTAGATAAGGAATTCCTTGCTCTAGATGTACTCGAAAAAAGTATTATATTGTCTAATAATAAGACTCAAAAAGAGTATTTAAGTAAAATATACTATTCTTTATTGAATGGACCCTATCACGGCCAAATCAAAAAAAAAAAAAATTATTCTCAATCCTAAAAATCTTCTATAAAGAATTACACGGAGATAGTTTTGGTAAATAAAATTCATGACATACTTCTTACTACATACTTCTTACTACCAATTACATACCGCTCCACCGTAAATTCCTTCTGCCCCTACTGTACTCTAGCTTGGTAGTTTCCATTGCTTATCCAAGATTGAGCCCTGGGATTGACGACGAACTTAAAAAGACAACTACATATGCTTTATGTCCAATCATTCCAGATAATGCTTGCATCCTCTGTATTACTGCGGTTGTTGGCACAGAGTTAGTCGATGCTTATTCCCCCGTCATTGCTTCTTCTCCGGGAAAAAAAGTTCACTTCCTGTATGCCTTCTACCTCGACAAGGCATTGCTATCACACATGAATCAAGTGGAGGCACAATCAAATCACCAAATTAAATTAAATGTAGTGGATAATAAGTTTGACCCGGCGATTTGATCACGATGAGGAAAACCCTCGCTGGAAAAAACCTCATTGGGTGAATTTCAGGTCACCGCTCTTGAAAGAATTCACTAATAAAAAATAAGTAGTTACAGGTATAAGGAATCTTACTCCACTGGACTATCCCAAAGTAACTATCTACAGTAGAACCTACTGAGTTATACCAGTCTCAATTCCAATCCTCAATTAGACTTGATCTTGTAGAAGATTTCTCCTTTGCATGGATCCTAGTACGTGACTAACTCATTTGCACAAATCTCACCATGTGACTAACTTCACAACAACCATTTTGATTGTTGTAGTTGATTTTGTAATAGCTTCACACAGAATATCATTAAGATCTTCAATTGTTGGTGACAGAGACTTTCCTTGTTACAGAGCCCAAATGTGCACAAGAGTCGCAGCAAATCTCATTCTTTTGTTTTCTGAATTCACTGGTTCAATGGGTGGAGGTTAGGGTTTCAATATGAAAGCCTTGGGAAACCTTATGGTTTTTTGTCTCTACCACCTTATTTAAATAAGAGTTTAATGGGCATTTTAATAGGCTCTCCTATTACGTTACAAAGATCCACAAATAATAGCCACTTAGAATAAAACATTGTGGGCTATATCAGAAATGTCGATAGATCGTGAGGTATCGAGCTTCATTAATTCTCGATAGATTAACAGGTATTAAGAAGATATCAGGACATTCAGTTTTAGCTTTTCTTGAACAATCTTGTGTCTTCAATAATACCACTTGTTAAATCACTTCATTGTCTTTTTGAACACAATAGAAATTATGACTCAATCACACGTAAAGTGTTTTTTGTCTCGGGATATGCCAATACACAAAAATATGACCCTTACATAGCATATATATAAAAACAAAATCTCTAATAATAACAAAAAGTCAAATATACATATAATTTTATTTCTTTTCCTTTTGTTATTAACTTACAAAATTGCGCATAAAATTTTGTACTGAGAATTATTAAGGCAACCTTTAAAAAGTTGGCAGACGTAGCAAGCTCCTTTTGTAACATACGTTGGAGAGATTTATACCAAAACATCTTATTAGATTGAACATTTCATGTGGATTCCAGTTAACTCAACTGGTAAAGTCTCTGATGGTCGTATAAGAGATTTGAGGTTCAATTCCCGTCTACACCAAAAACCGATTGGTATCTTGGTCTGATGATAAATAACTATCATCAGGAGTGGATGCCATAGGTTGAAACTCTCTAAAAAAAAGATTGAACATTTCATAATCATTACTGCAACAAAATGGTTCTTCCTTTTGATAATCTAAAATAAAGCCTCACATATATATAGTATTGATTTTTCATATTTCCTTTTTTATTTGTTATTTATTATTTTTTTTTTTGGGGGTTGCTTGCTTGCCATCCCGAATGTATGTGAAGAGAGGTTGGGCTAATTAAATGACTATTCACTCAAAATGAGAAAAGAATTGAAACTTTGATTTTCTTGAAGCCAAAAATTAGAGGGGAATACGATTCTTTATGTATTTTTACTTAGGTTGCTTAATCAAATTCAATCATATATCTACGTGACTAATAAGACATATGATTGAATTCAATTGTGTTAGGTTCTAAGTACTTATGAACTAATGTATTAGAACTCTAATGTGTATTGTTGGCAAACCATGATCAAAACAGGTTGTTTAGTCTTGTTTAGACTTGCTCAAAGTTGTGCCTTTTATGTAAAGTTGGAATTGAGCTGTTGTAGAATTAAGTGTGCATTTCGACCTAGCTCAATCGATCGAAGCTTAGACTCGATCGATCGAATCTCGAGCAGAATGTTTTTTCTGCAGATTTTTCCAACTCAGCCCTAGCCTATTAAAACGTGTAGGGTTTTATGTTTTGCCCTAGGTATAAAAGGCAAACCCTAGCCACATTTTTTATGTTACTCATATTGTTGTTTGTGTGAATCTATTGTGAGATCTGAGAGGTGCTTGCCTTCACACAAGCTTAGGATTATCAAGAAGGAGATTTCTTCAAGAGCTTGATGATCATTCAGTTGCTGCCATAAGAGCTTAACGATATACAAGTGGGTGTGCTTGTACTTGCTGGAGAATCCAAGAAAGAAGGAGTACGTGATCTCGGAGCTTGTACGTGGTCGTGTCAGTAAGTTTCTACTAGAGGGTAGCAATAGGATGTTAGTGGTCTAAGTCGCTATTGTAAAACTTCGATTCTTTCATAGTGGATTCAGGTTTACCTTGAGGATAGCTAGGTTAAATCCTCCCTAGGTTTTTACTGGTGTGGTTTCCTGGGTCATCATATCATTGTGTTATTTATATTTTCGCTATTATGCATGATATGATTGTTTGATTGTGATAACCTAGATCTGGAATTTGGACTAAGTAATAACTTGGCTAATTAACTAGGTTAATTCAATTGTGTTTTAAGGGGTCTAAAAACAAACAAATTGTAATTAGGAAAGATAATATCATTTGAGTTGCATCGGTCAATGCAATTACATTATTGAATATAATTAAGAAACCTAATATACAGCACCTAAAAAACTATACCTCATAATTTTCCCTAAGTTTTTCCATTTCCTTACTTCACTTACTATCACAGATATGGAATGAAACACACACACACACACACACACATAGGAGGATAAGATCAAGTTAACAGTGTAATTTTAAGCAATGTTACATATGCCTAATAATTTTTTTATTTGATTGATATTTTGAAAACCTCACAATTAATTATATTACATATTCTCTATGGTCTTATCACACATGTAAGAATTCATGCCAATTAGATGTTATTTACTATTCAATCTATAAATTCATATGTTATGCATAATTTTATAATACAAAAACTTAAATTTTTAAATATTTTATAAATGAGATAGTTAATGAACTTATAAGATCACCTTAAAATTTTTTAAGTATGGAGAGCATAAAGAAAAAAAAAAATCCAATGGTGAATTTTTCCAATTCGCATCCAATGGTGTAAAATCATATATATATAAGTGAAAATTGAGAGAAAGTTCAATCAAGACTCTAATTTTTATCTTAATTGTACTTCAATTTGTGCCAAGGGTTTTTCTAATTTTCTTATTAGTTAATACCACATGTTTCTAGATTTTAAATGCACTCATATTCCATGCCAAGTGTCCTTTTTATATATCTCTAATTGTGTGCCAATTATATTTACATGTAAATTCATGTATCTAAACTTAGTAAATATAAAAAGAGACTCACTGCAATTTTATTATTATTTTATGTAAAATTATGAATGTGTACCATTTATTTCCTATTAAGTAAAACATTATATCCTTCTCAAAAAAAAAAAAAAAAAAAAAAAGGTAAAACATTATGTGTATATATATAATAAAACAGTGATATGCATCTAGAATATTTCCTGGAGTGTCTCTTAAGTTATATAATTCAACGGAAGTATTATTTTGCATTGACAAATGACTATATGAGGACTAATGATATGCTGGGACATTGATATATTACAAGAGTTGCACTAATTCAGTCGGTTCCCTTTTTGGGTTTTCTGGTTGTTTGGATCTGAAAATATGACTTCCTATAACAAGTTTGGTGTCAAAGAATAATTGCACAGTGACTTAATTGAATAATAATGACAATTACGGCATAGCTAACAACCAAACACTGACAATGGTCATTTGTACATATGTTTCACAAAGTATGTTACAGACAAAGCACTTCATTAAAGGTACTAAATACTAATGGGGGGACAAGGTCACAAGGGAGAGAATATTATGAAGAGCAAACTTTCTGTGAATATAATTTGAAAAGCAATATCGAAAAAAGTGCCTTCACATTCTGATGAACGTGCAGCCTAACATATAGTAATGAAGTAAATAAATAAACTGTTATTGTCTCATCTCAGTTGGCTGATCTTGAAGTGAATATATACTACTCATCAAAAGTTGACTTCTTTTCAATGATTCAAGGTGCTAAATAAGAAAAGCTTTGTCCTACTATAGTTGAAGTTAATTTTTTTTGTTTTTGTTTTTGGTAAAGTTGGTTTAAAGTTTAAACAAGCATTAGCCAGATCACTTTATAAGACCATTATTATATGCATTTGTGATAGGGTTTCGACAATGATCCAAGGAAATAGGAAACAAAGTATCCAACGTGATCAAGGTGGTTTCTGACGTAAAATATGACCATATTGAACATAGCCTTATTGGAAACAGTTGGGGATCGATGGCTGCAAAAAACCCTCCCAAATACTACAAAGAAATGAAATGCAAAATATATTGGAAGTTAACAAACTAGCTAAACAATCATTGCGCACCTTTGGTGTGATAGTCACTCCACAAGTATAAGTGTTTGCTGGGTGTAGAGGATAAGGGTCGGGGTTCAAGTCTCCAGGAGAGCTTCACACACATATACACTTAGATTAAATTAGAATAGAATTTATATCTTGTATAAATAAATAAACAAACAAAAACAAAACAAACTAGCTAAACAAGATGCAAAATACATTCTCAAAAACCAAAAAAATGTATCATAACCCTATAAAGCATTAGTTACATCTAATGCTATATCATAAGAGGAATAGTCTAATTAGGAATCTTCATAATTCTTTCTGTAGTCTAGATAAATCAATTCCTTCGACTACGACACCTTAGTGGTGGTTCAATAGACTTACAAAACATGCCATGAACTCATCTATTACAGGATTAAGCTTTCATGAGAATTCTTTTTGGCGACCCCTAATTCATTAAAATATCTTCATCCAAAAAATCACTGTGTACACAAGAATTCACCAGAAAACATGTTTCTGTAAACTGTCCCACGTAAAAGCTACTAATATTCTTTTCCAGATGTGACTACAAAAACATGAAAGTATGAAATTATTTCGCAAAAATTTCTTTAACAAATTAAAGTAATTTTTTTTTCCAAAAAAAAAAAAAAAGACCCTAGAGCATTGACATCGCTTTCCTGTGGTGAAACAGGCTGCCAAGTGCCAAGCACCTATGACCAGGGCCGGCCTTGCCTATGACTTCGTATTATTTGTTGCTTGGGAGAGGCTTGTGTCCAGTGAAAGTTTTCACTGGACACGGTAGGATTCGGACATGTGTCCAAGAGTGGACAAATCCGCAATCCAACGTGTCCAGTGAAAACTTTCACCAATTACAAGCCAGACCCTTCTTGCTTCTCAAAGAAAAAGTAAGAGTTTGGAATGCTTACGATGGAAGAAATAGGACCAAACAAGATTCTTGATTTATTCTTGCACATGCAACAATTAATAGCACCGTACTCTTTTGCTTTATTTGTTGAGCCATCATAGGACACTAGAAGCAAGTAATTTTTGTTTTTTTATCCAACTTATTGAAGAAGTACATGAAAAAATAGCAGGGTTATTTTCATTTGTCTTCTCTTGAAGAGGATTGGTTTTGGTATGTGTCATTTTCAGTAAAAAATTATAAGATAATTTATTTTTATTTTTTGTTGTCCCTACCTCTCTTTGTTCGTCCTTTGATGACATATTCAAATTACAGATGTTTAATACATTTATGCAATAAAAAAAAAATCCAAACAAGGACACAAGAACACAGTCATTTCTTATATGGCATATTATCTTTTGCAAACTTAACCTCTAAAAAAAATGGAAAAAGGTAAGAAGAAAAGCCAAATATCAGATTGGCTAAGAGAATAGAGACTATCGATGCTATGCTCTTTTTGCACTGTAAATACACATGAATAGGAATAATACTAAAAAGAAGTGGATTTCTAAAAGTTTTGGTTAATTAGCAACAAAAAAGCTACTTTAATTGGTTAAGCAGCGAGTTTCTGGGGTCGGGCAGTGACTTTCGGACCTATGTAAGAATTGTCATGTATATATATGCACCTCGTAGGTTCCTATAAAGTATTATATTTAGTGATCACAAGAAAGCACAATAGTTGTTCATCAAAAAAAGAAAGCACAATAGTAGTCATGAACAAACACGTGTAAACACATGAAACTCAACTCCACCTAACTCTTCACAAAGATTTTACCTCAATGTCATTCACATGACTAAGAAAAAATATAATTAATAACTTTGTCTAAACTAAATATATGCTCTATCATCCTGTCACATTGACAATTACAACAGATTCTTTTAATTGACAGCTAAAAAAAGTGAAAAAAAACCCAATTATTATGGATCTTTGTTTCTTCATGAATCGATGATAATTCACAGCCACCAATAATAGGAGAGACATGCTGATGTCATTTTGTACCACATTACAAATCAGGGATTTGATTCATATGAAAAGAAAAACATGAAGTTTTTATTTATTTATTTTAATCAATTTATATAAAGTAAAGCAAACAAAACTAGAATGTGTGCCCCATGGAATAAAATATAAAAGAGTTAAACAAGAAAAATAGTCATCCTATAAGACCCCACTGCCCCCACTTTGCCCTTCCTTCTCTTCATGGCAACCTCCCCATGAAAGAAAGCATACATATTTACTCCAATTGACGAAAGCATCTCATTCCTTTTCTTCCCTTCACTTCAAGATCCCATCAGTTGTCATCTAAATTTTTTTTTACAGTTTTTGGTGGCATCCTTATTTCTTGCCTTTGTTAGCGCATTCGTCCACGTGGAAAGTTTGTGAATGTATCATCATCTCTCATTTTTGTAACCACATAAAAACAGATACATATATGCAGTAGAAAGTACACACAGTTTATAACGAATCCGGGATACTGTCTAAAACCTGCAGAATATGTCCATAATCTTGTAATGGACACATGAACCAATTCTATCGTGTTGTCTATTTGATGATGCATCAGTTTTTCTGTGTTGTTGTTTTATTATCGATCTCATATCTTGTGTAATTGCTCGAAGATGCAAGGAATGTGATTAAGTGAATCACAAATCACAGTGAATTGTAAGGATGATGGTGATACATTTGGTTCTTTCAACTAACTAGCATGAATGTTGGGACCATAATAGATGGTAAATTTCAACACAGCTAATACAAGAATATGAGGATGTTACTGCACTACTCATTTGTGTTTCTTAAGTGGGGTTAAGACTAGAGAAATGTCTCATAAAGTTCAATCAGAGCTCCTTGCATGATTGAAAAAGTTTCTTATAATACTGAAGTTCAAAGTTGTCCTGAGATTACTTTTAGAAATTTAGGTTAATCATAGATGTACCACAACTTTGTATACTTGAGTGTTAATCATATCGGTGTCCCAATTTTAGTCAAGTTTTGGAGCCAATTCCAGAATTAAAAGTTTGGTCTGCTTTAAAGTATTAGAATTTAGAACAAGTAGTAAAAACTTTCAGATATGTTCAAATGCGTGTTGCTAATTAGTTAAATCAAATGTTGCCATGGATATTGGTGATAGTGTAGACCTTTTGTGTATGGGTTTCTTACTAGGGATACAGGTGAGCATTTGTGGTCCTTACCAAGGATAATAAATATTTTGCTAAAGATGGGTCAATTTCAGCCTGCGGTTTGATCTACTTGGGAATAAGAGAATCAAAAGCTTCAATAAGGAAATGGAAAAATATATCTTGCAAACTATCATAGAGAACCATTATTATTCTAATAATTGTCACATGGAGATTATTTTCTTTGTGGATTATTCTGTAACACTCCAAAATAATTAGAAAGAATCAATGCCCTTACTATTTGTAATTTTATCTTTGCCGTACGTCAAATTGTAGCTGCACATGTCTAAGTCATCTTGTACCGTCAAATAGTAGCTGCGCATGTCTAAGTCATCTTGTATCTCTGTGAATAATTTTTATTAAATACTATAATTGTTAGGTCCACGGACTAGATGTTGGCAACCCATGACAAAAATGTTAAGTCTTGTTGAAATTTCAAACCCAAGATTGGCTGATAAAAACAAAATTTCTGTAATCTCAACTGAAAGTTTGACAGATCAAGAATTGCAGATTCAAATTTTCAAATCTGACATGATTCATTTAGTTGGCTGTGCAAGTGAGTTTTTGTAGATCCGAGCTTCCACCTATTCAACTGGCAAGAGTTCAAGAGGAAATAAAGAAAATTCAACGTGGTATTACTGCTGTAGTGTAGATCCTGTTTGAAGCTATAGAGTCATCCTATGGTTTGTTGTAGAGATTATATCTTCAAGAGGTTCTCAGAGCCACAAGCGGGGACTTCGTGCCACATAGTTCACTAATAGAAAAGTCCATGGATTCAAAGCTACACATGGCCTTGTTAGTAAATACAATTTGAGGTAGCAAACAAGGAATAGCTTAAGGTTAAGTCTATTGAATAAACTTTCATTCTATTTAGTTAATCTTTTTACCTTAGGATTGATAGGTTTGAATTCCTTCAGGATTTTTATTGTAGGACAAATCATTGGTTTTCCTAGGATCACCATATTGTTGTGTTCTATATTTTCTGTTGCACTTATTGGTTTATTGCTTAATTTGTGAAAATATTCTGAATTCATAACTGGCTAATTATTTAAGTTGGTTAATTACACTATAAATCATCCAAGGGTCTAAAAACCCTAACAATAACTTCCTTGATATTAACTTGTGCAACTTCTTTTAAATAAAGCATAAGCAATGGATGAACAAAGACTAATCAGCAACAAAATTTAGACTTATAATATGAATCTAATGTCTAGTCAATAGTCATAATTAAATCCAGCCATTGGTGAAGCCCAAGTTAAAGCATTGTAGCCATATATAGTAGTCATGAACATAGGGGAAAAGCCCAACATAACCACAAATGTACAAAGAAGAGAATATGAAGAAAGAGAAATCCTATGATTACATAATGGAAATAATGAATTACTAAAAGCAAGCATCTGGTTATGTAAAAAGCATAATAAATCAACAAAGACTAGCCAACAACGCGTATAAAAAACTATTAAGGAAGATAATGTCTTCGCGTAATCAAATTGAGCCATTGAAGCCCAAACTCAAGCATTGTAGCTATATATAGTAGTCAAGAACATAAGGGGGAAAAGCTCAACATAACCACAATGTTAATAAGAGGATGATGTGCTACGTCCATAATATTTTCACAACAAAGTATAAATGATAAGTTATTATTGGTTTAAATTTAAATTTACAACCGAAATTACTTTTTAACTTGTCAATAATAACTCGTAACAACCTACCACTTATGATTTGTTATGAAAATATTGTAGACATAATATTTTTCTAATATTAATTTTTAAGAATAAATAGGAAGAAAGAGACAAATCCAATGATTACATAATGGAAATAATGATTTCCTAAAAGTAAGAATCTGATTATATACAAAACACAATGCATGCAACAAAGACTAGTCAACAAAACTTATAAGAAACTACGTACTGTGGAAGCTAATGTGTTCTCATAATCAAATTAAGCGATTGAAGCCCAAACTTAAAGCATTGTAGCGATTTATAGTAGTCATGATCGTAAGGGGAAAGGCTCAGCATAACCACAATGTTAATTGTTAAGAAGAAATAGGAACAAAGAGGCAAATCCTATGATTACATAATGTAAATAATGATTTCCTAACTATAAGCAGCTGATTAATTATATGCAAACCATAATGGATGTAACAAATACTAGTTAGCAACGTACTTAATAAGAAACTATTGTGGAAGCTAATATGTTCTCATAATCAGATTGAGCCATGGAAGCCCAAACTTTAAGCATTAATTGTATAGATATGTAGGCTGTAGCAGTCATGAACATAGGGAAAAACTGAAAAGCCAACTTAACAACAACAAAAATGTTAAAGAAGATACATAATAATAGGAAGAAAGAAACAAATCCTATAATTACATTATCGAAATAATGATTTCCTAAAAGTAAGCAGCTGATTATATAAAGCATAATGGATGCAACAAAAAGTAGTCAACAACTAATTATAACTTATAATAAACTATTGTGGAAGTTAATGTGTGTTCTCAAAATCAAATCAAGTTGTCAAGAGTCTTGTAACTTAATTGGTTAGCATCTATTAGTACTTTCAAATAAGACATACAATGTTCAAATTCCCCTACCCCTAATTGTCGAATTAAAAATAATAATAATAATAATGATAAATACTCAAATCAAACTAGGGAAGGAATTAGAATTCTATCTTTGGGAGCTATTTGAAATTTAAGGATAAAAAATAGAAATAAAAGAGTAAGAACAAAAATATAATTTTTTTTTTTAAAGTACTTTTTTTTAGAAGAAAAAAAAATACTAAGAGTCCATTTGGATATAGCTTATTTTGCTGAAAATTGAAAACAATAAAAAAATATATTTTAATTACTGTTCATTAATGAATTTACTGTTCATTGGCCTGATTGCACTGGTCATGTCTTATGAACAGTGCACCAAGCGCTAGTCCCAAAAAAAAAAAGCTTAAAACGCGTAAATCGTAGACGTGAGAAGCGCAAACACGCTTCTCAAACGCACCCTAAATGTTAAAGAATCAATTTTTTTTAGAAAGGCCATATGTCATGGGCCAACCAGCCATTATTTTTTTCTTTTCTTTTTAAGCCTCCTTTTGACCATTTTAATTCTTATGAGTCAAGTTTAATTATTGGGACCAAAGCCAAACTATGAAAATTCACTTATCTAGAAATTTTATATATATAAAAGAAAGTTTTAAAACAGGAAAGGCAGCATAGGGCCCAGGGGTTTTCTTAAAAAAATAAAGTTAGGGTGGCCTTTGGGCCAGGAGAGGCCATGGCCCCTCTTGTGCTAAGGTGGGTCCATTATTGAGCTATTGAAGCCCGAACTCAGGCATTGAATGCCAATAGTTACCATTGGAATCGGAGAAAAGCACAAGGTTAAGAATATTATTAGGATCGAAATTGGTTGGTTGATGTTTTCTCTGTCCATTTTTGCAGTTCAACTAGCACTTTAGATTGAGATAAATTAACTTGAAGTAAAGCACTCTACCAAAAAACAATGGCCTTGATGATTTTTCACAATAATTTAAAGTAATTTCTAAATATACTCTTGACACACAAGAAGTCTAGTACATTAAGCACAATACAACACTCCTGAATATTCATGGAACCATCCAATACAAACTAAATTGTACAACCCTGTCTCAGGCAGCTCTTCTTCCAGAACTTATGTGTTCTTAGTGCAACTTATACATGAAAACCACGTAGTTACATACACAAACAATACTTGAACTCCTAGACACAACACAAAGGTATTCAAACCTTGTCTGTAAAGTCCTACTTCTATGAACATATTCACTCCTATATCCATACTTTAAGTAACCATATCACATCCAATTCTCCTGAAATTGGTTGGAGTCATAATTTCTTGTACAAGCCAGATAATTACATAAATCAAACCTTGTCTGTGAAGTCATACAAACATGACAAATGCCATTCAATCTTCATTGAACAACCCACATCAGAAATTGAAGTAGTGCATACTCAATTCCATGAACAAAATCACTCTGAATATCTCTACTTCAAATGCTCATATCTCAAGCAATTCTCCTTTGATTTTTGGGTACTTCCACATTAAACTTTGATTCAATTATGTATTTTACTCAAAACAGTTTCAATATCGCAAGGGGCAACAGGCTGTTGAACTCCCATATATTAAACATTTAAGTTTGACCATGCCTCTTAGTACTTATGGCAACTCTTACTCTCCCAACGATATTTTACCTGACCAGCCCTACCCAATGGTACTGGTGGGTACAGATCTTTGCTCCAATTAACTGAAGGATTAGAACCAGCACTGCTTCTTGTATCTCCATTAGAAACTACCATTGGTTTGCTATGAAACTGAAAATCCTCCATGAAATTCCTCTGCATACTATGTGAAAGAAACTTGCAAGCTCTTTGCTTAGCCTTGGTTGACTCTGTGAGAGTCATGTAGCTGGGTGTAAAGATATTCCCCTCCTCTATTGTTTCCTTCATGAGAGTTTCACTGGACATAAGAGTTGGAGATGCAAATGAGGATGAAGTTGATGCACGACTCTCATCATATAGAGATTCAGAACTTGGGGTGGAAGATGATGAGCTACTAATTTGGCCAACTGTAAAAGGTTTAGCTGAAATCCTGGTTGTGACATTGTTCCTTTTTACTTTTACTGAGTCATAATCTGAAGAATATGAATGAAAACTGACAACTTGACATTCACTTTTCCTAGACAATGGAGTCTGGTCTGAGAGATCAGTATGGAATTCTTCCATTAATCTGCTTTCCCATGGCTTGGCCGCCATCCAACGATCTAACCAGCTCCATCCTGTGCTGTTCATATCCAGCCTTTGCTGCTTGAGAGAAGTCACTGGCTTGTTGGTTCTTGTATTTGGACTAGCAGTCATTCTTGATTTCTGAAAGAAAAAAATTCAACATGATCAATGACTATGTAAACATTTAAAATCCAACTGATAAACATAAATCTCTTTCCAGGAATCTTTAACTAGGCCATGTATTCATTTCATTAACTATCTTACCAAAGGAAAATAGTTGGGTCCTCTCAATTTCATTACCTGTTGAGAGCGGGAGTATGCAATTGCTCTCTCCCTCTGGACAGCTCCTTTTTGCCTCAGTTGTAGCTTTGCTCTAACTTCATCAATAGTTCCTGGACTATCACACCATCCTTGCTGAGGACAGTCAACATTCACATTATTAACAGTGTATATTCACTAATTACATCTTCACAATAATAATATTATAAAATCTTGAAATAGCATATGATACCTCAGCCTGCTTGATGGGATCAGCAAGGTTGTGATGTTCATGCAACAGTTTTTGCACAGCTAGCCCTTCTGGGGACATCCTCACACTCCGTGCCCTTACTCTAGCCTGAACCCGAACAAGAGCCTGCATGCATCTTAGTGTTACAGCAGCTTGCTTCCTTACCTGCCGGCCACGAAATATAGCTTGAAGTCTCACCACTGCTTTCAAGGCCCTCAATGCCTGTCTTGCCTGCAATTATGTAATTAAGGCCACTAAACAGATGTGCCTAAACGGTATTTCAAAAGCACAAAAGAGGAATATAAAATCACATAAATGAGATTTACTTGATTATGGGAATTATTTCTGTGCAAAATAGTAAAAAAGAAAAAAGAGGAGACAACATCAACCAAGCATGTGGATGGTTAGAACAATGTGATCTACAATTAATGGAATCCTTCCCAAACAATTATCAAATCGTTTATAGGTATACAGAGATCACATAGCTGCAACACCCCAGTCCACACAGAGGATCATTGAGGAAGTTTCCCGGGCTAAATTCTTAAAGGGCTGATACTTGGGATGGACTAATAATCTCACTCTTCGCTTGGTTGCTTACAATACAGAGGAATGCAGGACAATGCACTTCTAATACTGACTTTTCCTCTTGTTTTGTTTTGAAAGAGTGAAAAACCTGACTCAATAAGCAAAAGAATATATTTTACCTATAATTGATGAGATAGTGACACTGTTTCTGGTGTAGTAGATAATCAAAAAGTAAACTCATACTCATACTATTTTTTTTTTTTTTTTCTTCATTTTCTTTTGTCACCAAACAGAAAGTCTACAAAGTAAACTGAAACAGACACCAATGCATGCAGCCTCCAAATTTTCTAGCTTGGGCCCATTTTCCTTCAAAGTAGCTAAGGAAATAAAACTCTCAAAAAAGAACATGTTGAACCTATCTAGTGTTAAGATTAGATTACTTCATTGTGTGATTGAACTCAAACTTCCAACCAGTAAAATTCGGAATTCAAAGTGACCAGAAAACCTCAACCTTACTAACTAAATATACATTTACAGATATATATTTAGCTCAATCCAACTTTCCAACAACCTATATTTGAATTTGTAGATGCTAAAAAGCATTAATTTTTCCTTCTAAAGGTAAATGGTAAAGCTTTTACAGATAAAACTTGAGCTCAATTCTGTACTTAACACCCAAAATTGGATGCTATAGTGCCCAAAAAAACTTTTCATCCAAGGTATAATAAATAAGTCATAATAGTCTTATACTTAAATGTGACAGAATTAGATTAACACATTTAAACTTCAGAGTATTGACATCTAGTGCTAAGATTAGAAGGTGCGGGATAGTAATTGAGATCAATTTCACAAACCAACATTCTAATAAAGGAGAGCAGGTTATGCTGCTGAGCTACAAGGATCATGGCTAAAGTTTTACAAGCTTTGTCTGAAGCTTGTATAAAAGAAACATATGATATCTAAATTAAGAGCATCAAAAGGCTGTTTAATTTAAAAAAAAAAAAAAAAAAACATAAAGTTAAAACTCACAGTGACTCATTAATATTTTCACAATCTATAGCTTCACATTCTTTATCTGTAAGCTACATAGTACTTAAAACTGCAAAATCAGAGACCTATTGACCAATAAGGAAAGATCAATTTATATATAACAGTTACTGATTATCAAAAACTGGTGTAAGATTATAATAATTTCTTTGATAGTTTTTTGAGCACATACTTACTCATCAGCTACCTAAGATTAGAACAAATAATGACTTAAAGACCTCAACTTTACGATCTACAGCTAAATAGTTCCTTTTAAAAAACTGGAAAACCATGTCTAGATATTACCTTTTGGTAAGAATAAACCAAAGAATATTGAGAACAAGCAAAATCAGAGAGACCCATTTACCAGGAAGCCTCGAAACACGGTTTGGATGCGAATGGCAGCCCATTCTTGCTTGATCACCATGAAATTTTTTGGTGGAGCTCTCACCACAGCAGCATTGAAAGAATCTGACGCCTTGTCCTTCTTCGTACCCTCTGATGAGCTCCTCCATAGCCTCCATTTCTTCTTGGTACTCCTGTCCCCTACCACCTTGTCCTAAGAAAACAAAAACAGAAACAATGAAAACACAGGAAACAAGAGAAAAACAGAAACGAGGAGTTCGGGTTATAAGTTTTGGCTTACATGGTTGGTTGTACTTGTATGGAGCTTCTTTAGAGTTATAAGAGATTTTAGCCATTTTCCTGAGGCACCCATTTGAGTAAAAATCACTTGGAAACGGATTTGTGTTTAGAAAGCAAAGTGTTTTCAGAAAATGCTTTTGGAAAAACAAGAACTTTGACACTGCAAAGAGCGGTCTGGCTTAAGTTAAAGTGTTAAGAGTTAAGACTTATTAAGATTTAAGAGTTTAATGGGAGAGAGTTTGAAATTTGAAATTCGAAAAGGTAAAGAGAGAAATAGTGTGAAGAAAAGAAATACTATAACGGATACTAAAGACTTTTTGGTATTTTATATAGAGATGCCGCTCCATGTAAGAAATATTCTTATTAATAACCCTTCAATGGTTGAGCTTTTGTGGTTCTTTGCTTTCCAACTTGTTATAACAAACAAAAGCTATAAATAACACAAACTTTCTTCTTTCATTTGAATTATGATCAGTTTTTAGTTGGATGATTTGATTGGGTCTACTAAATGGGCAATTTTTCTTCTTTTTTATTTCAAGGATGAAACAGTTGCCTGATTTTTTTATTTATTAATTTTAAAACAATTAGATATATCCCCTTACCATAAATTAGATGAAATTATCTTGTACTTCTAGTTAACTATGAGTAATATTTCGGTTAAACTTTTGAACAATTCTTCGGTAGTTTAGAGCAATGTACCATGTTTTCACAAAATGAGTAGACACCACACGTGGGTCTCACCATGGGGCCCACACTCTCTGTGAGAGCCCGAAACACTGTTCCATGACTACTAAAGTTTTTTCTTAAACTTAAACCTAATTTGATAATGTGTTAAGTGTGAAGAAAAGAAAAGGTTCTATCCTTGAAGCTTATTTTGTGTGAATAGACATAAAACTTAAATGTTTTTCGGAAGGAAAGAAGATACTGCTAGAGTTTTTAATGATGCATTCCCTTGAATTAGGATTTTATGTTAATATTGATTTTGATATGAATGTAATTAGCAATATGCGTAGGAATTTCAAATCTGAAAAAAAAATAGAAGTTATTCTTCGTACCATTAAATCAGTTATGACTTCAATTGTATGCCTTGACTCAATGCACAAGAATTCGATTTTCAATCGGTCCGATTGTTTTGAAATTATCATGGAAACGTAGATGGAACAATTTCTTTGTTCTGTGACATTTAAATCCCTTTTTATCTGTTAGATTGATCGTAGTTTATCTTTAGTATCTTCATTATGTCCTTAGATCTGTTATGTGAATGAATGTAGTGTTAGTACTGACAATTTCATTTTACACCCACATGGTTATTCAAAACATTTTAGCTATAGCAACTTTGTTGTAGGCCTTTTTTGTGTGGTTGAGATGCTAAAATAACTTCTGAGTTATTTTAGCATCTTTATTGTGAGTGCTCTAACCTTTTGGCCAAAATTTTAGGTGCTTCTTGAAAGCCTTCAAGTCTTTTAAAAGATGTTGTAAATTTCCGGATCTCAGCAATATTAGTGAAAAGTAAAGATAAAAGAGAGAAAATCACATAGAGACTTGCATAGTTTAGTAGTGTGCCAACCTTTATTAGAGTGCCCGAGTGAGTGGCGAAAATCTTCACTATTAGAGAATAAACACTAAGAGTTTTGTAACTCAATTAACACTTCATAGGTTTTTTAGTGAGAAGTCCAGGGGTTCAATTCCCCCTTCCCTAATAACTTTTGAATTGAGAGAGAGAGAGAGAGAGAGATTATAGTTCTCCAAAGAAAGTGGCTTTCTAATGAGTTTATAGTTTCTCCAAAAGAAACCTTAATTTGGTTCATTGAAATTTATAGAGCCTCCTATCCCATGTATCTGTGAGCTACCTTTGACCTGTTGAGAGCTATGTAATGTGAGCTAAAAGATAATTAAAAAATAAAAATAAAATTTTTTTTTTTTCCCTAAAGATAAATTCAATAGTTACAAAGAAAATAGGAGATTTGAACTATGAGTGTCTCAATTGGAAATACCAAGAAATTCTAATTGAGCTATAAGACTCATTAGTAATTGCAAAAACATTGGCTAATTGGTTGAAAGCAATATACCTTAAATTGATCATCAGTAATGGCAATAAAGTTCCACAATTGAAGACAAAAAGTAGTATTATGTCAACCATGGGTGTAGTAATATTATTCTACTTTAATAAATTGCACTAAATTAGTTAAAATAGCCAATTATGAGTGTAGTGATATTAGTCAACTTGATTTCTATGTGTGATCAATCCATCTTTGTACAATAAGAATAGCTTTAGAGGCTATTAAGAATAGCAAACTTACAAGAAATCAAATGCAAGTGTGTTGGGGATAGACACAAAAACAGAGGAAGAGGAAGAGAACGGAAATTTATTATATCATTGAAAGTACCTTTTAATTATGAATACAAGAACAAATCTTACAAAGAACATACCCACCCCACTGAACAGGGTTATAAAATATTCAGGGGGAAAAATTGACCCATCTTAAATTACATAAACTTACATAAATCGAAGGCCAAAAAAAAAAAAAAATAATAATAATAATAATAATAATAATAACAAATAAAATAAAATCAGTATAGGTTAGTCCCTTTCTGTACCTTATTTTTTATTTTTATGACACTACTAAAGGCTCACACTATAAGGGCACAAAAAACACCAATGGTCCTTAAAGTGCCACTAGCCCTGAACCTTTCAGTTCTAACTGACCTAAAAATAAATTCACTTGTCGGTTTATAATCTAGTCACTAGTTGAAGCATGAACCATTGGGTTAGGAAGTCCCATACATGAAAGGCTCGGTGATAGATGGATTTTGGGACTTGGTCTTGGCGATGGAATAGGAGCATTGCTAGGAAAGTATCCAGGCATGGTCCTAGGTGATAGATTTACATGTTCAAGTGCCTGAAATTGAAGCTGTGCTGAGTATTCTCGAACACACCCAATACGAGGACCAGCTCCACTACTCCATTTACGTGACAAACACTTAGCCAATTTAAACGAAGGAGCTTTCACATTGGTTCCTATTTCATCATGACAAATTGTGACATTGGCAGCCTCCTTGTTAGGCACATCAACATCTACTGATTCTGTGTAAGATGATTTGATATTTGTAGAGGAACCCCTCGTTGACTCCAACTTTAGTTCCTTGTCGGTCACTTTCAATGTTGGATCATCATCATCTATGGCACATTTCTGCAGTTCAATCATTCAGATGTACACAAATTCAATCAAACTCAAATGAATTTGTGCCAACTATGTAACACCATGTGACAGAGGATGGAAGAAATTACCTTAACATTGGTCAAGTTCACATGGTGCTCTTCTAGGAAACTAATAAACTCCAAGAAGTTCTCTTCCGTTGGGTGATAATGACCACTATAAGGCCATATAGCCTAACAAGATGAGAAAGTATACATCAAAATTTTGGATACGATCTCTTTAGAAGATGACATTATTGCATATTGCCCCTTAAAAAAGGCTTATTTTGTTCTAGACATTGAGGACACATTCTGAACTATTGATTCTATGAAGAGTATATATATATATATAAATATATATATATATATATTTATATATATATGCGTGCAACCATAGATACCTCAAGAACCCCATTATGGGCCACCAATCTTCCAGCTGCGGTGGTGGCACCCCCTGCTAGAAAACTAGAGTGCTGAAATTGGCCTTTCTTCTTCTTCCCAATGTACAAGTTCCTTGTTGTGCTGAGGACAAATATCCACTTAGTACCATCATCTGTGTCCACTAACATTCCACTTTGTTTGTACACAAGCTTCTCACTTTCTACAATCACTTCATATGCTTCCCTCTCTTTCTGCCAAGAGAAAGTTAAAAGTTGTAAAAAATGAGCCTAAAAAGCCAACTATGACCACCATACTACCAAAGTCTAAAGGCCTTTTCTTCTTGTTATATGATAGATCACTCTGGAAACAAAAATCAAAAGAGGAAGAGCAAGATTATTACTTTCAAATTCAAGTTTGTTTTTAAGCAATGAAAATTTAGGAATATTATATGCCTCTATAATTCGATTGTTCCATATGGAAAACGATATTCATTCTGACCAAAATTTATCATATTCTGATTATTAATGTGAAAATGGTATTAAAAAATATAGAGAATGAGTGTTATGTAAAAATTGAGAAAGGTCCTTTGTACATGCCAAATTGGTGTTGAAACATAAAGCCAGTTTTGGTAGCATCAATTATTATCCTGCCCCACAAAGTGTCTTTGATAAGTTAACAGATCAATTGTACTCACTGGTCCAAGGTATCTGATGCATTGACGCTGCAAATTGGTCCTTGGGCACTTCTCAAGATTTACTTCTTTGCCATCTCCAACATCCAACCTTCATTTTTATGGTCAATAGTCAATACATTAAGAAATATAGTAATAGAAGGCTAAACATATCTTAAAGGTTGTTGGAGTTTTACCAATAGAAGAAAGGTTGGGAGCTCCCAGTGTCAAACCAAACATCATAATACAAGTGCAAATTGTGTCCATACCGATGGCGTGGATCAATCTGTGCAACACAAGGAGAAAATTAACATAGCTTAATCCATTTTCTTATGATTCCAAACCCCTTATTACACAAAAAACTTGGTCTTCTCTCATCATGCCTCATAATTTTCCCTTTTAGAAAGGGCATTGTATGTAGACCTAAAAAGATTTCCTAACTACTTAAGTCAATTTTTTTAGTCATCAAGTTAAGTCAATTTTTGAGTCAAATCTATAAGAATCCATGACTATAGGAAACAATCAATACTAAGGAAAAATAAAACATATGGAATGTAGAATGTGGACTAACCGCTTCAAGCCAGTGTCTTAAAGCTAATTTCTGAGCTTTCTCATTCTTGGACAAACCTTTACCTACCTACAGTCAACCATATGGTATTATACAGTATTCCATAACATACAAAGGAGTTCTTGTAAGAAGATGAAAAATATGAATTTTACATCAATTTGCTTAAAAAGGATGCTCTTCATTTGAAATGAATCTATTTCATGATTTAAAATAAATATTTAAAATTTAAGGATATATTTAGTGTTACTTTATACACAGATCTAGGAAATAAAATCTATAACGTGAAATAGACCGATTGCATTTTAAGTCATGGTCAAATAGCAAAACTAATAAAGCAAAGTTGGATATTTTTCAAGGTAATGACTTTTGTCTTAAAAAAAACGACTAAGTTGACCCCAACTGTTGAAACAATTGACTTGAAAATTTTTTCATCTTTAAAATTTCGGCAAACCTAGGAAGCCTAAATGATGGTAATATGTACACACCTTGGCAGCCCTAGTCCTAGCTCGTGCCCATCTTGATATAGTAGTTTCTGATCTATCAGATTCAAAGAATGATATTGAACTATGCCTAAGACTTGCAAAGTCTATTGCTTTCCACCTACAAAATTTATAAAAACAAAACAATTAGACAAAATAAAATTCTGAATTGGAAATATAAGCTGTAGGTAGATGAAACATAGGATTGTTAATAGAACAAACCAGAGCTCCTCAACAACTACAGCACAATCTGCTAGGTTTCTTCTAGTCCGGTAACTCTTATAAACTTTCTGCACCTTAATTGCAGCTGCATTATGTTCACTAGTAGTCCTTGGAGAAATCCGAATTTTGGGTTTAGGCAAAGCGACCGTAGGATATACTTTATTGCTTGAATCATTGGCATTTTCCTCCAAATCAGAACTATTTTCATCCAGCAACACTTTCTTGAATGAAACAGTTGTTTGCAGCCTTAACCCTTCCACTTTCCGCTTCTTGGATCTTCTAGCTATCCCACTTTCCTTTTCTTCAATAATCATGCTATCTAACCCCTCATATTTATCAATGTCACTTGGATCACCTTGCTTGAAGATATCCTTCCTTTCCTTGGACTCACAGTTGATGAATCTCACCATTACTTCTTCTACGCCAAGGCGCTTGTGCCTTCCAGTCTCTATAAATGATGATGAGAGCAAAGAAAAGGGTATCCCACTAGTTTTAAAGCAGTGAGGCTATGAGTGTGTAAATTTTGACAGATCAACCTGCTCAACAAGTTATGCAAATGAATTAAAGTTGCAAGCTCTTCAAGAATCATAAAATTGTATTTTTCACTATAATAAAAATGCATTCATGTTTAAAAACACAGCAAAGGAGGCAAAATGTTTCATTTTCTTAATGCCATATTATTTTCATACTTAAACTATAACAAGAATCCAATCAGCTTCTACTTTGTTATCTCCATCATCACATGGATTCACAGGTATTCATGAGAGCTGAGAAATAAGTTTCATGATGGTATGCACTACGAAAGCAATCAAAATTTATTACTATTTTTATTTTTTAAAATATGTTTCATTCTAAGAATAACTCACCACATTTATTTTTTTGGTTAAAATATGCTCCATTCTAAGTGTTAAGATTTCTGAAAACGTCTGAAAATGTTAAGAATAATGTTTCATATTAGTTACATGTTTCAGAACTACACCATGACTATTTCTACAGCCATTACTCTTAAGTAAATAACACAAAAAAGAAATGAACAATTAAATAGAACTTTGAGATTCGCACCTGAAGATACAAACTCAGGTCGTTCAGAGTTCTTGTCTGAGGTATACCTCTCCATTTCTTTCGTGCGAGTGTGGTGTGTGTTGTTACTGTTCTAGTTTAGTTTTTAATATATATGACCATTTCCCTCCTTTATATATAATACTACTATACTAGGTTTGCTTTGAAGTTGCCAAGAAGGTGTAGTTCACTGAGCTGGTACCTTCAAATACGTAATAGACAAAGATCGCAGAAAATATGGTAGTCATCAAAGCAAGTTGTCATAGAATGGGAAAAAAAAAAATCGTGTGACTTGAAAATGCCACAAGTGGTTTGAACTTGAAGGGTTCAAAGTTGCACACATTTAACCTTTATTTATTTTCTTTATTTGGAAAAAAGAGGTGATAAACACTTAGATTTTGTTTTTTCATTCTACACCCAACTAAAATGTGAGGAAGAATCTGTCAAATACATAATAGTATAAGTTTTCTTTGTAAAGACCAAAGTTTGTTTTCTTTCACTTCTTTGTTACAAACAGGAATAGGAAAGAGACATAGAGGAAGAGAAAGGCTGTCATAATTGTCTTAGAAAGAATGTTGCAAGAAAGATCAGCAGGTAGAGAAAGGGTTGAGAAACAGAAAGCCACGACCGTGAAAACAATAAACTACTATTCTAAATATTGGCCTGTATGGAGGGGCAAAGATCTTGTCAAGTCTTTATCTATGCACAAACTACACGAAAGCTATATTGTAGCCACATCTATTGGATTTTGTCGGACTACTATCATGTCGGAGAGTATAACTTTTCTTTAGTTGTATTCAATTTAATTATGTCTATTGTTTTGATTTATCATTCATGATGAATGCATAGAAACAAATCCATACGTACTTATCGTGTTGTGAAATTTGATGCGATATGTGAATGTGCAAATTGGTATAAAAATCTTCCACCGACCACTTGTCGTGTGTATTTTATTTTTCTTTCTCTATAAAATACCGAAAGTTCGAAAAAATAAAAATCAACAAAACGGTTATATTATTGAAGCCCTACGTGTTGTTTTCATGCAAGTGTAAAAGCATGTGTATTTTTGAACACTTCAATCCCGAAATTACCCAAAAAAAAAAAAAAAAACACACACACACACAATGTGTTTATATACACACGTGAGTACTGGAAATTTAATACATAAGAAAACAAATTGAGTTTTTTTTTTTTTTTTTTTTAATAATAAAATTTGATAAATTAATACTACATATTTAGGTCCAAATCTATTGAGTTACTTTTTAAAATTAAATGATGCCATGTTATATTAATTTTTTGATCTAGCATTAAATTTTTTTTTTTTTTTTTAAATCCCTTGATCCCTTGAAATCTCTCAAGGTGTTATCATCCCCCAACAATATGTACATATGTATTAATTAAAAACATCATTTTTTTTCTTCACATCAAGAGGTTATCTATGCAACCAAAGCAACTTCATTAAATCCCTTTTGTCAATTTTTTTTTCCCTAAGTCATAGGGCAATGAATTTTCCAAGAAATTGATGTTTTCTTGTTTCCTTAATTTTATTTATTTTATTATTATTATTATTTTTTTTTTGTTTTGTTAATGTTGAATTCAAACAAGTCACATTGTGGTTGTGGGTCACACATTAAGCAAAATCACCAATAGCAACTCCTTATTTGTTTTTCAAAATACTATTGGCAATCGAGGACGGCACGTAATATTCAGTGTTTCCTTGTAACACAGCAGCGTCACTTTCAACTCATCTCCATATTAGTTGAAAATAATACATAAAAACTTACAAAAAAAGTTAAAAGGTAGAAAATTGAAATCTTTCCACACGCTTTGTGGACGATAATGCTTCCCCCCATAAAAAACGTAATTGGATAAATACCTAGTCTCTCTTTTGACTAAGTATTCACCGACCAATTAAGAAGTAAAACATGTAGGCCATCATTTGTTGGTTGTTATACAGATTCAGATAGAAATATTTTCTATACGTGTTGGTAATAATCATTATGACCAAATTAGAAGTAATATGACTTAATAGATAGTCACACTTGTTTCTAATAAAAAAAGAAAAAAAAAGAGGAAGATAGTACTCACATCTCGTATTTAATAAGTAGCAATGTGAATATCAAATGTGCTCATAAGATTAATATCCTAAATTATCATGTAGTACTCTTTGAAAGAAACTTAGTTTTTTGTTTTTCAGAGAAAATTTTGTTTTAATTTTTTGAAAAGAAGGATAAAAAGAAAAAAAAGAAGAAAAGGAAGATAGTACTCACATCTGGCATTTAATTAGTAGCAATGTGAATATTAAATGTGCACATAAGGTTAATATTCTAAATTATCATGTAGTACTCTTTGAAAGAAATCTTTTAGTTTTTTATTTTTTTTAGAGAAAATTTTGTTTTATGTGTTTTTCTTTTTTTAATAATACAATTATTACACTAAATGCAAGAGGGATTTGAATTATGGTTTCCCTTATAAAAGAGACCAAACAATTAATACCACCAATACAAACCTCTTAGAGTTTTCATATTTTTAGTGTTAGGTTTTTTATTGACAAATTCCATTACAATGTAAAATCATTGTGTATAATGTTTTACACAATGTCCATGATCAAATTAAGTGTGAAAATACAATTCAAAGAAGACTTTCTGTTAGGTTTTGACGGCCACTTGATCTAGTCTCCATCAATCAAGATTTAAGAGGTTCCAACAGATATTCAATCCATGCTCGATCAATTGATTGAAATACAGTTTTCAACAACTATTCTTTGCAACTTAATCTATCAAAAAATCGTAAACTCAAACTTTGACTAGTTTTGAATTAAAGTCTGCTTGCATAACATACTGGTGATCAAGTGTGAAACCTTAGAGCCACCAATCTAATGTGTCATTGCAGATTTGTATAAATTCATCTAATGATGATGTGGCTGTGATTGAATTGTTACAATTGTGATCACATAATTAACTTAATTGCTAATTAACTGATTAATTAGTTGTCCAATCAATTTGGGTTCTAAACAAAAATTCTCAATAAGTATCACTCTTTTAGGCATTCCTAGGCTCCCAGATTTTCCCTTTTCTTATAGGAGATCGAGCCTAGTCCTACTGAGATGCTCACCCGTTTTACTGGGAGACCTTCTACCTGTATGTTTGGTCCTTATGTCCCCATTGTCTCCTTTTCTGATGAGTTCCCTTTTAAGGATATCTTAGTCTTTTGCTTTTTTTAATGTTTTTAGAATTTTTTTTTAAATATGTCTACAAGATTTTTGGGTTTTTATATATTTAGCTTTAGGTTTTAGATTTGCAAATTCCATGACAATGTAATAATCATTGAGTATATAATTTTTTATACAATGTTCAAGATCAAAGTGTGAGGATGCAGTAAAAAGAAGAATTTGTGAAAAGTTTTTATGCCACTTGTTCGAGGCTCGATCGATCAAGATTCAAGGTTTCGACAAGCATACAATCGATGCATGATCAATCAAAATACAATTTCTGATAGCTATTCCATCGCAACTCAATCTATCAAAAATTGTAAATTCAAACTCTGACGTGTTTTGAATAGGTTTAGGCTAGAAAGAAGGATGATTTTACCAAGATAGATAGATTGTCCAGATAGAGAATAGTGCCATTCTCACAATGATTTTATTAATTGAGTTCAATGTAATAAAAAAAGAAAGAAAAAAAAAATCATCGCAAATAAAAATGTGATTTAGTGGAATTCCTCTTCTTGTAAGTGCTAATCTTAAGTTGCTTTGGCCAAAAGCCTTATAATTCAACTAACACTTTTTAGTATTTATAATGAAGACACCCAAGATTCAAATCCCCATACTCTCAGCTATCTAATTATAAATAAATAAATAACTAGGTTATGATGGAATTTAGTGCATTAATGTTGGTATGATCGCACTTAGATCGAGCTGAGCACAGACCCGCGCATCCCTACCTAACCCTTCAGGTCTTAGGCGGGTTGAATGGAAACTCGGGTTGAGTTCGTGCCACATATTCTGGTTTACTTCAAGTCTTGGGTTGCTCTCGGGTCCAACCCTACCCGCCCGATTATTAAAAAAAACATAAAATATTTTTTATTGCCGTCCATGATAGAGGTCTTATGTAAATAAAATTGTATTAAGGCTTTTAATTTACGGCTGGGACTTGGAGATGGGAATGCATATACAAGTAAATTTTTGCTATTTCAAGAGGCTGCGTGTTTAGCTTAGTTGAGTTTGCTTAGTTGACTTTCATTAGGGGTGTGATTGGTGAGATTTTATATAAGTTTTTTATTTTTTTATTTTTATTTTTTGGATAATTACAATATGTTGTTAACTCGCAGATCGAACCCCTTTTCCCCCTAAACCCTTAAGCATTTTGTGCACGGAGATGTGTCATTTCAGTTACAAGTTAATTTATTTGAATCAAGGTAGACATGAAGATTAACTATTGTTAATGAGAAAATCAAGCAATCTAAATGTATAATCTAAGAATTAAGAGTGATGCTAGAGATACAAACTTTTTTATAAAAAAATTTTCAATCGCTGATGTGGTGAGTTATTATTGGTTAATGGAAAAGTGATGTCAATGATGGGCCAAGATAAAAACTAGTAAGAAGTTGGCTACATCAACAATTTGTAAAAATATTATAAAATAGTCACAGGTTTTAAAATATTGTAAAATGTTGTAAACTAGTAAGATAAATGTTGTAAGAATTGAAGTATTATTTCAGGTTTTAAATTGTTGGTATATTACGTAAGTAAAATTTGTCACATTTAAAAATGGCATGGCATGATCAATATTAAATTTAGTTATAATTAGTTTAAACTTTTTGATATCATTGTAAGTTGTATAATGATTAATGAACCATTTGACTAATACACTCTTAAAAAAATATCTTTTATTTAAAAAAAAAAAAGAAAAAAAAAAAAAGAAAGAAAGAAAGAAGTTGACCCAACTCAGACCCGATTTACCCGCCACATACCCAACTTGACCCAAGTGTGTGAATTTTGGGTGAGAGAGAGTTTGGGTCAATTCTTTCGAGTTGAGTGTGGGTCCGGTTTGAATTCAACCTGAATCGTACTCAACCTTTATTCGCACCAAAAAAATAAAATAAAACTGAGTTGCTTTGTTGACATTGCTTTCGTTTCAGAACACATTTGTGCACAATTCAAATAACTATCTCGATAAAAATTAAAAATTAAAAAATAACTATGGTAACTATAGATCCCTTCCGCTTAGCTTATTTAGACCTTGCAGCAGGCATAATTAAAGTACTTTTTTGGGCTCATACAAAAAAGGCCCAACAGGCCAAATTATGTGCGCAGAGCCAACCCATTAATGAGCATAGGCTTTTTTTTTTTAATAGGATGTGGGCATGAGCTTTAATTCTAAATACCGGACAACAAATATTTCAAAGCCCACTACTTTCGAATAGGACGAGATCCGATTAGTTTCAGCTTTCGGAATGAAATCGAATTCTATTCATTCATGATTCATCTAATCTAATAATTATTTTATTATTATTACTATTTTTTTTATACAAGGTAAAAATTCTATTTTTATTTAATAATTAATAAAAAGTAGTAATAATTGTTTTTCGAATTTGCTTAGGAAACTTTTTTCCTAGTCCCACTGTCCTAGGACTCTTCTACTTAGTTTTATAAGAACAACTGTCAATGTATTATATATACACAAGAGTGTCTCCTACATAAGCATACTTCAACAACATCGTTTCTTCTCAAATTTGAGTTTTTCTATGTTATGTTATGGACCGTATATCAGAATTGCCAGAACCTATTCTACAACACATCCTCTCCTTCCTTCCATTTAAACAAGTTTTTCAATGTGCAATATTGGCCAAAAGATGGAAACATGTGTGGTCGACATTCCCAATTCTTCGGTTTGATCAAACCTATTTCAACTCGTTATCGAAAATCGCGAAAGGCCGGGATGTCTGGCTGAAGAGAGGGGACTTGTACAGTTTTGTGGAGCAAAATTTAGAGAGCCGACGAACGCAGAGGCTTCTTGTAAAGAATTTTACACTTAGCGACCGCTTGGGTAGACAGAAATCAGCGTCTCGTGTTGACCGCTGGCTTAGTTTTGCACTTGAGAGTAACGTGGAAGAGCTGAATCTTGATTTTGATAGGTTTGCTAGTATATGTTATTGCTTGCCTCAGAGTGTTCTGCTTTCTAAATCATTGAGTTTGTTGAGTTTACATCGCTGTAAGTTCGATACAAGTAGTACTGGTGGTCTTGTAAACATGTCCTCTTTGAGAAAAGTGTGCTTAGTTGAAGTTCATATAGATAATCAATTTTTACAAAAACTAGTTGTTGGGTGTCCTGCGCTAGAAGACATGAATTTGAAATGGTGTTATGGTTTGAAAGGTATAGAATTGTCATGTCAACATAGATTAATGGCTATTGGCATCGAAGAAAATCGTGACCTTGAGAGAATTGAGTTGGAAGCACCAAATCTTTGTAGCGTTCATATAGTTCAGACATCATGTGAGATTAACCTGGTCCATTGTAAAAATCTTAAGAAGTTAAAGTTGCAAGCATGTATAACAGACGATTGGCTCAATGACCATCTCTCTGAACTTCCACTCATTGAGACCTTAGAACTAACATGTTGCTCTCTGCTGAAGAGAATAGAGATTTCAAGTGATCAGCTAAAATCATTGGCCTTACTGGCGTGCTGGAATCTAGTTGAAGTCAAGCTTGATGCTCCTAAATTATGTAGATTCAATCATTATACTCGTTCTGTAATATCGTTATCATCATCGAATACTTTAAATCTGTCGGTAGCTACTTATGGCATGATTAGTCGTGATGATCCTTGGAATGTTAAGAAGATTGAATTCCTCTCAAAGCTGAGTAATTCAAAGTTACTGAGTTTGTCACTTCAGTCGGCAGAGGTATTTATGATTTATTTTTTTACTCATCTTCC
Source organism: Notholithocarpus densiflorus (assembly GCA_030021035.2). NCBI lineage: Eukaryota > Viridiplantae > Streptophyta > Magnoliopsida > Fagales > Fagaceae > Notholithocarpus > Notholithocarpus densiflorus. The sequence goes on from JARYZH020000366.1 coordinate 61,697, forward strand.
TCATTGATTTCTTTTGTATTAATTTTTCTTTTCTTACATTTGTTCTCTTGAATATCAAATATTAACATTTATTGTAAAATTAAGTCTAATTTGTTTTTTTGTTTAATTTGTGAAGAATGCGATTATTCCAAAAAGATTGAGAAAAACCGTATCATCACCAGCATATAATGTCAAGCATTTGCATTTGATTTTATCTTCTCCACTGTCATTTACAAGATATGCAATTGGTGAACTTGTGGATAGCTTGCTCTGGATTTCTCCTCTTCTGGACTCTCTAACAATAGAAGCCGGCTCCATTTATAAGCCTGATGATTATGACAAAATATCTTTCAAGGTATTATATTTATTTATTTATTTATTTCTTAGAATCTTGAATTTTGCTCCTTATTTTTTGATTGATGAGGATGCTAAAAAGTGCTTTAATTGCTTTAAACAAATTCATTATTGTAAAAGATCATTCTTGTTATATGTTTTTGCTTCTCATGCTAAGCAGTTTTCTTTTTCATGTGGTAAGGATTTTGGTGTAGTTAATAGTTAGGGAAGTCCTTATTGTCTAAATGTTTGTTATTTCTATAGATAATGCCTGTTTAAGGAGAATGGTCTGATAATTTTATGGTGATCTTGTTATCCCCCCCCAACAAACATGCGCAAAACAAACATAACATTAAAATTTGGAATTTTATATTTAATTATAGATAAGGTTTCTCTCCAAACTAATTTAGAGAGAAATCCTTCAAATTTCATTGAAATATGATGTTATTTACTATTTGATAAATAAACTTATTTTTTCTACATAATTTTATATTACAAAACCTTAAAGTTTAAACATTTGATTGATGGTATAGCTATTTATATCTTCGATTTTTTTTTGAAATTTGCAAGTATTGAAGATATAATAAGCACATACAATCTAATGGTTTGATTTTTAAGCAAATATGTTTTATAATTGAAATTACTGCAACTCCTTTTAGGCTTCATCTAGGGGCACTACGACAACGATCCCTTGATCTACACAATCCATAACCAATATACAGATTTTAGTGATCCAAACTTTCTTTTCTTTATTTTTTTTAGTTACGCTTTCAAAATCATTGTAGTTTTGCCTTTGTTCAATTCCCCATTGGATGATTGTACAGAAAGCAATAAGGATGGAACTTGATAGCAAAATCTAGAAACCTAATTGCACTACTACAGGAAAATCATAGCAATTTAGGTTGTATCCAGGGCACAAAACTATCACTTTTATGAGGTGTAAGTGAGGTTATGGCAGGTACCCAATTTAGCAGTTTAGATTCAAAGTCAAAATTAAAAATAAAGGAGAAGTCTGTCTTTTCTCTAAGTAATTGTTGTTCTCGTGTAGAAATTTCCCAACACGAGTATTTTAATAAGTTTTATCATTAATGAGCCCAAAACTTTGTATCATCAATCAAAGGGTCAGCCATATCAAGTAGAAGTAACTTGTCTGTTATTTAGCAAAAAAAGTAACCTATCTGTTATTATCGCAAAGAAGAACATAATTTGCTTTACAGAATTTCTAGCAGCTTATATCTGAATCTAAACAAGAGAGAGAGAAGATAGGGATGAGAGAAAACTTTAGCAAAATTAATTACTTATAATAATAAATAAATAAAAATTTGCTTGACAATCGATGTCAAAAGTGGCAAAGGTAGTTTTACAATACTAGTGCAATGATGAAAATAATTTCACAGTAAAATCTGATTGTCACTGCAATCATAATTTGATTTTTCACTCAACATTTTCTCTTTTGCGCTTAATGCTATTGAGACTCTTAACTCAAGATGGTGTTTTTATTGGTCTTTACATATTGCTAACTAACTGGTTGCTTGTATATTTCAGCTGTCATATGAAAAGCCTGTTTATAAAGGGGAGAATTCTAGCTGTTGCAAATTCCTTCCATTTCCATGTTGGAGGCATTGCTTGAAGACTGTTGAGATTGACAATCGTAGAGGAAGTGCAGATAAAGAAATCCTAAGCAATTATTTTTTTGAGAATGCAAAAACCTTGGAGAATTTCCAGTTTCTTGTTGGTGGTATTAGTTGAAGAGTGTCCAAGATTGAGAACTTTAGGGAATATGCATATACAAAGATCTCAAAAGGGTATACTTTTGTAGGATGCAGAAGTGTTGAGAATGGTCTCACATGTGCTACTTTTGACTCATCTTGTAGAATCTCAGTTAACATGAATTTTATGGAATTAGCAATATTTTGTAAGATTACTTTGGACTTTGCATTAGCAAATATTTTGTAGTTATTTTCTAGTAATTTTGTGGTTTGGCTTCTAAATTATTTCTACTAGTTGCGCGAGAAATTTTTAAATAAATTTGTAGCATAATCATGCACTATCATTGATGAAACAATTTTCCATTGCCATTTACAATTAAGAAGAAAGGAAAAATTTTCAATTCTAAATAACATGTGCTTACAAGATTTATTGCACCATAAGAGTTATACAATAAATTGGCAATATTTTCTGATAAGATATTGTATTTCATTTGTATGAATGGTCTAAATCTTGGTGTTACACAATTATAAGGAGAAATTGGCGTAGGTGATATATTCCATTTTTCGTTTGTTTCTCTTTAAATGTAACTCAAAATATTCATTTTTTTTTTTTTGGTTGTTGTTCTTCCAAATATTAGATCAATTACTATAATAATGTGAATAAGAAAATTTTAAGTAAAGGAATGATAACATATTTAACAAAAAAATAAAATAAAATTGCAACTTACAAAGTGAGAAGAAATGATTTGGGAAAATTTTAATCCTTTGGGTTGATTTTTTTAGGTTAAAATTATATATTTTATGATAATCTCTAGGATTTTTTTTAAGTGTCTTGATACATCAATTAATTACGAAACCATTTTTGTGTAAGTATTCGTTTTTTAAAAGGAAAACAAAAGTTCCAAAATACTATTTTTAATAATTTCCTTAGACCATTCACATCCATGTGTCTAAAAAAATACTCATTTTAGCATCTAGAAACCTACTTTATCTATTTTACAACTTACACTACATTCAATTCTTATTTTTCACATCACAAGTACTATTCATTTTAATTTAAATATGGGTTTACTCTCTCTCTCTCTTCCCTCTCTGTGCCTCTCTCTTTGTTCCTCTCTCTCTTCCTTTTTATTTGCCAACCCACAACAAAAATCCATTGCCACCACCGCAAACCCACAGTGAAACCCATCCATATCACCACAGCAACCCCATCACCATCACCACCACAAGCCTACAGATACACACAAACCTACAAAAAAAATCGAAGCAAAACCCACTGCAACAAAAACCCACAAAATCCAAATCCAAAAGGCAAAGCTCATCCAAAAATCCACTGCCACCACCACAAACCCACAATGAAACCCATCCCCACCCCCACGGCAACCCCCAACCACCACCACGAACCTACATATGCATAGAAACCCACAAAAAAAGGGCAAAACCCTTCCCAAAATCCACTATCACCACTGCAAACCCACAATGAAACCCACCCCCACCACCATGGAAACCCCTCACCACCACCACCATGAACCTACAAATGCACAAAATCCCACAAAATTTGAAAGTCATCTTGTATTTTTATATATAATTTCATATTGGCTTATAATGATTTTGTTATTTTTAATTTCTAAAAATATTATATCTTCTTGTAGATGTAGTTGTTATATTTATATATTTAATTTCTTGAATGGTTTGAACTTATGGTTGTTAAAAAGGACTATGAGAAACTTAGAATGGAATATGAACTTAAGATGCTTAACTGGTCATTTAGTTTTGTTAAGTACTAATAAGAATTACATTGATTAAACCAATGCACAAAAACATATATGTAGTACAATTTTGGATTGCACGTCTGCGTTTAGCGTTTTGGGTTTTTTTTTTTTTTTTTTTCAGCGCATGAACAGTAAAATCACATGAATTTACTGTGCAGGAGACAAAAATCACTGTTCACGTACTATAGCAGCACTGTTCCGCACTGTAGCAGCACTATTCACATATTTAAAAATATTAAAAATGAGTCCCATAGCACTATTCACACATTTAAAAATTATTTTGCTACAGTGATTTCAGTTTCAGTAAAAATAAGTTCAATCCAAATGGACTCGTAGCATTTTGAGTTTTTGTGACTCACTATGAGATAATTTAACCTCGCCCTCTCAAACCAAAATTCCTGACTCCACCTCAAGAGTAGACAACAAAAACTTCTACAATGTTTTCAACGTATGTAGTTCATTTGCTTTTTGTTCTTCTTCTTCATTTTGCTTATGCTTCTACTCCCTTATTTTATGCTTTATTTAAATGTTTTTGTAGGTGAGGCGCAAGCACGCATTGAACGTGTTCCTAGACATATCTCTCTATGCTTGGAAACCAAAAAGAAGACATTTAAGGTGATAAAAAAATATTTTCTTTTTCTTATATGCATGATATTTGTGTGCATTTTCTGCTGGAGCTTTATGTTTATGTTTTATGTTTTTTTTTTTTTTTTCCCTCTCTTCAAAACGGTGCCAACGTTGCCATAGAAGAGGATGTTTTATCAAAATGATTCCAGGAAATGGTCGTACTTTCTATAAAGCTGATAGTCAGAATTTGAAAATATTTTCCTTTCTCAAAAATATTTTTCCTTGAAAATATTTTATACTTGGAAAATAATTTATATGTTGCCTTAGAGCATTCACATCAGCTCTTGTATAAATGTGTAAAATACACATTTTGGCCACTTTTACACATTTTGCACCAAAAAACACTTCACATCAGTCCGTTTAAAAATGTGTAAAATCTTCTAAATTTTTTAACGAGCTACAATACCCGTGTAAATTTACACGGGCACTGTAGCATGTGTATTTAGTTTTTTATTAATTTCCGTTCGCACCAATTTTTCTCTCTCTTCTCCGTGCACAACGACCTCAGCTCCTCATCTTCTTTTCCTCAAATGCACACAAACACATCCACACAGACAAATTAACACACAAACAAACCCACATAGACAAACCAATAGAGAGATAGATCGGTGCTTGCTTGTAGATCGGTGCTTACTAGAGATCGGTGCTTGCTTGTAGATCGGTGCTTACTAGAGATCGGTGCTTGTAGTATGGGTCTTGCTGGAGATCGGTGTGCAATGGTGTGTGGTGGCTGTTGAGATCGGTGTGCGTCAGCATTTGGATTTCAGCGTTTGAGATCGATGGCTGTTGAGATCGGTGTTTGGGTTTCAGCGTTTGGCGTTTAGTGGGTTTCAGCTGTTGAGATCGAAGATTTTTGGTGGGTTTTGGGGATGTGGGTTACTGGATTTCAAGGGTCGTTTTGCTGGTGGTGGGTTGTGGGAGTGGGTGACGGTTGCGGTGGGTCGTTTTGCTGGTGGTGGGTTGTGGGAGTGGGTGACGTTTGCGGTGGGTAGTGGCTATGCGGCTGAGATTTGGTGGTGGATCGGATTTGGTGGGTCAGGGTAAGTGTGTGGTTGAGATTTGGTGGTGGCTGAGATTTTGTGATGGTGGTGGAAGAGGAAGGTGGATGGGTTTTGTGATTTGGAAGAGGAAGGCCAGAGGCGATGGCTGGTAGAGCGGTGGCCAGAGAAATGGGTGTAGAGAGAGAGCAACAAATCATAAAAATGGGTAGAAAGAGAGAGAGGGCGCGTATGTAAAGAGAGGTAGTTGATAGAAATAATAAAAAAATTGAGAAGAGCGAATATTTTATTGAAATATCTTGTAAAATAGATAAACTGATGTGGGTATTTTGTAAAACTGATAGTGTAAAATAGAAAGTGTAGGTTTTTTCGTGTAATATAGACAGAAAATTTAGAAGAACTGATGTGGATGCTCTAACACATCCAAAGTGCATAGTTTTGTCTTAGAACATCGTACATCAAAGGTTTCTAACCTGAAAAAAGAAAAGGAGGAAAAAATTGTGTAATCCATGAATTTGGTATTCAATTTTTTTTTTCCTTTTAGCTATAGATATTATAAGAAATACAAATACGCCATTTTGAATAAAATGAAAAGAAAATATTGATGTGTGTGTGTATATATATAAAAAATTTGGTATTCAATATTGATGTTGTTTTAGTTGTCATGTGTGGGAAATGCTCAGATTGGTACTGTTTTGTCCTTTCATTCTTCATTTGTCCTCTGCCGCATGTTTTTTCTTCTTCTTTTTTGCTTTTTTTTTTTTTTTTTTTTTAGTTTGCCCTCTTAGACTCTTAATTCTTGCTACCTAGTTATCATGTTTATTGACTATGACTGACAAAATCATCGTGTTAATCAATTTCTCTCATCGAATGATTGTTATATTTGGCAAAATTTTGGCATATATATCCATGTGAAATGTTATATATGATATTGATACACTTCAAACTGGTCTAGTGTTAAAAAGTTATCCAATTGTGTGCTATTTCTAATATAGTCTATAGAGAACCTTTTTTAAACCTTTTATTCCAATTAACTGACAAAATATAAAATAAAAAAAAAATAAAAAAAAAAGAGATTATGTTTACGTATCAATGGCATGAAGGACTTATTTTCAGGTCAAAGAAGGGATTTTATAAAGGATGTATAAATAATTAAATAACATTGTAATGAACGGAGTTTTGTAAACTTGTAATGTAGTTGGTAGGCTGGAACAAAGTCACTTCACCAAAAAGGGCTGATAGTTTGGGGCTTGATGCTAAAAAGCCCAGGGACTTGAAACATGGGACTTTTGGGCTGCTTGCAAGGCAGGAAAGAAGATCTTCGATGATGGGACTTTTGGGACACCAGATTATTGGACCTTTGGGCTTTGAGTTGGGAAAATACTCTTCTAGCCCTATTCTCTGTTTGTTTTTAGAGAAACTCCTTTGGTTTAACAATGCTCTCAAGAAAGAAAAAAAAATCTTTCTGGCTTACTTTGGTTTTTGACAATGGAAGGATGCTCTGTTCCATACACTGTTCTTCATCTTCAAAAAAAATACTCCAATAGTGCCATTGCCAAGATTTGCAATTTGCATTCCCTTAGTTCTCTCCATCACCTCTCTCTCTCTCTCTCTCTCTCTCTCTCTCTCTCTCTCCTTTTCTTTTCCCTTCTTTACTTCAAGTAATTAATACTTAGAACAGTGCTTTTTAGTTTACAAACTCCAAGACTTCTAGCATTGCTTACTACAATTCTAATACAATAGAGCTATTAAGAGAGTGACCATGTATATGGCTAAAAATTCATACACTTCAAAAGCAAAACTTGGTATTACTTTGAATATAATAAATTATTATTGATTGAGAAATATATCATATAAACTATAAATATAATAAATTATTATTGATTTGACAAAAATATATGATTAGTTATTTGATTCAATTCTTTATGCATTTCAATGATTATTGTCTAATTTGTAGCCATCTTTTAACTTATTAATAATATTTTTTTTTATCTTAAACTCATTACAATTAATGTGTTGTAATTTAATTTAAAAGCCTAGGTCGATAGGCAAATTAATCCACTTAACTTGTATTGTATATATTTATAAATTAAAAAATTAAAAAAAATTAAAAAAAAAAAAACCTTGCATTGTATATTGAATTATGTTTATAATACTATTTTTAGATAATTGTACATAGTATATATTAATAAAAAAATTAATCATTTTATTTATTACTCGACCCCAGTAACAAATTATCAGCTTCACCACTATGTGGGGAGCACTCCATCACTTGGGCCTTTACAACCAAAGGGGAGTTCCCCTTTAAAAATCTGCATATATACCTGATTGTAAAAGGATTAAACGCCTTAAACCCCTCTACTATCTAGATTGGATGAATCTAGAAAACCAAAATAATTCAATGAAGCCAGTCATTTCTTTGGTTATGTTTGGATCGAGGGAAAGGGACAGAAGAGAGGAGAAAGGATTCATTGTCTTTTGTTTGTGGGGGGAGATGGATCCCACCAATTTTGTATTTTTAACTTTCCCTCAAAGTCCATAAAATTACTCTTATACCCTTAAAAAGTTTTGACTTTTTGTGTGAAATTACATTTATATCTTTACTTCTTTATAAATTAAAATGATAAAAGTGTAAAATACATTCCACTTATTTCATTTCTCTTCTAGCTCCTTTACATCCAATCCAAAGACATTTTTTCCCCTTTATTTTTCCTTTCTATTCCCTTATACTTTTATCTTCTCTTCCCTTCTCTTCACTTCTCTTCCCTCTAGTCAAACAAAAAAGAAAGCCTTTGAATTTGTGTAAAGGAAAAAGTTAACGAATATTTTAAGGACATTGGTTTAATAAACTTTTTAAAAATTATTTTTAAGAAAAAAAAAAACAATAGATTTTTTTTAATTAACTTTTTAGTATAAAAACTTTTCTAAAATAATTCATTAATAAATTCTCTAAGAGTACTTGTTAACTGGATCGTGTGTAAATAATGGTATCCCCAGTTCAAGAAGTGTTGGGTTCGAGAGGGCTTTAATCTTGTAACATGTAGTGTGTGTGGTAACTGGTAAGGACATCCGTGAATCTGTAGTACGTGTGTTAAGGGACTAGCTTTGCTAAGGACTTTTGAACCAAATCGTTATCCCTCGTACGCTGTTACCTTCCTTAACAAAGAATGGCGAAATTCAAACGGGACCTCCAATTGTGCACTCACTACATTGCAACATTATAGGTCTACTTGACTTTGTGATGAAAAATGGGTACCTCTTGCAACAATTAAAATTTCCCAAACACGTTAGTGGAGCTATTGACTAGCAATAAAAAATATATATATATTTATATATATATGAGTTGAGTTTAAGTTACACCTGGTGTAACTCTAAGCAATGTTACACCACTTAATATTTTTTAATTGGATGCGAATATTGACAAATCCACCGTTAGATTACATTATCTTTGTATATTCTTTATGCTTGCAAAATTTCAAGGTGAACAAAAATTAATATCTATGTCATCAATTAATTGTTAAAATTCAAATTTTTGTAGTTTAAAATAATGCATAAAATATGAGTTTATGGATCAAATAGTAAATAGCATCCGATTGATATGAAAATTGGCATGCATGTTAAGAACATATAGAACATGTAATTCAACAGTTGATTTTCAAAATATTAATTCAATAATAAGTTATTGGGTGGTGTAACATTGTTTAGAGTTACACCAAGTGTAACTTTGCTCAGAGTTATATCAAGTATAACTTGAACTCAACTCTCTCTCTCTCTCTCTCTCTATATATATATATATATATATATATATATATATATATATCCAAGAGTGCCTAGGTTGGATTAGATTGGGTTTGAAGCATTTTCCAACCCAACTCAAACCTTTTGGGTTGAAAAATCAACAAACCAACACATAGTACTTGTAAACGTTAACCCAACCTAATTTTTATTAAATAAATGGATACAAATTATTCAATTGGTTTTAATATTCCTGTTTTATCTAGGTAGGTCGGATTAATCAGTTAACAATTTTGCTAATCCAAACCCGACCCAAGCTAAGCTTAAAGATGAAAAAAAAAAAAAAAAAACACCCAATCACCAACTCAAGGTGTTTAATTGGGTTGGACCAGGTCATGTTGAATGCACACCTCTAATAGTACGTCTTGTCTTTCTCAAAAAAAAAAAATAATAATAATAATAGTACGTCTCGTCTAAATCGAACAATTTCAATTTTCTTTTTTCACATACCTTTTTGGTTTCTAATAATTACATAACTAGTGTATTTGTGTATAAATGAAAATGAAGTTGCTTCGTGTGCTCTTTCTCAAAAAAAAAAAAATTAAAAATTAAAAAATTAAAATTGCTTCGTGTGCATGAAATTGAAAACTACATTGCAACTACATTGCAACATTATACCTTTAAAGTCTTACACTTTTTCATTTTTTTGGAGTACTATTATGGTTTTGCCCAATTTATCTTTTTAAGGAAAACAAGCCAATGAACTATACCATTATCATGTTTAAATTATGGTTAAGAGATTAAATTCATCATTTATTAATAGTTTAAGTTTTTGAAAAAATCTGTAATTTATCATATTAATCCAAATTAACCTAATGGATCTTAACATTAATTATTGTTATTATTTTCATTATTTTATAAATTTAAATATTTATATTTCTTATAAAAATGTCATTTAAAATGATGTAGGGAATAGTAAGTGGAGTAAAGATCATTTATGACTATGATTCCATATTGTAAATTTGTACACTTTATTAATGAGACAACAAAATGAGCCTAAATTTACTACTGCCGAATCAAGCTGGGCTTCTTTTGGTCACATAACTGATGGGGTTCGCACTCTAGCATTGAATATGCGATCTGCCTCTTTTCCCATGTAAAACGTAGTGGTAATGCTGTAGCTGATAAGCTTAATTGCCAGATTAGCTAAGTTCTCGTCTGATCCTCGGATATGGATAGAAGACATCCATTGTGATGCAAACAATCTTGTAATAATTGACAGAAGTTTTCTGCACACTTAATATAAAGCCTCGGCTGGTTTCTCAAAAAAAAAAAAAATATATATATATATATATATCTGCACTAAATCTAGAATCATATAGTTTTCTAAATCTTTATTCGAAAGGATTTGTGAAGAAGCTTATGCCTCAACTAGTACTAGGGGACACAAATTAAAATGTCAATAAGTCCAAATCCAAGTAATGTAAATATATATTAGCCTCGTCACATGTGTTTTGCGTGTGTGACGAGACTTTTATTTTCTGGTTTAGTGAAAACATTGAACTTAGTGGTCCTATTTTATAGTAAGAAAAAAAAAATTGTCTTTATTTTTTATATATAATTTTTATTTTGAGAATCTAATTTATAAGTGAATAAAGTAATTTCACCTTTATTTTAGGCAATGTTTTAGTAAGAGTTAAAGTTATATTTTTACTGAATTGTCTTTTAGTTTTATCTCTACATAAATATAAATAAAGGTATAAGAGCATTTTTGAACCAAAAAAATGAGGATCCCAAACAGAGAAAGTCTCTTAAATAGTAAGATAGATTATGTAGAATTCCCCAAGAGCACCAGTTTACTCTAAAGCCCACGTAGAACAAATCCTAATTCCTATAGAGGGTTCATTGTAAGAAATAATTGATAATATAATGCTATTTTGTTAGATCGATGTAGTCATCAATGGCTTTATACTAGAAAATTTAGTCATCATTGGTTTTATACTATATTGAACCACATAACTTTCTATGTTCTCACTTCTACTTTCTCTAGAATATATTTTATGTTTCATTTTAATTTCAACATCTAACTAACGGGTATCACATTTCAAACATTCAGCCAATGGCTTCTCTCTTATGCTTCAGAATCTCAAACAAATTTCGATATCAAAGAACAAAAACATTAATATGCTCTTTTATAAGTACTAAATATTAATTAGGATCAATTAAACATTAATATGCTCTTCATTGTACTAACATTAGAATCAAGTAATTGATCGTACATTTGCTTTGTACATGCGTAGCAACATGATGGTTTATTTTTTACTCTCAATTTCAATATTACAAATCTCATCACATCATATCATATACACCGTTAGATATAAGAAATAAAATATGGTCTCTTCATTTTCCTTACATGATTGTTGATAGATATATTGGTATAGTATTCAAATTTTGCTGAGGACCAAAAAGAAATCAACCAGCTTACTTTATGAACATGAAACCAAATATGATTGATATTAAGATAGGTTTCCTGGATTAATAATTACAATAGAACATCATGATCCACTTAAAAATGGAACTCGATCGGAATAGGAAACATCTCCCTTCTACATAAAAATCCAGAAATATAAATAAATTTGAAGGGAAAGGAACCCTTTAGATCCACAGATCAGATACAATACAACTTTCTCACTTTGGAGAATCATGAGTACTCTCTCCATGCTCCATGGTACTCTTCTCGTAGTAGTGATGATAGACTGCTGCACCAGAGAGCACCGCCAGTGTTAAAGCTTGTGCGTGCATCCTAGCAACAAAGAAGGCACACGATTTTTGTTAGTATCTTAACACACAAACACACACTTCTTAGAACTTAAAAAACAATTTGATACAATATATGAGGCCTATGTACATACCTGGCATGAATAAGCTTTAGGCTTGGCTTGAGGTGAGATCTTGTACGTGAATTATAAGCTAGTGATGCTCCAATTCCTGATGCCCACAGTGCCCCTACAGTAACCATTTCATGATGATGAGGATATTGATAATTCACAAAACTATTCTGATGTTTCAATTACCACAATTTATATTATACATAGAACTTACATGTTAGGGTCTTAGTATTTTTACTACATAGATTTAAGAAGAAGAAGAAGAAGAAGAAAGGATCATATTAATTGAGAAAGAGGGTTTACTATACTGACCAATGGTGGTGAGCTTGTTCTTGGAGACCCAGGTTTGAATTGCTTCCATTTTCTTGTTTTACAAAGTATATTCAGTAGTGTACTAGTGAATGAATCAGTGGGGTGGAGGTGGTTGGCTTAATGCATAGGAAGGTGGGTATTTATAAGTGGTCTATGTTGAAAAATGTGCTTTCGTTTTCAGTGAATAGTGTGGCCCATTGATTTACTTTGTTCTCTCTTTTCACTGAACCACTCTTGGTCTTGGAGCTTAAACTAGAGGCTTTTATATCCGGTTTTGTTTTATATTGATTCTTGCTTTGCTAACCTGTGTGACTTGTCTAATACTGTTAGCTGTTGGATTTGTATTTAGGGGAAATTCTAGGAGCTGGAGATGTACAAATCTTGGTCTAGATTTAAGAGTTCACTTTCACCAGGTACTATTGCCCGTGGTATAGTGGATTTTCACCAGAAAAACGCTCTTTTCTTCCTTTCCTTTTTATTAAAGTAGTTGTCTACTTTTGAAGATCTACTTTTTTTTTTTTTTTTTTAAAGGATGATCTACTTTGTTTGAGTTAGCTACGTAATAATAGAACAATGTCAGAAAACAACGTGTCATATATTTTAGAAAATAGTAATGATATCTCCTTAAAAATCTAAACTTTCGGACAAACAAATTAAGAGGGGTAACATAATAGTAGTTTGTTCAAAAGAAATGATAACAGATGTTCTTAAGGCAATGATTAATAATTCATTTAAAGATTTTAAAAAAAAAAAATTCATTTAAAGAAAGTTTTTATGAGAAAAGAAAAAAAAAAAAATTAATGTTTTGACAGCTTCTTTCATATCTCATAAAAGTGGTGTCAAAACTTTCTTAAAATAGATTGTTAACTATTCTCTTAAGAGCACCCGTTAGCATGACCCGCTTACTAATAATACTCATTAAAAGAAAAAAAAAAAAAAAAAATCTTTTAACTTCAATTTTCTAGCATTACAAGTTGGATACGTTTAATTACTTTGATGCAATTTATATTCTTGAGAGTTTTCTAAGGTAATAGAACAGTCTTTGGGCACAAAATTTGTCATAGATTATGAATCTATGATGCTCTTCTTCTTCTTTTTTCGACAAAATGATGCTCTTAATTAGTGGCACAAAATTTGTGTCATAGACTTTCTCTTTAACAAAAGTATGGGATATGCAGATGTGCACGTGCATCAGCATGATCAAGGAGCTACATTGTATTAATGTAAACAAGGAAAAAAAAAAGAAAAAGAAAAAAAAAGAAAAAAAGAAAAGGAAACTGCCGACGAGTGCTTTTTAGCCGTTGGATTTTATGGCTTTTTTTTTTTTTTTTTTTAATTTTAGAATCAACGTTGGATTTTATGGTTAAATGTGAAGATAACCGACATAACAATCTGTTGGTTTTTTCAATAAAGAAAGACATTTTATTCATGAGAGATATTACATCTATAACATTTTTACAACAAATCATTGGTGGTTAGTTGTTATTAGTTCAAATTTAAACTTTAACACTAGGATTACTTTTTTGCCCCAACAATAATAACCAGTAACAACCTACCACTTAGGATTTGTTGTAAAAATATTGTGAAAATATTGTGGACATATCATTTCTCTTTATTCATTCATATTACATTTGAGTAATGCTACAACCACAAACTATTTTACAATATTTTTACAAAATGTTGATGTAGCCAATCTCTTATTAGTTTTCATCTAAACCCACTATTAATATCACTTTTCCATTTATCAATAATCAATCACCACATCAGCAGTTTGTAAAAAATTTTGTAAAATAGTTTGTATCTCTAGCGTTATTCATTACATTTTGACCAATATATGTAACCATTTTTCTACTAGCACAATGGTTGTCACAATTTGATAGATTGTGAGTAGTAAACTACTCACTTTTACTCGATCACTAAAGTTGTGTTCCTTTGTTTTACTAAAGTTAAGAGTATTAGAGAATCTTGCTAAAGTTATATAATACTAGCCTCTCACAAATATTACACATTTATTTTGTAGCGAAAAAAAAAAATCTGTATTTTTATTTTTTATATATAATTTTTATTTTGAGAATCTAATTTATAAGTGGATAAAACAATTTGAAAATCAATAAGAGAGTGACCCTATTTTTTAGGCAATATTTTAGTAGAAGTTAAAGTTGTATTTTTACCAGATCATCCTTCAGTTTTGTCTCCATTTAAACATAGGGGTATAAGACCATTTTTGAATCAAAAAAATGAGGATTCCAAACAGAAGATATATATATTTATATATATAAATATATATATATATATATATATATATATATAAAGAGTTCTTTAAATCAGTCCAATTTCAACGTATCACTCAGATTCTAAAGGTACACATATCTTCCAACTTCTTTTATTCCATTTCAATATCCTTATTTTTCTTGAAATATTTTTTTAATAGGAAAATACCCAATAATTAATAAATAACAATCATAAGAAAAAACTCAAAAAAGCTAGTTAAAATATTAATAACAATGATCATATAGAAAAAAAAAAAAAAAAAAAAAAAAAAAAAAAAAAAAAAAAAAAAAGAAGAAGAAGAAGAAGAAGAAGAAAATGATGGTAAAAAGAAAAATCCTTTTACATAATGTATCAATATATTATGGGTAACCTAGTATATATATAGCTCCGACATATTATGGAGTAGGTTTTTTTTTTTTTTTTAATTATAGGGTTATGGTATTGTTATTGTTAATTTGTCACCATTATATTAACAATATGTTTTTGAATTTACTTGCCTATAATTTTTGTTTTGCTTGTAGTTTTTTTTTTTTTTTTTTTGGGGGTAATAAAAGGTTTCGTTAAAATTAACTACAAATAGTCTGAGTCAAAGGACGACTAGAATGATTCACAAAAAATATTTTAAAATTGGTGACATCCTCTTTTTTTAGATACTGGATCGGTTTTTAAGGTTGGGGCCCAAAGAGAATCTCCTTCAGTTTTTGAGCCTCCAGTTTAGCTTAGCTAATAGGGCCAAGTTCCTGAGCTTTGCAGCATCAAGCCCCAAAATACCAGCCATTTTTTTGGTGATGTGACTTTGTTCCAGCCCACGAAAAATAAAAGCCTCTAATGCCATCGTTCAATTCTGATGGACTTTTGTGATAGCCTAATATCAATAATACGAAATTGGGTCACCACTAATTCTTTTTTTTTTTTTTTTATACAATATATAAATTTACTCCAAATTAATCTAAGTATATATATATATATATATATATATATATATATATATACACGAAACTCCCTCTTGAAAACTGAAATCCTGCCCCTTATCCCCCACATCTCACAAACACTTATTCTTGTGAAGTGACCATCGCGTCAAGGATACGCGATGAAAGTCTCAAAAAACTAGTCACTTTTAAAAATGTAAATTGTATTTGTAGAAAATATTTTTTTTTCTATTTTAATATAAGAATCAACTTTTTTGATTCTACCCAATAAATTTTCAAAAATACTCATATTGGATTATTTATTCTACATTTTATTTCAATATAATTTTCATTTTTTCAATTTTTTTTTTTTTACTATTTTCATTGATTGGAGAGAGGGAGAGATAGAAAAAGAGAAGAAGCAAGAAAAATAAATAAAATATTGATATGCACATGAACAATAGTCATATATATTTACACAGTTACTGTAGTTAGAATATCAATTTGCATAATTTTACATAAACTGATGTGAGTGATTTTTGAGGTTGAATGCTCAAAATTTACCCCTTAAGCTATCATGCATTGACTGATGTGAGTGCTCTTACTAAAAAATTTCAATGAGTCAAATTCTTTGTTGGTTGCTTCAACTAAGACCTTTTGGTTTAATAAATGGGCCACTTCAAAGGAGTCTAAGACCCGTTTAATAAGAGATTTCTAGTAGCGTTATTGTGGTTTTGTAAAAATACGTATTGGTAAAAAAGTATGTAAAAATACGTGTAATATTATTTAAACACTGAAAACTGTTGTTTAAACAACAATAGCAAACACCTCCTAAATCTCCAAGGAGTCTAGGGGTCTGTTTGGATTGAACTTATTGCTGCTGAAACTGAAAACTGAAAACACTGTAGCAAAATAATATTTAAATGTGTGAATAGTGCCGTGGGATCCATTTTTAATATTTTTAAATATATGAACAGTGCTGCTACAGTGTGTGAACAGTTCTGCTACAGTGATTTTTGTCTCCTGAACAGTAAAATCATGTGATTTTACTGTTCATGTGCTGAAAAAAAAAAAAAAAAAAAAAAAAAAAAAAAGAAAAAAAGAAAAAAAAGAAGCTGAAAACGCAAAACGCAGACTCAAAAGCTGAATCCAAACCGGCACTAGATCTCGAAGGTGAATTTTATTGAATTTTTTTTTTTCTTTTTAATATCCTTTATTATTCCACAATCTAGTGAGTAAATACGCGTTCTGTACACGTACGTCCGTAAGATTAAATTAAACTTCTGTCCAACGTTTTGTTTCGGCTGTCGTAAAAATCAAATTGTTAAATTCGTAGCTTTAACATTCACAACCGGGTAAAAGATAGCCTGTCAGAGTAGGATAAATTGATAAAACACTAATAAATAAAGCCTACTCATGTGATGGCGTCAATCAAAAATTGGAGCAGTAGGAATAAAATATTAAAAAATATCAAATCACTTTCTAAAAAAATTATTAAACACAATAATTCCCATTTAATATACTTATTTTATTATATCTTATTATAAAACTTAAATCCAACCACATATAAATTATTTTACAACAATTTTACAAAATATTTTTGCGATTAATTCTTACTAATTTTTATCTATTTTCATCACTAACATTACGTTTTTACTTACCAATAACTATTCATTATATCAATAGTTTGTAAAACAATGTTGTAAAATAGTCTGTAACTCTAACACCATCATTTTTAAAATGTTAAAATAAATTCATAATTTTTTTTAGACTAAAAAAACAAAAATAAAAACCATCAAAATGTATCAACTAGTTGAGTTATAAGATTTTTGGACATACTTAATAAGAATTAAATGGTCATGATGCAAAGATTATTGTATTTATATAAAAAAATATATATGATAAATGTTTCTGTATTTTTGTTACGATTTAAAAATAAATAAACATATGATGCTCATACTATACACATACCGTTTTTCATAGTTTCCATATTTTTATGCCGAATTTTTGAAACGTAATTTTATGAAAAATGCCAAATTATACCTGTCCATATATTTACAGTATTAAACGCGTACCATATTTTACCAATTACAAATACAAGATAAAAGTAATATTTAAATTTAAAAGTAACGTAATCTTTATTTACTACAAGTACATAAAATTTATTTAAACTCTAATTAATCTAACAATTCATCATATTCTTATCTATTCACCCATTTCCAAATAATAATAAAAATATACAATTTTAAGACTATAAAATTATATAAAATAGAGGCACTTGAAACATAATTTTTTTTTTTTGGAGAAGGCACATGAAACATAAGTGAAAGAGAGAAGTGAGTATGTATTATTGGGCTATTAAGTCCCATTATACATGCAAAAGATTAGGCAAAGATACAAGAGCATTGCTAGGAAAGTATCCCAGTGTAGACATATAGGTGATGGATCAACATGTTCAAGTGCCTGAAATTGAACTTTTTTGCCTGGTCTTCTCCAACACACCGAAAACGAGGACCAGATCCACTAATCATTTCCGTGACAAACGCTTGGCCAATTCATTGGAATGCTGCTTCTTTTCTTTCACATTGGTTCATATTGCATCAACATTTTATTCTTTATTAACGGTGGCAATGGCAGTATGTGTAAGCGGATTTGATTTATATAGAGGGACCCATCACTACTTTAGCTAATTTACTACTTTATTTTTTGAAAACCTAGCTAATTTACTACTTGAACTGTTTTCCATAGCTAACAACTTTTTCTAGAAGCATTATTTCTATTTTCTTGTGCCAAAATGCCAAAAGATGAAAAGAAGGAATAAATAAAGCGAGATTCAATATGGTCATTAAAAAATGTCTTATAATCTTGAAATAATTATCAAACACTTTGCAGGCAAACAGAGATTCCACTTAACCGAAATATAGAATAGGCAACAATTCAAAGTCTTGACGACTTTGATACAAAATAAAGAGAACAATCACAATTACTATGTGAAACACGAGTTTTTTTTTTTAGAAGAAAACCTGAGAATTGATTTTTGGTGTTTGGATTAAGTCAACAAGTCAAGGTCTTCATAATTTTTTTTTTTTTTTAAAGTTGATTTTACGAATAATCACTATATTAGGATGAGCTAGTAGTCTCCAACCTGCTATGAACCTTAAAACTTCTCTTCCTTTGTTATTGCCTTGTCATGGGTGCCCTTTTTGCAACTCATTTGCTTTTCTTATTTTGCTTATTTACAGCATCCTTCAGTTTAAACTTCTTCAAAGTAGAATCAAATGTCTCTTGCCATGCAAAAGAGAAACAAGCACTTCTAACCCTCAAACAAGGTCTCATTGATCTTTCGGTATCGAGCCCTCTCTCATCTTGGTCTGACCAACAAGATTGCTGTACGTGGGACGGAGTTCGATGTGACAACAAAACTGGTCGAGTTATAGAGCTAACACTAAATGGGATAGCTGGTGAGATTAGTCCTTCATTGCTTGAATTAAAGTTTTTGAATCACTTGGACTTCAGTATCAATGACTTCAATTGTTCCCGTATTCCAAGTTTCCTAGGCTCAATGGGCAATTTGAGACATCTTGACCTCAGCAATGCTGCGTTTTGTGGACTCATTCCTCAACAACTTGGGAACCTTTCAGGCCTTCACTATCTAGATCTTGGAGGTAATTCATATCTTTATTTAGATAACCTTCGTTGGATGTCTGGTCTCTCTTCCATTCAATACCTTAACCTGAACTCTGTCAACCTTCACAAAGATGTTGATTGGCTTCAAATAATGAATAAGCTCTCATCTCTTTCTGAGCTATACTTGTCAAGTTGTGGGCTTGATAGCTTGAACCCATCTCTTAGATTTGTCAATTTCACATCTCTTCAAGTCCTTGATCTTTCCCAAAATCATTTCTATCATGAGATACCTAATTGGTTCTTGAATCTCAGTACGAGCCTCTTAAAGCTTTATTTGAGTGAAAATTCTCTGATAGGCAATATACCGCCTAGCATTTTCAATTTACAAAGATTGGAATATCTTGAAGTCCAACTTAATTCTTTAAGTGGAAAATTTCCAGAGTCATTAGGTCAGCTTAAGCATCTATCATATCTCAATCTTGAAGGAAATTCTTTAAGTGGCCCTATTCCTTTGTCCCTTGGGAATTTATCTGAAATGCAAAACTTAAATCTCGCTAGAAATAAGTTAAATGGCACCATTCCAAAGACTCTTGGGCTTCTCTCAAATTTAGTGTCGTTGTCTATATCACTTAATTTCTTCATGGGCGGTCTAAAGGAAGTGCATTTCGCCAAACTCTGGAAATTGAAAAAACTAGATATGTCTCATACACTTTTGTTCTTTAATGTGAATTCCAATTGGGTTCCTCCTTTTCAACTGGAACAAGTTGACATGAGCTCCTGCAAGATTGGTCCCAAATTTCCTCCATGGCTACAAACACAAAGATCCCTCCAGTTTTTAGTTATGCCCATGTCAGGAATTTCTGGCAATGCTCCGAGTTGGTTCTGGAATTGGTCTTCAAACATTAATACAATCGATCTCTCTGAAAATCAAATAAACGGGGATGTACCAGACATTTTGTTGAATTCTGTTGTTTTAAATCTAAGATCTAATCACTTCAAGGGGAGGTTGCCACGATTGTCTACAAATGTCAAAGTGCTTAATATAGCTAACAACTCATTTTCTGGACCCATTTCCACTTTCTTATGCAAGAAGCTGAACAGAAAGAATGATTTAGAGGTTTTAGATGCATCAAACAATCTATTTTCGGGAGAACTTTCTAATTGCTGGAGGTACTGGCAATCTTTGATCCATTTGAATTTAGGGAGCAATAGTCTATCAGGTAAAATTCCTTATTCCATGGGATCTTTAGTTGAACTCAAATCATTGCGTTTACAAAACAATAGTATCTCTGGGGATTTTCCTTTATCATTGAAAAAGTGCTTAGATTTGGGGCTCATTGATATAGGTGATAATCATTTGTCAGGGACCATACCCCTCTGGATTAGGGAAATGACACATCTTATAATTCTCCGTCTAAGATCCAATGGATTCAAGGGAAATATACCCTTAAAAATATGCCAACTTTCTTCTCTAAGAGTATTGGATCTTGCAAATAATAGCCTATCCGGACCCATACCAAACTGCTTGAAAAATATTAGCGCCATGGCTGTGCCTGAACCTAATACGCAAGATGCTTATTTTGACTCTTTAGAGTACAACTTTGGCTATAGCTCCTACATTGCAAATCTTATGTTGGTTCCTAAAGGAAATGAATTAGAATATGAAGAGAACCTTAAATTTGTTAGGATCATAGATCTTTCAAGTAACAACTTGTCTGGGTCAATTCCAGTTGAAATTTCATTTCTCTTCGAATTACGTTTTTTGAATTTGTCTCGAAATCATTTGATGGGAAGCATACCAGAAAAAATTGGGGGTATGAAAGAGTTAGAGTCAATTGATCTCTCACGAAATCATATATCTGGTGAAATTCCTCCAAGCTTGTCTAATTTGACATTTCTTAGTTACTTGGACTTATCATACAACAACTTATCTGGTAGAATTCCTTCAAGCACCCAACTTCAGTCTTTTGATGCACTCAATTATATTGGTAATCCTCAACTTTGTGGTGAGCCTCTCCCAAAAAATTGCACAATAAATGAAGAAGCTCATAACAGAACATCAATGGGCAAAACCGAAGATAACTCTCAAAATTCTAGCTTCTCTATGGGTATGGGAGTTGGATTCGCAGTTGGCTTTTGGACAGTTAGTGGAGGCCTCTTCTTTAATAAGACCTGGAGACATGCTTATTTCAAATTTCTCAATGACACAAAGGATTGGCTTTATGTGACTACAATACTAAAGGTAAACTGGATACTAGAAAAGCTAAGAAGCCGTCACCTTATTTAGCAAGTGAAAGGCGATCATGATCTACTAAGAGGTATTACATCAAACATTATATGTCATTAATATTGGTTTATTCATGTTAATGTTTTAGACTTGTAGCCACCTACTTTGAAAAAAGTAATTTTTTTTCTTATATATATATATATATATAAATATATATTTTTTTTTGATGAACTTTTTTTTTTTCTTATATATAATGCTTTGAATACATTATAAATTCACCGTTTAATGCTATTGTGTTTAATTTAATTGGATTTTGTTTATTTTTTAATATAAAAAATTGTCTTTTAACTTCAGTCTATATCTGCAGTTAGCCTATTGGCTCTGAAATAGAGTTTTTAAATTTAGTTCAGAAAGGTTTGAGGGGAAAAAGTTATGTGAATACCACGAATTGAAATAGAGTGATGTTACGATGAGCATAATGTTTTTCTGATGTACATACAAAATCAAATATGAGTAGTTTATCAAAATATATGTTGCAAAGCCATATTAGGACCCCTCCAATTTTTTATTTATTATTTTTTAATAGAAATCTTAATTTAAAAGTTAAAATAGTGGGGCTTAATTATGACCTCCAAATTTGAATTATAATTTATAATAAATTTTTTTTAAGTAAATAAATTTCATTAAAAAAAATTTAGAGTTATTTATATTCATTTAAATGGAGTCATAATCTAGTCAGTGATGGATTGTATACCAATTATTTAATTAAATATTTATAAAAATCATATAATGAATATATAACTATCTTAAGAATCATCTAAAAAAATATGGAGTAAAAAGGGACTTTTATTTAGTCATTAAACTATACGGGTTGTAATTTCAGCTATTTTATTATTATTATTATTTTTTATTGGCAGCTATTTTATTATTGTTTCTTCGTATTTGTCTACTTCAGAATTCATAAAAAACAGTAGATTAGAGAAGAAATAATAACAATAAGAATTCATTCTCAAAAAAAAAAAAAAATAGTAACAATAAGAATTTTTTTTTTTTTTTTTTTTTTTTTTTTTTTTTTTTTTTGTGGAGAGAATAACAATAATAAATTAATAATATTCTATTTCTGCGCCAGCATGCTCATTTGGGATTTCAATACCAATGGCATAAGTTTATCAAGTTTAATAGATTTAGTACATTAACCCATGTATTTAATTTAAATTTTGAATTTTGTTTATGATACTTTTATATATATGCACACAGTATTTTTGACAATTGTAGGTCCTTTTGTATATTTCAGGAAGTGATATGCATGGGTTCGTGTTTTTCAAGAGGCCAGAACGAATCATTGGTAATAAAAATGTACCGCATCTTTTTTTTTTTTTTTGATTGGTGTACTGGATGTTATATCTTTGTTTTATCTTAAAATATACATTGAATAAAATGTCAGGGTTTATTATTTCCGCGTACGATGTGTAAGAACTAATTTCTTTTACATGGTGCTAGTCATTTAAAGAAGAGCTTAGCATGTGATAATGTGCATGGATAACCCTTGAACTTTAATCTAGTTGCCCTAACATCCTTAAATTTTTTTTTTTTTTGCCAGTTTAGTTGAATTGTTTATAGGTAGCAATTAGTTTAATTTATTTTCGTATTTTGAGACTTAGTATAGACACCATCTTTTGCAATGCTTCGTTCTCTTTGTTTATATTATTATTATTATTATTATTGTAAGGACCAGATTAGTAGCTCAGTCCAGGATGAATGGACTTAGGCACAAAAAGCCCAAAATAATGAATTTGTAGAAAGTGGGTTAAAAAACTAGGCTCTAATGAATTGAACAACGGTTAATATGGAATTGGATGGCAATTGTGGCGCAAATAAGAAGTATTTATACGAATGGACTTCTTGTCCAAGGAGGCAAGTGTTCATATAAATCAACTAAACAGAGTACAAGTGCAATTTTGATTGCTACAGTATTCTTTCTCTGTTTTTCTGATCCCTTTGTCATGAAGGGTTTCTTACATTATATAGCTCCCTTTGGGCCATCTTAATCCTCCACTTGTCGGTCATCTAAGCCCTTACTTGAGTACTTGTCCCATCAGACACCCTCTTTGGCTTTCTGTGAGTTGTGGTTGTCAAGGCAGCACTGTTCAGGAGACTTCTCCACATAAATGCGGCCAGAAGAGTAGCTGTAGTGCATTTAATGCGGTGGTAGCAGTTTTCCCCCAGATATTTTGGGGTTTCCCTCCTCCTTGTATGTTTATGGCGCACGTTCCTATCACTAGAACTTCCTGGAAGGTTTCTTTGATCATTAGGATCTATATCTGATCTATGTTTAGCTTGTCCAAGGAGATATTCCTCCTCGGACCACCTTCCCATTTGTATCTTGCTCAATAAGTCCTGAGTCTGAACCATTCATAGCCATTCGTTCGTCCTTAGACTATTATGCTCTCGGCCAAGGCCTAAGGCCCAAGGCCCAATATATAAATTTGGGCCTTTACCCCTACAATAGCCCCTTAAAACTCCAGTTTTTCCCTCAATCCAAGGAGAAAAGGTGGGGTTTTGATCTCACAAGAATTAAAATCCTTTATTCTATCCAACATTTAAATAATTTGAGGACTTTAACTTGCTCAAAGCCAGCCATCCGAGGGGCTGGATATAATCCTGAATCTGTTTTGACCCTTAGTGAAAAACCAAAGCATGTGGTTCGAGGACTACAGGCATGACTTGGGCTCTGTTCAACCACTGCCAAAGATGTCATAGTGTGTGTTGATTTCCCCCAAGCATCTGGTCCGAGGGCTACAAGCATGACTTGGATTCTATTCAACCACTGCCAAAGATGTCATAGTGTGTGTTGATTTCCCCCAAGCATGTGGTCCGAAGAGCCAGGCATGACTTGGGTTCTGTTCAACCACTGCCAAAAATGTCATAGTGTGTGTTGATTACCTCCAAGCATCTGGTCTGAGGACTACAGGCATGACTTGGGTTCTGTTCATGTTTGTTGATTTCCCCCAAACATCTAGTTCGAGGACTATAGGCATGACTTGGGTTCTGTTCAACCACTGCCAAAGATGTCATAATGTGTGTTGATTTCCCCCAAGCATCTGGTCCGAAGACTACAGGCATGACTTGGGTTCTCTTCGACCACTGCCAAAGAAGTCATAGTGTGTGTTGATTTCCCCCAAGCATTTGGTCCGAGGACTACAGGCAAGACTTGGGTTCTGTTCAACCACTGCCAAAGATGTCATAGTGTGTGTTGATTTCCCCCAAGCATCTGGTCTGAGGACTACAGGCACGACTTAGGTTCTGTTCAACCACTGCCAAAGATGTCATAGTGTGTGTGTTCAACCACTGCCAAAGATGTCATAATGTGTGTTGATTTCCCCCAAGCATGTGGTCCGAGAAGCCAGACATGACTTGGGTTATGTTCAACCACTGCCAAAAATATCATAATATGTGTTGATTTCCCCCAAGCATCTGGTCCGAGGACTACAGGCATGACTTGGGTTCTGTTCAACTACTGCCAAAGATGTCATAGTGTGTGTTGTTTTCCCCCAAGCATCTGGTCCGAGGACTACAGGCACTACTTGGGTTCTGTTCAACCACTGCCAAAGATGTCATAGAGTGCTAACTTCCCCCAAGCATCTGGTCTGAGGACTACATGCATGACTTGGGTTCCGTTTAAACACTTGTAAAGATGAGGAGAAACCATCACTAGCCCCACTCCGGAGCCTTTTTGATTCACTATTTTCCATCCATACTCTATGTCACTACCACTTCCTTTGATAGAGGTTCAGCGAACTCGGCCACCAGATTCGTGAGTACCTGGCCCTTGACAGAGGTACAAGGCATGTACTTGATGTCAAAAGCCCCTTGAACTGTGCCTCATTTAGCAATCCTCCCCGTGTGATCAGCACTTGAAGTATAGACTTGAGTGGAAGCTGAGTTAGGACAACAACTGTGCGTACTTGGAAGTAGTGGGGAAGCTTTCGTGTAGCATGCACCACTACCATAATGGCTTTCCCCATGGACACTTGCTGACGGGGGTCTGATCCTACCATAACTGACCGTTGCACTCACTATCACACAAGCTCTTCCCACAGACGGCGCCAATTGTAAGGACTAGATTAGTGGCTCAGTCCAAGATGAATGGACTTAGGCCCAAAAAGCCTAAAACAATAAATTTGTAGAGTGGGTTAAAGAACTAGGCTCTAATGAATTGGACAAAGGTTAATATGGAATTAGATGGAAATCGTGGCGCAAATAAGAAGTACTTATATGAATGAACTTCTTATCCGAAGAGGTAAGTGTTCATATAAATCAACTAAACAGAGTACAAGGACGAACGAATAGTCCGAGGACAAACGAATAAATTTGGGCCTTTACCCCTAAAGGCCCAAATTTATATATTGGCCTTGGTCCTTGGCCGAGAGCATAATAGTCCGAGGACGAACGAATGGCAATGAATGGTTCAGACTCAAGACTTATTGAACAAGATACAAACGGGAAGGTGGTCCGAGGAGGAATATATCCTCGGACAAGCTAAACATAGATCAGATATAGATCCTAATGATTAAAGAGACCTTCCAGGAAGCTCTAGTGATAGGAACGTGCACCATAAACATACAAGGAGGAGGGAAACCTCAAAATATCTATGGGAAAGCTACTACCAACACATTAAATGCACTACAACTACTCTTCTGGCTGCATTTATGTGGAGAAGACCCCTAAACAGTGCTACCTTGGCAACCATAACTCACAGAAAGCGAAAGAGGGTGTCTGATGGGACAGGTACTCAAGTAAGGGCTCAAATGACCGACAAGTGGAGGATCAAAATGGCCCAAAGGAAGCTATATAATGTAAGAAACCCTTCATGACAAAGAGATCGGAAAAACAGAGAAAGAACACTGTAGCAATCAAAATTGCACTTGTACTCTGTTTAGTTGATTTATATGAACACTTGCCTCCTCGGACAAGAAGTTCATTCATATAAGTACTTCTTATTTGTGCCACGATTGCCATCTAATTTCATATTAACCGTTGTCTAATTCATTAGAGCCTAGTTCTTTAACCCATTCTCTACAAATTCATTGTTTTGGGCTTTTTAGGCCTAAGTCCATTCATCCTAGACTGAGCCACTAATCTGGTCCTTACAATTATTATTATTATTATTATTATTATTATTATTAGTGTAATCCCAAGAAAATTGGACTCTTTTTATGTTCAAAAAAGTCCAGATAATTGTATTATTAATGTTAAAATCTGATTGGTTTGATTTATGATCCTATCAAAAACATGCATGCAAGGGATTATCTAAAATTAATTCTAATTGGTCCATAAAAATTTTTAATAGAATTTTAGTTAAAAGACAAAATCCTATTGGTTGGCAATTTTTTTTTTTTTTTTACAAGATATAAATTCTACTTTAGCGTAATCTAAGTGTATATGTGTGTGAAACTTCTTCTTAGGGATTTGAACTCTAGTCCTTGCCGGCTTGCCCCACACACCTCACAAGCACTTAATTATACTTGTGGAATAACCATTGCATCAAGGGTGTGCGATGAGTCCTCCAAATAGTGTTGACTTTCTAGTTAAATGTAAATAATTATCCAACCACATAAATACAATTCCTGAAAAAAAATATATGTATTTATGTGGTTGGATAAAGCATTTATGTTATTTTATTAATTAAAAGTTGAATGAAGTAAAAACACATTATCTAAAATAAGAAGAATTATATTTTGTGTGGGAACCGCCTGCTATGAGATAGATGATGTATACACCTGAAACAATGTATACCTTCTCCTTAGGGATGGCAAAAAAACCCCGACCCACAAAGCAAATGGGGCGGATTCGGGTTTTATAAACTTAACCTGTAGCGGGTTCGGGTATTATGCATACCCGGCCCGAACCCGACTCGTATATATAATATTATTAAAAAAATTTAAAACCTAGGTATAAATACTACTCTATCACTTCTAAAAATATTTCTTTAACCCTAATTTCTCACCTCTCAGCCGCCTCTCTCTCCTTCACTCTCAGCCACCCCTCCCTCTCCCTCACTCACTCACTCACTCACTCTCTCTCTCTCTCTCTCTCTCTCTCTCTCTCTCTCACACACACACACACACTTGCTGCCGCCGGTCCCTCCTCCACCTCACCGGTCTCGTCAGTCCTTGCCTCCCTCACCGAGCTGCTCACTCATCCACCTTGCCGCAGAGATCGATAGCTCCTCCCTCACCAAGCCGCTCACTCCTCCATCTCGCCATAGACACCGCTCACTCCTCCACCTCGCCGCAGACGCCACTCCTTCCTCCCTACCTCTCTCACCTTGCCTTGGTTGGAAAAAGGAATTTTGTTGGTTTTTCGTGGTTCTGTTTTTAGAGTTTTGGAGTTGAAATAGTGGTAGGCTTAGACTTTGATTTGTATTTATGGTCTTAAACTTTGATTTGTTGAGGGTTTTTTCATGGTTCTGTTTTTGGAGGTGTTGAAATAGAGGCAGGCTTAGACTCTAATTTGATCTGTATTTTTTTTGTTTTTTTATGAAGATCTAATCTGTATGTATGGTTTTAGACTCTGATCTGTAGTATTGAGCAAAATTTTTGTGCTTTTTACTTTGTTTTGCATTGTTGTTGTGATGGTTTCTGTTCTACACGATTTAAAGATGTAGACAATTTTTTTTTTTATTGGGCCATGGATTGGGCCTGAGGTGGCAGGGCTCGTGGGGCCCGACGGGGCGGGTTTTGGGTTAGAAAAAAAAACCCGTTTATTAAGCAGGGCGGGTTCGGGTTTCAGAGTCAGGCCCGTGGGTCGGGTTCGGGCATAAAGAAGCCCGGCCCGAACCCGACCCGTTGCCATTCCTACTTCTCCTAACATAGAGTTGACATGCTTAAAAGACTAATTTATCTCTTAAGAAAAAGTTAAATAAAAAAAACTGAAAATTTAGAAGCTGATTTGAACTGTCTAGCTTAATAATACGTAGTGAACTTTCTTCTTAAAAAAATAAAAGAAATTTTTTTTACCATTAATGAGACCTTAGTCAAAAACCCATTGGGACTAGTGTTTTTGAATAGGAAAAACACAAAACACAAGTGCTGATTGGCACTTATTCTCTTTTAATTAGTCTAAACTCAAGTGTCATAGAAATTTGTGTTTCTTTCTAATATTTTCTCAAAAAGATTATGCTCTCCCTCACACACACAGAATACTAAGAGAGATAAACTATTGTTTTCACTTTTAGCATCAAATGCACATAATGAATATCTTTTGAACCATAAATTATGTATTACTCCATATTTCACTTTTTTTTTTCTCTCCTACTCAACTAACGGGAGAGGCAAACATGACTAACGTGGCTAAGTGTCAAATTTTTATTAATGGTACATGAAGTGGTACACGTTTTATAATATAAAAGATGTGGCCAAAATGGGCATTTGCCCTTTTCGCCCAAAACAAGTAGCAAAATACTTCTATTTTGAAACTATCTAGCAAAATGCCCCTGTTTTGAAACTCGATTTAATGAAAATTGAGTTACTAGGATAGGAATAGCAACGGGACGGGTTTGGGTCGGGTCTCTTTATGCTCGAACTCGACCCGCAGGCCTGACTCCAAAACCCGAACCCGCCCCGTTTAATAAATGGGTTTTTTTTTTTTTTCTAACCCCAAACCCGCCCCATCGGGCTCCACGAGCCCTGCCACCTCAGGCCCAATTCGTGGCCCAATACAAATTTTATTTTTTTGAATCTTTAAACCGTGTAAAACAGAAACCATCACAAGAACAATGCAAAACAAAGTAAAAAGCACAAAAATTCTGCTCAATACTATAGATCAGAGTCTAAGACCATAACAGATCAAATCAGAGTCTAAGCCTGCCTCTATTTCAACCCCTCAAAAACTCCAAAAATAGAACCATGAAAAACCCCCAACAGATCAAAGTTTAAGACCATAAATACATAACAGATCTTTCATAAAAATAAAAATAATAATACAGATCAGAGTCTAAGCCTACCACTATTTCAACTCCTCCAAAACTCCAAAAACAGAACCACAAAAAACCAACAAAAATCCTTCCTTTTTCCAATCAAGGCGAGGTGAGAGAGGTAGGGAGGAAGGAGCGGCGTTTGCAGCGAGGTTGAGGAGTGAGCAGATGGAGGAGTGAGCAGCATGGTGATGGAGGAGCTAGCGATCTCTACGGCGAGGTGGATGAGTGAGCAACTTGGTGAGGGAGGCAGGGATCGACGAGAATAGTGAGGTGAAGGAGGGACCAGCGACAGCAAGTGAGAGAGAGAGAGAGTGAGGGAGAGGGAGGGGTGGCTGAGAGTGGAGGAGAGAGAGGCGGTTGAGAGGTGAGAAGTTAGGGTTAGGGAAATATTTTTAGAAGTGATAGAGTAGTATTTATACCTAAGTTTAAAATTTTTTTAATAATATTATATATATGGGTCGGATTCGGGCTGGTATGCATAATACCCGAACCCGCTACGGGTTAAGTTTATAAAACCCGAATCCGCCTCATTTGCTTCGGGGGTCGGGTAAAACCCGACCCATTAGGTTCAGACCGAGTCGGGTACCCGCAGGTCAGGGTTTTTTTGCCATCCCTATACTTGGAAAATGTTACATGAAACTTGAGTTCCATGTAATTTTTTTTTTTTTTTTAAGTTTTTTGCCTATAACTCGATTTTCTAAAAATCGAGTTTTTCATTGAAACTCGATTTTTAAAAAATCGAGTGTAAAACAGGGGCATATGGCTAAATAGTTTTAAAACATGGGCATTTTGCTACTTGTTTTGGGCGAAAGGGGCAAATGCCCATTTTGGCCCAAAAGATGCTCATTCAAATGCACAACTTTTGGTTCCTAAAAGTAAGGAGAATATTGATTAAAAAATAATAACAAGGAGAATACTATCCTTTTTAAATATTAGAGGTATGCAAACTTTGGAGGACAGGATTTTTCAAAAATTTAATGTAGAGCTCTATAGTGCTTAGTGTTCAGCCCCCATACCCAACAACTACGAATTTTCATTTATTTTTCTACATATTTCTACATACATCCTTCATAAAAACACACAAATCAGCTTAGATTTATAGGATTCATCCTTTGCATCAAGCATCATCATCATCGGTAAGTGAAGAAAAGTTCGTCACTACCACTATATTTTCAAAGAAACTGTAACTGATGAAGAACTCTACAAGTTCAAGATCAAACAATTCTTTGGAGTGAAGAGAACTAAAATTCATCCCGTGGCCATTACCCGATCATAATTCGGAATTTGCATGCTGGTAGTACTCTCAACCTTTAGAGTTAGGAATGAGTTATTGTTTCTTATTCAAAAATCCAAAAAAATATGTTAGACTGGATCTTTTGTGATCATGTTTTAGAAAATAGCATATTAGGGTTTTCGGATTTGATTATCATATACCACATGTACATGTTTATATAGATTCAAACGTTTAGATCTAGGATTTTCGATGTGTAGATCTAGGGTTTCATGCTTCTTATCACATTTTCATGCATTTTTTTTTTATAATCATGATCTAATTATTTGTGCATCACATAAAATATGAAAAAGAAAAAAATATTTTCTATTTTAATTTGATTATACATTCACATGCCATTCAGATCTTAGGGTTGAATGATTCATATTTACATGACAAAAAAACTTGGATCTATGGTTCCATACCTATCACAGATCATATTACGACTTATCTTCCATGTCCATTGCTAACCTCATATGTTGTTTCCCATGCGGGATGTTTTCGTTCATCATGCGGATTTGGAGTCAATTTATTGCCATGAATTACTTCTATATATTATTCCTTGTTTGTTGGAATGGTGGATTATTTTATTGGCCTTTGTACCTTAAGGAGATCAACTTAGCGAGTGCATGGTAGAGTGTCTAACACCTCCCAACTTGATAACTTATCTCCCAAACATAATTTTTGGGATGTAAATTTGGAATTTTCTTGTAATTTCCTTTTTCTTTACTTTCTTTGGATTGTAACTAGGAACACAAAATCTTATACTTTTATTTTATAGAATTTAATTACTTAGGCCCAAACCCTAGTAATTTTCTTGCAATACACGTTTTTTTTCTGAAATTATCAGTATGTGTATAATTTTCTAGTTTTTTTAAAAAAACTTTTCTCGTAATTAATTAAGTAATGGTTCCATTATGCAAATCCATTATTTTACGGAGAATAATATTGGATCTACAACAGTGGTGGTGGGGGTGTCATCCATAACTAAATCCCAGAGTTTGCTTTGGGTTGTTGACATGTTATTCTCACACTTTAGTTTTGATGAAATTAGAAAAGTAGAACCAATTGTATAAAAAGAAATGATATGTCCACAATATTTTCACAAGATTTTTACAACAAATCCTAAGTGGTAGGTTGTTATTTGTTGTTATTATTGGGGCAAAAAAGTAATCTTAGTGTTAGGTTTAAATTTGAACCAATAACAACTAACCACCTATGATTTATTATGAAAATGTTGTGGACGTAACATCTTTATGATATAAATTGTACTCATTTCTTTAATAATGGGTGTAAATAATTGAATGATAACCCAAATTTTTAGGCCTATGACCCAAATCAACGACCCAACACAATTCCATTATGATCCCTATATGATAGATTTGGTGGTTTTTAAAGCTATTATGTGTTGCATTGGTGATCTCTCCACCCAAAAAGGTCGGATTGGGTGGAAAAATACTCCAAAGACCAATCCAACTAGGCCCATGCACACATGGATTTATATTTTTCAGCATCAATAGCTCCACCAATAAGTTTGGGTAGTTTAACTTTTGCAAACGGTATCCATGTTTCATCAAAAACATTGGTAGAGGGGAGGGGGGGGGGGGGGGGGGGGGGGGGCATGGCCCTCTGGCATTTTGAATTTCTCCCCCCTCTCCTTATTTATGAGTAAAATTTTATAAAATGTATCATTTTTATTTATTGGCCCATTTAATATTTAAAGAAAAACATTGCATAAAAAATCATTTGAAATGAGTGTTATTATCTCAATTTTCTATTCTTATTCACTTTTTTTTTTCAGCTATAACTTATTAAATTTAGGAGCATTTATTTATTTAAAAAATGTATGAGCATTTAAACCATATGTTCGTAAAAATAGATAAGTAAATCTATTTCGTAAAAATATTTTTAAAAAAAAACTTTTTTTTTTCATTTTTCATTTAGAGAGTTATAAGCTATGAAGCACGGGTGCATTTCGGGACTCGGGTGCGGGTGTGGGACTCGGCAATTTTTGAAAAAGGTGGGTGCGGGTGCGGCGGGACTCGGCAATTAAAAAATTATTAAAAATATTTTTATTTATATTTTTAATATATTGCTAAGTATATTTTTTCACATTATATAAACATATACCAAATTTAAGAGCAATAGTAGATAATAACTAAAACATGATGTTCATAAATTAAATACAACCCACAAGATTGAAACTAAAACATTCTATGATGTTCAGAAATTAGAATACAACTCACAAGTTTGAAACTAAAACAAAATAAAAGATAATCAACAAGACAATCAAACACCAACATCATCATCCTCAAGATCAATAGCTTCACTTCGAACTTCACTTTCACTTGTAGTAGCACTAGTGTTAGCATTCCCAATAACCATGGCCTCCAACTCTAGCTCATCAAGTGTAAGGGCTGCATTCTCAAGAATTCCAGCTCCTCCATGTATGTCGCTCTCATTCTAAGAGTCTCTTGCAATATCCCACATCTTTGTTGCTGTATGTACGTACTCCTCATTGCGCCTTGACAAGAGTCAAAGATTAGAATGCACATATACCAAATCCTCAGCGCGTGCAGGAGCCATTTTGTTTCTTTTTAAGGAATGAATGAATTTGTATGTGCTCCAATTTCTCTCAGCACATGAGGATGAACAAGGTTGTCCAAGAAGTTTAAGGGCAAGGGTTTGAAGAGTTGGAAATGCGGAGCCATGGTATTGCCACAAAACCAAAGGTTGTAAGGCCCACCTATCTGTCAAGGCATCTGGTGAAGGAAACCTCCCTCCTGAAAATTTAGTAAACTCAAACTTCATCACCGTTAATTCATTCTCATCTTCAAAGTATCACTCCAAACACTTGCTTCTTTCCATAGAAATTTCATGATTCCGATGTGGAGAGATGCGTTTTGGATTCCTCGAAAGCCATTCAATGGAGTAATACCTAGTTAAAGATTAAAAAACAAATATAGATGAAACGTGTGTTTTACTAAAAGGGTGAACTAAGGAAAATAGAAAATAAATGTACTTACTTAGGATTTAAGGAATGAGCCAAGCAATGTAGTGGTGTACAATTTTTAGTCCATCGATCAATGAGTATATCATACACCACACCCCAAAATGGGCTATACTGATCATCTTTCAAGCCTTCATGCCGAAATATTACTGTCTTCACCTTCTCTATCATTGAATCCCACATCTCATACACAAGATGAAGACAAGGCTTATTTGTGTCAGCTATTCGTAGCATATCATAAATGGGTGCTATGAATTCAAGGATATAATCAATATTATCCAATCAAAGATCACTTAGAATCATATCTTTCACCATTTGAGCTTTTCCAACATCATCCTCCCTATAAGAAGCCCATTGGTCACTAATAGCCATGGCTTGAAGGCATCTTTTTATCAACTTCAACCTTTTCAATATTACAACAACCGAAGCAAATCTAGTATCAGCAACTTGGAGCAGTTTTAATGGACAAAATTCATTAAACATTGCCAACCTCATTGAATGGTTCATGATAAAAACACGTATGAAGGATGCATCATCAGCAATACGTGTAATCCAACTACATTCCTCATATGTAACTTCATTCTTTTCAGTGTTTTTTGCTACACAAATATTCTTCAAAGCTAGATTGAGAGTGTGGACAACACAGAGTGTCCAAAATATTTTAGGATACTCACTTTCAATAAGAGCTCTAGCAAACTTCATCACATTAGCATTATCAGTGATGACTTGGACAACTTTTTCATGTCCAATCTCTTTATAGCATCCTTCAACACTCCAGCAATATAATGTTTGTCTTTGAACTCACTTGACCCATCAATTGCCTTTATAAACACTAGACCCCCATCTGATATAGCCATAATATTAATAAGAGGCCTCTTTTGTGGATCTGACCATCCATCAGAAACTATACTTACACCATTTTCAAGCCAAGAGTCCTTAATTGGTTTAAAAGTCTTTCAACATGAGCTCTTTCTTTTTGCAAAAGTGTTGTTCTCAAAGCATTGTATCCAAGAGGAAGATAACCTAGAATGCTATGGGTAGTAGCATATGCATAGGAACTATGATAATGTGGGTTCCTTGCAAAGTTAAACGGAAGCCTACCGGTGTAAAACATCCTAGCAATTCTGCTATCCAAATCATGTCTAGCATTATTCTGGAATGCTTTCTCCAAAGTAGAATTCATAGTCACCTTCCTCCTTTTACCATCAACTGGATTTGTACTATCAGTATCACTCCCTTCCTGTCTCCGAAATGGGGAAATAGGTATCCCACGGCCTAGCGGAGGTGGGGGTAAGGGAATTTGACTTCTCCGTTCTCTCTCTAACTTATCATTCTCAACTTGATCATGCATTCGCTGCATTTCTAGCCTATGGCTCTTTGTCACCTTAAGGCATGCTTTAATACCTTTGCCAGAAATTTGTAATAAATGAGCCTTAACCCTAGAATAGGATCCCATGTAAACTATACCACAATAGTTGCACTTAAAGTATGTGTTTCCACCTGATTTAACAGAAGCACCAGGTGGTTTTTCTACCTTAGTCACATACTGCAAAGAGAAGATTCATCATTTGGCACTTTTTGATTAGATGAAGGTGAAGTTTCTGTGCTAGTAACTTCGTCCATTGCAAATTCAATAGATTCAATTTAACCTACAAATAATAACTATTAACTAAATAAATTAATAATAAATCAAACCCAAGTTCACAGATTCACAAATCACAATGAGTAATAAGTAATAACTATTAACGAAATAAAACTAAGATTAAAACTAAATAAAACTAAATAAATCAAACCCAAGTTCACAGACCTAACTATTAATTGATAAAATTTGTAAATCACAGCAGCCATATTAATAACAAAACCCTTTAACTCCCACAAGAACCAAAAAAACAAGCAGAAAAACACAGCAAGCAGCCAAGCACACAAATTTTCCGATTCACAAATTCATTTCTAAGCAATTTGAAAGAGAGAAATTGGAAAAAACAGGGAGTAAAAATTCAAGGAAGAGAAGAGAAGAGAGAGCACACCTGAAGTCGACACACCGCACACTCGATAGAGAGCACAGAGAAGAGAGATGAGGGACAGAGTGAGAGAGAGTGTTTGGACGAAGTGAGAGTGTGTGAGAGAGTCCTAGGGTTTTAGGTTAAGTTCAAACAGTGCGTTTTGCACCCTTTTTTTTTTTTATTTATTTAAATTTTGGCCTGACTCGGCCGTTTCAGCTTGAATCCGCCATTTCGGCGATTTCGACGGTTTCGGCCGATACGGCCCGATTTCAGTTGCGTCGGCGTGAGTCGGGGAATCCACGTGGCAGGACGCGGCCCGACGCGGCACCGACGCGCGGTCAGCGGCATCCTTCCCGCGTCGCTGCGTCTCGCCGGGTTGGACGCGGGTGCGATCTGTCTAGAGCCGAGTCCGTGCATCCTAGGTTATAAGGGATATAAGAATGCTTGTATTTTCCATTAAAAGAAAATATGCTATGATTTTTATGGCTCAAACTTTGGGACACATGCTACTTTTTCATCCATAAACAGAAGAAAGTGTTTCATTTAGTTTTTTTTTTTTTTTTTTTTTTTTTCCTATTTACATTATATATGTTAAGACATATTAAAACTTATATTTATAATTCAATTTAATTGAAATTAAAACATTTTATGTTTTCTAAAAACATTGTTATATCCTAATGTGAAATCTTTAATTTTTTAAATTAATGAAAGATTATTTTTTTGAATCATGTAATATCGATTATCAACTAACTGAATATGTATATTATACATTTTGAGTATATATATGTGTGTATTTTTGTGGATTTAGTCGTGCTCTTAAAAAACAAATTATTACTTTACCACTGACCACATAGTCAAGCTTTCTTTTTTAGAGGAGACCACATGGTCTAATTGGGTCAATTGTTTTGAGTATTTCAGGTTGAGGCCCAAAGAGAATCTCCTTCAAGTTTTGAGCCTCCAGTTTAGCTAAGCTAATAGGGATTATGTTCCTGGACTTTACAGCATCGAGCCCTAAAGCACCAGCCCTTTTTTGGTGAAGAGACTTTGGGTTCCAGCATTTCCAGGTGCATCTTCTTTTTCTCTTTATTTGAATCCCATAAGAAGTTTTTCTCGTTAGGTAACAACAATCCTTGATAAAATACTCTATGCCAATGGACTTTTGGGATAGCCCAATATCAATAACATGAAATTAGGCTACTAGTCTCAGGGATACTGGAGTCACTTTTACCACTTTACCAATATGAAGCTCTGCTCTCAACTCTATCCCTTGGTTCCACTTCTATGTACCTAATAATTTTTTCCAATATTAGCTTGTTGCAAGAAAATGACTGATAATAATAAATCTTACTTAATTATTACAAATGTTTTTTTTCCCTCACATACCCGTCTTTTAATGATTACATAACTAGCACAACGCTTAATTCACTGTTATCAATTTGAATTGAATGCTGAAAGAATTTCTTATTTGCTACTTTTAGTTAGTTAAAGTAGTAAATTATCTAAGAAATTAGTTCAGTTTGTGTATATAAATAAAAGTTGGAGGTGAAAAAATAAGATCAGAAATTTTATTAGGCTGACCAAATTAAGCTTCAAAATTACTAATGGAATTTAATTTTATTTGACTATTCAATGATTCCTGAAGAAAAAACAGAGTTATGGGCCACCTAGAAGTCGGAGATTAGACATGGTCTTGTATGAAAATTATGAAGCATGGTGGAAAAATAATGTAAAGTGGTTAACAAGTCACCTAACGAAAAGTGAAATAAGTCACCAAGTCAAATTCTTGATGAGTTTGACATTGATCAGGAATCTCTACGCGGTACGTGAAAGATGGTTTCCAAATGAACCTACCTCGACTCATCACTCGTGTTTGGTGAGCAGTGATCTCTGGGGTTTTGGCTTAAAGCCTATATTATTACTAATGCAATCAAGTCATTAAGACCTCATACATATGAGATTTTACTCAATCATGAGCCTTAAGTAACTGACAAATGACCTTAACATGAATTTGGGATGTGTATTTCCTGTATACTCTGATTTTCTGAGCTTCTGACAACGCTCATGGCTTAATTATTGTATCAACAGAACTGTAATGGAAATTTCCATAGTTCACCAAATAACCAACCATTAGCATGGTAAATTAGAACCAAATGATAACTCCATTAGAGAGCGTAGGTTCTAGGATAAACAGATTTCTCAATAGGCTAACAAGAAATACACAGGTCAATATGGAAAAGGATCAACGTTTTTTTCACGGTCGGGAAAAATGATTTTGGCAAGTAGCAACATTTCAACATGAACTTTAATTAGAATAAAGCTTTTAACATGAAACATCCCAGCTAAAACGCATATGCCACAGTTAAATTTCAATGAGAAACTGACAATATGAACTCTTTAGTTTAGTACCGACTGCATATTCAAAATTAAAGACATCAAATTTTGGACATTGCCATGGATACCTTCAAGCCAGGGGATAGCACCCACCTAGAATTTAGATAATTGCATGAAAATGACGGTGCAGAAAGGAAAATAAGTCATCGATCAAAAAAACGAAGAAAGTCTGCAAGTCAAAGTCTTTGCAGCAACCTGCTATGAACCTTCAA
Organism: Notholithocarpus densiflorus; assembly: GCA_030021035.2. Lineage (NCBI taxonomy): Eukaryota > Viridiplantae > Streptophyta > Magnoliopsida > Fagales > Fagaceae > Notholithocarpus > Notholithocarpus densiflorus. The sequence continues at coordinate 99,947 of JARYZH020000366.1, forward strand.
ACTTTCGTGTGGTAATCAATGATCTCTTGCGTTAGGCTTAAAGCCTGTAGTGTCATGAGATAGTAGTATCCAATTTGATATGAATCTTCAAACTTCTCTTTGAACATTTCTCTTTCTCTGTTATTGAGTTGTCATGGGTGCCTCTTTTGCAACTCATGTGCTCTTCTTACTATGGTTCTTTTCCGCAACCTTCACTTCAAGCTTTTTCAAAGCAAACTCAAATGCCACTTGCGATGAGAAAGACAAACAAGCACTTCTAAGCCTCAAACGAGGTCTCACGGATCCTTTGAACCGACTCTCATCCTGGTCTGACCAAGAAGATTGTTATAGATGGGACAGAGTTCGTTGTGATAACAAAACCGATCGAGTCACAGAGCTCGACCTATCGTATACCAGGTCAAGTGGTGAGATTAGTTCTTCATTCTAGAATTAGAGTTTTTGAATTACTTGGACTTGAGATGGAATAACTTTAATTGTACTACTATTCCAAGTTTCCTTGGTTCAATGGGTAGTTTAAGACATCTTGGCCTTAATTCAGCAAACTTCTCTGGAGTCATTCCTCATCAGCTTGGGAACCTTTCAGGCCTTCTCTATCTAAATCTTGGAGGTAATTCTGATCTTTATGCAGATTTCCTTCGTTGGATGTCTAATCTTTCTTCAATTCAATACCCTGACCTGAGCTTTGCTAACCTTCACAAAGGAGTTGATTGGCTTCAAATAATAAGTAAGTTCCCATCTCTTTTGAAGCTATACTTGGCAGATTGTCAACTTGATAGCCTAAACCCATCTCTTGGATCTGTCAATTTCACATCTCTTCAAGTCCTTTATCTCCCCAATAATCATTTCAATCATGAGATACCTAATTGGTTCTCTAATGTAAGTACAAGTCTCTTAGTGCTTGACCTAAGGAACTGTTCTCTGAAAGGCGAAATACCTCATAGTATTTTGAATTTTCAGAAATTAAAATCTCTATTATTGAATTCCAATCTCCTAACTGGAAAAATTCCGGAGTCATTAGGGCGGGTTAAGCACCTAATAAACCTTGATCTCCGATTTAATTCTTTAAGTGGTCCTATTCCTTTATCCATTGGAAATTTATCTTATTTGGGAGATTTATTCCTCTATCATAATCAGTTGAACGGCACCATTCCAAAGAGTCTTGCACTTCTCTCAAATTTAAAGGCGTTGCTTGTTGGATATAATTTCTTAACAGGCATTGTAGACGAAGGACATTTCACTGAGCTCTCCAAATTAAAGTACCTAGATATGTCTTTTACATCTCTATTCTTTAATGTGAACTCTAATTGGGTTCCACCTTTTCAGCTTGAATATGCTTGGATGAGCTCCTGCAAGATAGGTCCTAACTTTCCTACATGGCTACAAACACAAAGATCCCTCAAAATTTTAGAAATGTTCCAGACAGGAATTTCAGACAAGGCTCCGAGTTGGTTATGGAATTGGACTTCAAGCATTGAAATAATCGATCTCTCTAGCAATCGTATAGAAGGGGATGTCTCAGGTATTATGTTAAATTCTACTATCTTAAATTTAAGATCTAATCACTTCAAAGGTCGAATGCCACAATTGTCTACAAAGGTCAAAGTGCTCAATATCGCTAACAACTCAATTTATGGATCCATTTCCACTTTCTTGTGCCAACAAAGGAATGTAAAGAATAAATTAGAGATTTTAGATGCATCAAACAATCTCTTATCAGGGGAGCTTTCTCATTGCTGGAAGTATTGGCCGTCTTTGATCCGTTTAAACTTTGGGAGCAATAGTATATCGGGTAGAATTCCTTATTCCATGAGTTCTTTAGTTGCACTCCAATCATTGCATTTACAAAACAATAGCTTCATTGGAGAAATTCCTTCATCATTGAAAATTTGCTCAAATCTTAGGCTCGTTGATATAGGTGATAATCATTTGTCAGACATCATACCACTCTGGATTGGAGATATGACAAACCTTTTAATTCTCCGTCTAAGATCAAATAGATTCAAGGGTCATATACCTCTACAAATATGCCAAATTTCTTCTCTTAGAGTATTGGATCTTGCAAATAATAGTCTATCAGGAACCATACCAAAGTGCTTGAAAAATATTAGTGCCATGGCAATACGGGAACCCAATATTCGAGACATCTCTTTTAATTCTTTACGATATATGTATGATTCTGGATCCTATATTGAGAATCTTAAATTGTTTCCCAAAGGGAATGAATTGGAATATGAAAAGAACCTTGCATTTGTTAAGATCATAGACCTTTCAAGTAACAACTTGTCTGGATCAATCCCAGTTGAAATTTCAATTCTTTCCGAATTACATTTTTTGATCTTGTCTCGAAATCATTTGATGGGTAATATACCAGAAAAAATAGGGAGCATGAAAGAGTTAGAGTCAATCGATCTCTCTCAAAATCATCTATCGGGTAAAATTCCTCCAAGCTTGTCTAATTTGACATTTCTTAGTCACTTGGACTTGTCATACAACAACTTCTCCGGCAAAATTCCTTCAGGCACTCAGCTTCAATCTTTTGATGCTCTCAGTTACATTGGCAATTCTCAACTTTGTGGTGATCCTCTTCCAAAAAGCTGCACAATAGAGGAGGAATATTTGAATAAGTCACCAATTGGCAAAAAGGAAGATGACTATAAAAGATCTAGCTTCTATATAGGTACGGGAGTTGGATTCACAACTAGCTTTTGCACAATTTGTGGGATTCTCTTTTTCAACAGGACCTTTAGGCATGCTTATTTCAGATTTCCTGATTATATAAAGGACTGGATTTATGTGACTACAGTGCTAAAGATGAAATGGTTACTGAAGAACGTAAGAGGATGCCACCTCAGCAAGCGTAAAACATCGTTATCTAGCTAAAAGGTATTGCTTCCAACAATATGTCCCTAATATTAATTCTAAAGTTACATTCTTTGAAGATATGATTAATTCATAGTTAATGTGATAGTGATTTAAATTTTATTTCACAAATATAGCATATCTTTAGCTTCAATCTATATTTGCAATTAGCTAATTTTTCTTGAAATAAAGTTCATTATATTGTTTCTCATCTATATATATATATATATATATATATATATATATATATTAATAAGTAAAGCTGAGAGAAATTTTAATTAGGTTTTAAATTGGATTCCAGTTGTTGTCTAATTTTTCATCACGTGTCCTATTTAAGTTTTTTTAATTTTTGTTCTAGGTGAGTTAATGAGGTGCAAAAGACAAAAAGTATAATATAAATAAATCATCAAAAACTAAATAAACAAAAAAAGAAAAAAAGAAAGAAAGAAAGAAAGAAAGAGTAAACTCATGTGTATATCCAAAAGAAATTAAAATAAAAAAATAAGAGAGAGAGAGAGAGTATAATTTTATTCCATATATGCGAGTAATTGTAATTTTTTTTTTAATTATACCGTGCATATGCACGGATTATACACTAGTATAAATAATACATCAAATATGTGGTGTAGAGGAGTTTTTAATATTATTATTCAATGCATAGCTTGATTTCTCACTTCATATGATGTAATTCAGTAGGAGGATTTACTAATAGAATATCAAAGACGTGGGCTTAACATGAATTCTTAGAATTTCAACATTATTGAATTGAAATTAAGCTTGATACTGGCCATGCTCCTCATACTCACATCACCACTATTGAATATTGCAATTCATTGTGTATACTTCAAGAGGTGGCACTGGTTCATGCTCTTCAACAGGCCAGAAAGAATCATTTGCAAAAAAATATACTTGATCTTATTTCATCTTGGTTTTATTATAAAACATACATGAACAAAATCCTACATATATGATTTGTAAGAACTATTTATCTATATAATTCTAGTCCTTTAAAGAAGAAAATATTGGCCTAGTTGGTTATCTTTTTCCTTATTTAACTAATTAAGTTTCAAAACTAGCAGATTGACTACAATGTTAGTGAAACGTATATTATGTATAAGGGGTTATATGCGTGTGCTTACTTTTAAGTGGCTGATTGCAGGGAAAGTCTAAGGAGAATTCCTCAAGTTAGGATCTACCACCGCTATAGGGAGGTTAATAAGTGTGTGGATGGACTTGCTTGGAGGGGTGTCCACCAAGCTCAGGATTTTGTTTTGTTTTCTGAGCCTCCTTCTAATGTGTACTTGCTACTTAATTTGGACCATGTTGGTATGGTGTATGAACGTTGGGTTCCTTTTGGTGGGGGCTAGCTCCCCTCTTTTATTATATTATCCTTTTTACCAAAGAAAAAAAAAGTATCTTTTGTACTTGTTGATTGTAATTGTTCAGCTGGTAATGTAAGCTTGTTTTGGTATTTTAAAAAATAAGAATATATAAACAAGGAAAATGTTTACCCCCAAACCGGTTCAAAATTTTTTTTCTCTAACCCACTACTTGGTAATTGATAAAACTACTCATATGTACGCACATGACTTTTAACACAAGTTAATTAACACGTTGATAGTTTTGTCAATCACCATGTAATAGGTCGGAGGAAATTCTTCCAAATTTGTCCAATAAACAATACACTATAATTGCAAACATGTGAGTAATAATGTCTTCAACTAAGTAAACTATTCGAAAATTATGACATGGTCTTCTGCATATTTGAGTGTTAAATAACCTATCAGGCCCAAAGATACACTAACCCCGCCTTTTTATTTGTCAATCTTTTTTTCTTTTTCTTTTTTTCTTGATGAATATATATATATATATTTATATATTAAAAGTTACTTGTCAATCTCTTAAAAGTCAAATGATTATTCAAATTATGACATGGTTACTTTCGCAAATTTGAGTGTTAAAGAACCTATTAGGCTGAAGGATACACTAACTCCGATTTTTTATTTGCCAATCTCTTACAAGTCAAATGATCATTCCTCTACCATTCAAAAAAACAAATATTTTTTGATGCATCACGAATAACACTAACTTTCATTGAACAAAGAGACTATTGGAAGTTAAACATGTAAACAGCTTAGTAAGTAGAAAAGTAATTATAGAAATCATTGGAGCCAATGACCAAATTTCATAAAATTTGGTGAATTGAAGGGAATCATCATAAGGATCAAAACTCATCGCCTTATGGCCATGACCTACATCACTTTCTAGGCAAATTTATTTATTTAGATCTTTAATTAATCTTTTTGCTATTTATGGTAATTTTTATTTTATTTATAACTTTTGATTTAAATGGCAAAATAAGGTCCCATGTCTTTTTGGATGTCTCCTAAAGACTTTAGGATTTAATTTTGTATTTTTTTGGGTAATTTTTCCTATTTTCTTAGCCTAAGTTTAACACAAATTATGGGTTTAGGTGTCTTCTAGCCACCCTAGGAGTCCCGTTAGGGTTCTTTTAAAGGCATCATGGCAGCCCTAGATTATCCCCTCCTATTTAAATGCATTATAGCCCCAACACAATTTAGTTTGGATCAATAATATTTCAAAGAGTTTTAACCTCTTTTATGGGGGTGGAGTTCTCTTTGTGGATTTAAGGGTTGTTATCTTGAAACGAATGTGGTTTGTATCTTGGGGCTTTCTACCTGCATAATTTTTTTAGCAAATTACACATACTTACCTTGTGGTATACCTGTAAAAAAAAGGCTATTCTGTGTTTTATTTTGCGATATTTACCTCTCTATGCTTTACTCTATCAGTATCAGGCACTTTCACTAACTTTAATTAAATTTTATGATAAGTCAAGTGCCTACATCACCTATAGGAAAATAGTTAAAAGAAAATTAATATTTTACCCTAAAGCTTACACCTTGTGAACAAGCATAAACCCAAATTTTCTTCAATTATTTATCACTAGATAGTGTTGGCAATTGTCCTATCATCGAACTCCATTAAAGTTAGTAGAAATGCTTCAAAGAACCATTAGGAGAGGTTATAATATTGCTTTAATGTAAATTATAAAATTATTGAGTAGTTGAACTTTTTGTTAAAATCCCACTAGATGTAACTTCAGTTGAGGTCAATAATGAGATGACGGAGGAAAAATACCATTTACTCTTATACTATTTTTTTAGTTATACGAGTATTTTTTAGTGAAACCAAATTGTATGAAGGTATCCATGCTAATAAATCTTAATTACTGTAGATTGTGGTCCTAACTTTTTTTTTTTTTTTTTTTTTTGCTGCAAAATAATAAAATAGTTAGCAAATGCCCTCAAAGTATTGGTTTAAAAAATATTTTTAGAAACTTTTTATATATAAAAAATTAATTAATTTTTTGACAATTTTTTATTTTTTATATTTATGTTGAAAGTAATATCAATTTTTAAAAAATTATTTATTAACTGTTGCTCTAAACTCACATGTTAACAGGACCCACAAAATAATTATATACGCTCTCTCTCTTGTTCCATGTATTAAGTTTCTCACTGCCTTACGTAAATTCTCCTCAAAGCAACCAACCATACTCTTTGCCAAAGGCCAAAAGCTCTCTCATTTTATCTCTCTCTCACTCACAAACACACACACTACTCATACCTCTCCTTCTTCAACAACCTCTACTCCAAATTCACTCTCTTTCTTTCTCTCTCTCACACACAAACATGTCTGTGACTAATAACAGAGCTCTTTCTTTCTCTTCTCTCTGCGTTTTCCTTATCACAATCTCATCAACTCTCACAACCCCATCAAACTCCGCCACAGAGTCCTTCGTCTTCGGCGGTTGTTCTCAGCTAAAGTACACACCAGGCTCACCTTATGAAAGCAACGTCAACTCGCTACTCACCTCCCTAGTCAACTCAGCCACGTTCAACACCTACAACAACTACACCATCTCCACCCCAAACTCCAACCCGCAAGACACCCTCTACGGCCTCTTCCAATGCCGCGGTGACCTCCAAAACAACGAGTGCTCTCACTGCATAACTCTCGCAGTGAGCCAAATCGGCACCCTCTGTGTCGACTCGCTCGGCGGCGCGTTGCAGCTCGAAGGTTGTTTGGTAAAATACGATAACTCGAACTTCATAGGCGTGGAAGACAAGACTGAGGTTGTCAAGAAATGTGGACCGTCCTTTGGGTATGACTCTGATGCGTTGACTCGGAGAGATGCTGTGCTGGCGTATTTGGGGACCGGTGATGGTGGGGCCTACAAGAGCTACAGGACTAGTAGCTCTGGGGCTGTACAGGGTGTGGCGCAGTGTGTTGGGGATTTGAGTCCGAGCGAGTGTCAGGATTGTCTTTCGAAGAGTCACAAGAATAAAGGTTTTTCTTCTTTTGGTAATAAAGGTTTTGTTAAAATTAGTCACAGGTAGTCAGAGTCAAAGGTTCATTAGAGTTATGCAAAGCTAAAACAAAAGCAATCCTCCCAAAACTTCGTCAATCCATCATTAATGACCTTTCTCACTCCTTTTATCGAAGATGTTCTTTCCTGCCTTGCAATGCAAACAGCCCGTATTCTAGATCAGGACCTTTTGTGCTGCCAGCGTCTAGCGTTTCTAGCATTTAGATACTAGGCTTTTAAGGTTCAGGCCCAAAGTGAATCTCCTCCAGTTTAGCTTAGCTAATAGGGCCAGGTTCCTAGGCTTTGCAGCATCAAGCATTCAAGCCCCAAACTACCAGCCCTTTTTTGGTGAAGTGACTTTGTTCAGCTTACCAAGTGATTCTTCATTTTCTCTTGAGTTGAAAGGCATCAAGCAACACTAATATTAAGTTAGAATTTTTTTTTTTGAGAGAGAGTTTTAACTTATGGCGTCCGCTTCTGATGATAATTCTTTAACATCAGATCAAGACACCAATCAGTTTTTGGTGTAGGCGGGGATTGAACTGCAGATCTCTTATACAACCATCAGAAATTTTACCAGTTGAGCTAACTGAAACCCACAATATTAAGTTAGAATTAATTTATGTATTTTGTGTGGAGATAGTATTTTCAAGATTTATTCTCATACATTCACAAATGAGGCAGACTGTCCCCTTTTATAGGTGGCTTAGGTAGTGATTGTGCTCATAAATGCCTCCCTTTCATATAATTAGAAGTGATTATATTACCTTGGGTGTAACAGTTATTATCTTGATGAGAGTTTAAGACTTTGAGTAACGATCGGCATTTAATATTTTTTTTTTTTTTTTTTTGAGGGAGAGTTTCAACTTATGGCATTCGCTCCTGATGATAGCTCTTTATCATCAGACCAAGACACCAATCAATTTTTGATGTAGGCGGGGATTGAACTCCAAGTCTCTTATTCAACGACCAGCATTTAATATGTTGAATGTATTTGAACGGTCATTTTTTTCTTTAATGACTTGACGATGATACAAGATCGTAGATTAAGGTGGATGACCTTACCAATTTTTCTGTACTCATCATTATCCACTAGTGGAATATTGGGTAGAGGTATCTACCTTGAAATGGTAATCGACCTGCAATCATATCATTAAGGCCACTAAACAGGTTTGCATGAATAGTATTTCATATGCATAAATAGAGGAATTAAAGAAGCACATACATGAGATTTTACTCAATAATGGGCAAAAAAAGAGGCCGAAGTGCGGAAGCCTTCGTCAAACAATTATAAAATACTAAGCAAGAATGCCATAGTACGTGCATACTAAATCCTAGAGTTTGCTTTGGATTGTTGTTCTCACACTTTATGGTCCGTTTGGATTGAGGGAGAGGGAGGGAGAGTAGAGTAGAGTAGAGTAGATTTAGCACAAAATTAGCTTATTTTTAGCCAACTCTACTCTACTCCCCTTCACTCCCCCTCCTTCCCCCCTCCATCCAAACAGGCCATTAGTTTAACTTTTGCAAACGGTATTCATGTTTCATCAAAAACATTGGCAAAGGGGGGGGGGGGGGTGCATGGCCCTCTAGTATTTTGAATTTCTCCCCCCTCTCCTTATTTATGAGTAAAATTTTATAGAATGTATCATTTTTATTTATTGGCCCATTTAATATTTAAAGAAAAACATTGCATAAAAAAATCATTTGAAATGAGTATTAATATCTCATTTTTCTTTTAATATTCACTTTTTTTTTTCATATATAACTTATTAAATTTAGGAGCATTTATTTATTAACAAAATGTATGAGCATTTAAACCATATGTTCGTAAAAATAGATAAGTAAATTTATTTAGTAAAAATATTTTTAAAAAACTTTTTTTCATTTTGCATTTAGAGAGTTAGGGATATAAGAATGCTTGTATTTTCCATTAAAAGAAAATATGCTATGATTTTTATGGTTCAAATTTTTGGACATATGCTACTTTTTCATCCATAAACAGAAAAATGTGTTTCATTTAGTTTTTTCATTATTATATATTTCCTATTTACATTATATATGTTAAGACATATTGAAATTTATATTTATAATTCAATCTAATTGAAATTAATTGATTTGCAAACATTTTATGTTTTCTAAAAACATTGTTATATCCTAATGTAAAATATTTAAATTTTTTAAATTAATGAAAGATTATTTTTGAAAGCTCAAATAGTGTAAAACACTATAACTTGTTTAGACTTTTAATTTTAAAAACACAGCTTATTTGTTTTTATTCTAACTTATCTAAGTGCAGAACAAGAGTAAATGATACGCAATAATCGAAACTATTTTCTAAGCCATAACCACAAGCAAGCAATAACAAATATAAAGCTTAAAGAGTAAGGGAAGAGAGATGCAAACACAAGATAACACCGAGACGAGTTATCGAAGAGGAAATCGAAGTACTAGGCGAAAAACCTCTTCGCGGCCCTCCAAGCCGAAATCAATCTAATAATGAATAAAGTTAGAGTATACGAATATCAAAAAGACCTTCCAAGCCTAATCTACCCAATGTACTTGAACCCTTCAAGTTCCAACTACCAACGGGCTTCATCGAGCCATATCTTCACTAGTTATCCGAATCCCGCAATTAGTTCCAAATTACATTCGCCAATCAATGGCTTCTTCCAATACTTCCCACACGCACCAAAACTTCTCTTGAAAGTTCAGATTTGTGTAAATACACAAGAGCTTGTTTAGACCCTAAAAAAAAAAGATTATGGCTCGGCTGCTTTTACTCTAACTTATCTAAGTATGGAATAAGAGTAAATGAGGCGCAATAAATCGATAACTACTCTAGTGCATAAACATGAACAACAAACAATAAAAGTAAAGCACACGAGTAAGGAAAGAAAGATGCAAACACAAGATAACACGCCGATGTGTTATCGAAGAGGAAACTGAAAAACTCGGCAAAAAATCTCTCTACCGCCCTCCAAGCGGTAAATCAATCTACTAGACAATAAGTTGGGATACACGAATAGCAAGAGACCCTCCGACCTAATTTACCCAATACACCTAAGCCCTCCAAGCTCCTACTTCAACAAGGCTTCTCAGAATTGTGTCTTGTCTAGCTTTCCGGATCTCGCAATACACCCGATTGCATCTGCCAAGCCTCACTGGCTTCTTTTGGCAAATCCCCAAAGCTTCCCAATCTCCAAAACACTCTTTACACTCTGAAAAAGCATGGATTGTGTTTGGGTACAAATCTCCTCTCAAGGTATGACAATGAAAGAGGGAAGGAGAAGAGGCTATAATGATTTCTCACTAAGGATAAGTAACTCTCTCTTTAAAAGATGGGTATGTGTGTTGTTGAAAATTTATCTAGGGTTTTTCTCTCTAAATGGTCTCTCATACATTTGTGGGTAATGAGGGTATATATAGTATGAGTGAAGGGTAAGAAAGTCACACTTAAAAATCCTCCAGGCAGAGAGTTTCGTGAGTATCTCGCGAGAAAGCCTTACCCGCGAGACACTCGCGAAATCCTCCAAGTTGGCATGACTCTTCAGCTTCCAACATGTGCTTCTCACGTGGCTTTTTCGCGGGTTAGCTTCTCGAGAGCTTCTCACGAAATCCACTTGTTCTTCAATTCATGCTTGATTCTTCACCAACTTAATACTAAATTCAATACAATAAAATCCCACAAAATACAAGGAACAAAATTAAAGCAATTACAACACTTTTTGTCATAGAATAAAGCCAACATAAAACATAGTTGTAAATCACAACTTTACATTTCTCAACACTCAGATTGGGTGAGGTAAGTGTTTGGGCTAAGAACCTTTCAATAATGCGTAATTGAAGAGGTAGGAGTAAATGAAAACTATGAGAAATTGTATAGATCATTGTTGGTTTACAATCTTTAACTTTCAAGTGTATTGCTAGGGTTTTCTCTCTCAAAAATTCCTTAGAAAAGCTTATTCTTACAATTTCATGGATAATGTAGGCTTATATAGTGTTGGTAAAGAAATGAGGAAAACACACTTTAAAAAGCTCTAGGCAGAGGGTTTCACAGGTCACTCGCAACTTGGCTTGAGTCACTAAGTGACTCGCAAAATCCAGCCTGTCATGAGACTATTCAGATTTCAACATGTGCTTCTCACGTGGCCTTTTGCGGGTTGTCCACTCGCGAGCCAATCATGAATCACTCGCGAATTCACTTTTCTTCGCAGATTTTCACCACACTCTTACACTCAACATTTACTTTAAATCACACAAAAATACAGGAAAATGATTGAACAAAATACAATCAAATTTAACACGAATTTAAAGTCAATATAAAATATAGTTGTATATCACAACTTTACAATTTTTTTGAATTATGTAATATCGATTATCGACTTACTGAATATGTATATTACTTTACCACTGACCACATAGTCAAGCTTTCATTTTTTAGAAGAGACCACATGGTCTAATTGGGTCTATTGTTTTGAGTATTTCAGGTTGAGGCCCAAAGAAAATCTCCTTCAGTTTTTGAGCCTCCAGTTTAGCTAAAGCTAATAGGGATTATGTTCCTGGACTTTACAGCATCGAGCCCCAAAGTACCAACCCTTTTTTTTAAGTGACTTTGGGTTCCAGCATTTCCAAGTGCACCTTCTTTTTCTCTTTATTTTGAATCCCATAAGAAGTTTCTCTCGTTAGGTAACAACAATTCTTGATAAAATACTCTATGCCAATGGACTTTTGGGATAGCCCAATATCAATAACATGAAATTGGGCTACCAGCTTATACATTAAAGTCTCAGGAATACTGGAGTCACTTTTACCACTTTACCAGTATGAAGCTCTGCTCTCAACTCTATCCCTTGGTTCCACTTCCAGGGTATTCTGTATGCTTAGATCAAGGTAATTATCAGTGCTTGGTGCACCATTCGCCATTGGGTTCTAGTAATCTCTTCTTATAAATGGGGTAAGCGTAAGAGTGATTGTGATCTCATCTTGGAGTATCAGGATAAAATGACAACCACATAATTATTTGGAGGGATATGGTTTATTTGGTTGGGGTTCACACACACACCAAGAAAAAAGAAAAAAAGAAAAAAAGAAAAGAAACAAGACACAAAAATAATTCATACTAAGAGTATTAGCATTGAAAAATTTCAATTCTACTCTATTTTATCATTCTAAAAAGTCATTTTATCATTATACCATACCATTTTACAATATTTTCAACATCCCAAACTTTTATTTTCCTCTTCTACTCATTAAAATAATATATCTACGTAATAAAATAATATATCCTAAAATAATATATTTTCTCTCCCATCTCTCTCCTCTCTCTCTCATTTTTAGCTCTCTAACTTCCGCCGGAGCCTTCCATCTGCAACTCAGCATTACTACCACCGTCACTGCTGCCAGCACCACCACTACCTTCACCTCTCCCACCAGAACCTCCATATCCACCCGACCCACCATCCGAAACCGCAGAAACTCGAAAATGATCAAAACCCAGTTGCCCAAATTGCATTTCAGAACGGCCCAAATTCTTAAACTCGGCTCCATGGCTAGAAAATAACGGGTGAGAGTAAGAGTGGCACGAAGAACAGGTACGAAACCCGCTAATCTGAACTGGGTTTGCGGGAATTCTGGTGGAATGCGAAATGGGTCTGCGTGAAAACCCCATGAAACTGTAAAAGAGTGGAGATTTGCGGATGAGTGATGCTGGGTTTGGAACCATTTTTGTTTCTGTGAAGATTGAAGAAAAACAGGGGTTGTGGGAAAGTCTGTGTGACTGTGCGGTGGGTTTTGGTTTTTGAGGTTTTTTTTGGACACAACTAGTGTAGGATAGTGATATGGGTTTTTTGGGTTTCGCTGTGCTCTGTGGTGCTGGGTTGGCTGTGCTGTGGGTTGCGGTCTGGTGAAGCTTCAGCGATAGAGAGACAGAGATGAGAGATGAGAGACAGAGATGAGAGAGACGGAGATAAAATAATATATATATATTTTTTACAATACTGCTACAGTGCAATCCCCTTATGCAAATAGTTTTGAGGCTTGAAATGATAAATTTCCCTTAGATATGGCATTAGCATTATCCAATGCTAATGCTCTAATAACATTGTGAGATTTCATCACTACTATGTACTGTGTTGCAAGAAAATGACTGACACCAATACATCTTACTTAATTATTACAAATGTTATTTTTTCCTCACATACCCCGTCTTTTAATAATTACATAACTAGTACAACGCTTAATTCATTGTTATCAATTTGAATTGAATGCCGAAAGAAGTACTTATTTGCTATTTTTAGTTAGTTCAAGCAGTAAATTATCTAAGATATTAGTTCAGTTTGTGTAAATAAATAAAAGTTGGAGCTAGAAAAAAAAAGATCAGAAATTTTATTAGGCTGACCAAATTAAGCTTCAAATTACTAGTGGAATTTAATTTTATTTGACTATTCAATGATTCCTGAAGAAAAAAAAAAGTTATGGGCCACCTAGAAGTCGGAGATTTGAATGGTCTATTATGCAGCATGGTGGAAAATATTGCATAGTGGTTAACAAGTCACCCAACGTAAAGCGCATTAAGTCACCAAGTCAAATTCTTGATGGGTTTGATATTGATGAGGAATCTCTACGCCATACGTAAAAGACGGTTTTCAAATTAACCTACTAGCTATCACCTCACATCACTTGTGTCACCTCACATCACTTGTGTGAGGTGAGCATTGATCTCTGAGATGACTAATGCAATCATGTCATTAAGAGCTAATATACATGAGATTTTACTCAATCATGAGCCCAAGTAGTAAGTACATGACAAAACAGGGCTCATGGCTTAATTATTGTATCAACAGAACTGTAATGGAAATTTCCATAATTCACCAAATAATCAACCTTTAGCATGGAAAATTAGAACCAAATGATGACTCCATCAGAGAGCAGAGGTTCTAGGACAAACAGATTTCTCAATACGCTAACTAGAAATACACAGGTCAATATAGAAAAGGATCAACGTTTCTATCAAGGTCGGGAAAAATGATATTGGCCAGTGGTAACATTTCAACATGGACTTTAATTAGGATAAAGCTTATAGCATGAAATTAAACGTCCCAGCTAAAACGCATATGCCGTAGTTAAATTCCAATGAGAAACTGACAATGTGAAACTGTTTAGTTTGGTACTAACTGCATCTTCAAAATTAAAGACATCAAATTTAATTTGGACATTACAATCTTCTATCATGGATACCTTCAAGCCTTTGAATAGCACGAGGTTTTGTCATTTGACTTCTTCTTTGATCAATTCTAATTTTTTTTTAAAGGAAATTAAATCAACTTCTAATTCATCATTTAGCATTTAACACCCCTCTTCACTCATTTGTATCTCTTCGTAATCCCAACTAATCAAACCAACATTTCTACTCATTTTTCAAGTCTTAATTCAGCCCTCCTGTACAGTGTAAACTAATGGAGATGAATGGTTAAGGAAAATATACAATCACTCTAAAAATTATGGAAATGTATAATCTAGCCTCAACACCCATTATTTTATATTCTTGTTTCTCAAATCAAATTGGATCCTCGTTTCATTTCCTCTTGGCAAAACTCAAGGAATTTTCTACCTTTTATTATTTTTTTCTCTTTTTTATTCTTTAAATAGTTATGTTGTCTACTTGAATATCAAATAAGTATTTCAATATTTGTTATAGCAAGTTTGACCAAACTATTTGTGATGCCTCAAATCACAAGTGAATTTTTTTTTTTTTTTTTTTTTTCTATATACACAAATGCACAAAAATGGTAGGTCCATCATAAACATAAAGATGACCATAAGTTCAAATATTGACAAACAATTTATGCATAGATTCTGATAACATTTGTCCTTTCTAAAAATCTAAACAATTTATTGGATTTTAGCAACAAATATTCGGCATATAATCTATGATGCAAAAGTAATTTCGGTATCCCATATGGTACAAACTAGAGAGTACTAAATAAACTTTTAGTAAGATGCACATCAATTTTGTTTTTTAAGCCTTCATTATATGGTCCGGCTTAAAGCATAATTTCTTTGGCAAAATCAATGATATGTTCATTCAATCAAATCCATAAAACACAAAGGTATGCCATATGTGATCTTTTTTTTTTATTGTTTGTTCCTGATTTATATTTATATTTCTTGGAGAAGATCATCTTTGCCCTGATCGCCACTTCATGCAAGCTTCATCCCTACTTCTAGGCAAACCCTATTTTGGTGATGACAGACCAACCAATAAAGAAGGCGATGCACAAGCCCGAGGCTGCAGGAAGAATGGTGCAATGGGTAATTGAGCTAAGCCAGTTCGACATCGAATACCATCCCAGAACAGCAATCAAAGCCCAGGCATTAGCGGACTTCATCGCTAAGTTCACTCTGTCAGACGACGAAAGGTCCCAAGACGATTGAAAAAAATGGACGATCTAAGTAGATGGCTCATCAATTCAGAATAAAGGAGGAGTTGGGGTCATCATTAATACTCTAGAAGGAGAAGCCCTCAAGTACGAAGTACAACTTCAGTTCTCCGCCACCAACAACGAAGCAGAATACGAGACTATACTAACAGGGCTCAGGATCAGGAAGGCCTTGGGGGCCAAAAGAATACTCCTTAAAAGTGATTCCAAGTTGGTAATAGGGCAAATAAAGGGAGAATATGAAGCGGAGGAAGGTAGGATGCAAAAGTACCTCAAGCTGACAAACCAGCTGATCCAAGAATTCGATTAGGTAGACGTTATGCAAGTCCCCCGAAGCCAGAACTCAGAAGTAGAGGAGGTAGCAAGGCAAGCATTGTCAGAAGAGGGAATAGGTTCGCCAAATTTGAAAGTAGAAATACAAAAACATCCAAGCATTGAAGAACTTCACACTTTCGCAATTCAAAACCAGTGTAGTTGGACGAGTCCAATTTTCTCTTTCCTCCGAGATGGATGACTCCTAGTAGACACAGACGAAGCAAGAAAGATTAAGAAGTAAGCAGCTAGGTTCACGATCTTGAATGGCATTTTGTATAAAAGGGACTTTTCCATGCTTTACCTGAGGTGTGTCGAGGAAGACGAAGCTAAATACATCTTGGAGGAGGTCCACGAGGGAATATGCGGAGACCACACAGGCCCGAGATCCCTGGTAAGCAAAATTATCAAAACAGGATATTTCTAGCCCACCAAAATTGGGTCTGGCTCCCCTCCCATTAAGAGTCCTCCTATTTTCTCCGATTTTAATACGGATAAAGCACATGCATATAAAAAATCTAATGGTAAAATACAAGCTATGTCACTTCTCGAGTAATGTTAGTGCAATAAAAATTTTCACAACTTTTGTCACAACTTGCTTGTGAGTGATGGAGATGTGGACTCCATGAACTCATTAATTTTTCTCCACGTACGTGGTGAGTTACGGTAAAAATTGTGAAATTTTTTGTGGCGCTAAGCATTACTCTTATTTCTTAGTTGCCCACACCTTTAGCAATCTCTCTATAAACCCCCCAAGCATACAGATAAAGACCCGTCGGGAATAGAGACGCCACAAGAATGAGAAAGTGTTGCTAGCGACACAAATCACAAACCTACTTAACCGAATTTTTCCCCCTCTCTCTCGGAAATGGTAGCACCACCCTTTGGCCTTTCTCCGCCTTGTTTAGGGATGCTGTGCTCGACCCAGTTTCCATTTGAGCACTTTTTTTTTTTTTTTTTTTTTTTTTTTTTTTTTTTTTTTTTATAATTTCTCAAGTGGGTACTACCAGCTTTCCATGAAAATAAACCAGAAAATTTAATTAAGCCCACTCCGTTCCTTGCAAGACAACAAAGCTAAAGCATAAAAAGAATGAAAAAACAAAAATATTTTATGTGTCCTAGTGAGGCTTTTAAGTGGGAGGTGAGATGAGGTGTGCCTTTTGAATCTTATCATCTTTTTTTTGTCATTACCGCTCGCTGGTTGCTATTAGTTGGGGTGCGTTTTGTCTCCGGTGATAACTTTCAGATTTCAGTGACTTGTCCAGCATTATTTTGAATGGATCTTAGCCGTCTGCTACCAAGGACAGTGGTGTATGGGCGTTGGATTTTGTTTAGAGAAATTGCTGAAGATGTGGGTAAGAAGTAAATAAATTATGTTTAGAAGTAGTTTTTAGGGTGAATTGCAAATTACACCTTTAAAGTTTAGAGGTGATTGGATTTTACATCTTGAAGTTTCATAATTTAGATTTTACCCTCTGAAGTTTGCAGGTGTTTGGATTTTACACCCTGACGTTACAAAATTTGGATTTTACCTCCTATATTTTAGGAGTATTTGGATTTTACTCCATAAAGTTTTGGGATGTTTAGATTTTATACCTTAAAGTTTTAGAATTTTGGAGTATAAAACCCCAACACTCCCAAACTTTAGGAGGTAAAATTCAAATTCTAAAACGTTAAGGTGTAAAATCCAAACACCTCAAATTTCAAGAGTAAAATTTAAATTCTAAAATTTTAGTATATAAAATCCAATCACCCCCAAGTTTGGGAGTGTTGGGGTTTTATACTCCAAAATTCTAAAACTTTAAGGTGTAAAATCCAAACACTTCAAACTTCAGAAGTAAAATTTAAATTCTAAAATTTCAGGATATAAAATTCAATTACCCCAAACTTTAGGGGTGTAATTTGCAATTTACCCAAGTTTTTATTAATATATAACAATATTAGAAAAAATATATAACTCGTTGAATTTAATACAATGACATTTTATAAAAATAAACCCATATCACATTTGTATATTATTTTATTTCACTTTGTTTTAAATTTTTTTTTTTTTTTTTGAAAACTCAACTTTTTCTTTTTTAATTCAACTTTTCGGATCACACTACTTGTTCATCATTTGACTAAAATTTTTCACCTATCTAAAATTGTTGAGTCAATTTATGATTAAAAAATTGTTAAACTGAACAATTTTAAATATATAAAATTTATTTAATAAAATAATGGACAAGTAACATGGTGAATCACTGAATCTAAACGACATTGTGGTCATTAATTTTGGCAAAGGCAAAGACAAACAATCAGAGCAATGTTAGCCCAAGTCCAAGCAACTTCCGAAAGAAATCCAGATGACATGTGGGACCCAAGAGCATGAGCTCCATGCCTCCGCGGTTCTTAGTCACATGAAAACTTACGGAGAAGAAATTACAAACCAAAGGTTGTTGAAAAAATGTTAATAGGTTTGCCAGAAGAATATGATTACGTGGTTGCTGCAATATTGATTAATCTACTAATTAAGGATCTTTCTGCTACGTCTGTTTAACAATTGATGAGCTCTTTAGATTCTCATTAACTGTTTCTCAAAAAAAAAAGATTCTCATTAACAAGGAAGATTAACGCATGCATGCATGCATGCTGATCTATCTATTGAGAGTAAATTTCATTCCAATCTTAGAGGTCATTAATTCAAGAAGAGCAATTCCAGAGTGGAGATCAAAGAAGATGGAAGGAAAATGACTCAAGCGGAAGACACTCCATGTGTTTTCCCTTTCCCCCTTCCTTATGGGCTGTTTGGAAGTTTAAAAATGGAGGGAGAGTAGAGTAGAGGGAGGGAGAGTAATTCAATTACTTTGTTTGGAAGTTTTTTAAGGAAGGAGGGGGAGGAGTTTGGAGGGGTTTGGAAGGGTTTCAACCACCTCTAACCCCCTCATTTTTAATTCCCCCAAATTGGAGAGATTTGGAGGGAGAGTAGAGTAGATAAATTATTGACTAGATAAATTTTCTAATTTACTATTTCTAAATTAATAATAGACCAATGTTGCAAGTTTATTTTCAAATAGGGGTAAATTTGTCTATTTTAATCATTTCATCTCCTCTCCAACCTAATTTTTAAAACATCCAAATAAGGGGGGCTAATTACTCCCTTCCCCCTTACTAGTTTTAAAAACATCCAAACAAGGTGGAGGAGAATCATTCCCCTCTACTCTCCTCCCCTCTCCTCCCCTCTACTCTCCTCTCTCTCTAAACTTCCAAACAGACCATTAAGGTCCGTCCCATCTCTCTATTCTCCCCTTAAACCCTAATATCCCTATTTCTCACTCTTTTTTTTTTTTTTATAATTTTTTTATCATGTTCTTCACTTGTCGCATTAGACAATTCAAGAAACATGACTGTGTGGACTGAGTATGTCAACCCAGTCCCGAAATATAGGCCCATGCAATGATGTGCTCGGCCTGTCCTAGCCCACAAGACGAGTCGAGAGGGGCCTACCAAATCTTCGGCCTAAATACCCCAAGAGTTTGCCATGAACTAGGGATAATGCCTTAGGCGAATCAGCTCGTCGAGCAATAATCAGCATCAGGCACAAGTTACCTAGAAGTCACATCAGCAGTAGGCAGTGGGTCCCATCTGATCAAGAATATGGGGCAGATGGACCTACTTACATGATAAAATTCCCTCACCATGACAACCCCACTAAAGAGAGGTTATAAATAGAAAAAGAAGAATAGGAATTAGGGGTTGGAAAAATTAGGGAGAGTAACACGAGTGAAATAAGGAAACACCCACCTTGGGAACAAAGTGATCCTACTTGGAACTTAGGGAAAGGGTGCGGCTGCGTGATTGTAACCTCAGTTGGGCCATGAGAAGGGAAATTAAGGCTAAATTAACATCTTTATTATATCAGTAAAAGGTAAAGTCACTTCTTGGACCTCCCATTGAGGGAGAAGCCCAACCCAAAACACAAATAGATTGAAGGTCTGAGCCCAAATGCCCACGGTAATTGAGTTTTGGCCGTGACAATGACCATATATGATATCAATGATGCACCTTTTTATGCCTAATGCGAGAGTGATTACTATCTCATCCTGGTGTGAAAGGATGCGTGACCATATACAATATCAATGATGCACATTTTTATGCCTAATGCAAGAGTGATTACTATCTCTCCAGATGTAAAAGGATAAAACATGTTATTAATGCAGAAGGCATGTAACACCATTTGTGTTAAAGGATTAAATTGATAATTTTAAAAAAGTTTTGGATGTTCTTGTTATTCCACGTAGGTTATTGTATTATAATTTTACCCAACCATTTAAAATAAACTTGAGGTACCTTGTGGACGAAGGCCCAAATGACAAAAAAAAAAAAAAAAAAAGAGTCAAGGGTTAACTACACTACTTAGTACGTACTCGCAATAAGATGGCGAAGCCTAACTATGATTAATAGAATAATAGGTCATGGCATTAATTCCGTCCATAAAGCTTTGGTGAGGCCACTTTACCACTATCTAGCTCGCTTCAGAGTTTGGACACTCAAACATCGGTTGGTACTATTGTGCAAAATAATAAAGATAAGAATTTTTGTTATGGCATCTAATTAAGAAATATTTTGGAAAAATTACACTTTATCTTTCTAAACTATACTTTTTTTATATTTTTTTTTATAAATTATGAAAAGGTGTACTTACCTCCTAAATTATTACTCATGTAACATTTGTCCCCCTAAATTAACCGGGTAATATTTGGCAACCCATTCATGTGTAATAATTTAGAGAAGTGTGTCTTTTTATAATTTAAGAGATAAGTGTAAAAAGAAGTATAATTTAAGATGATAAGATGTGCATTCTCATAATTTATGGAAGTAAGTGTAGAAAATGGTATAGTTTAGGGAGTAAAGTATAATTTTTTCAAATAATTTAAAATTTCTTTTATGGGAATGGAAAAAAAGACAATTTTTTTATAAAAGTAGTATAAAAAATGATTAGTTAACAAATGTCACAAAGGAATCTGATAATTGAACCTAAAGAAAAAGACAAAAGACAAAAAGAAAAAGAAAGAGGAGATAACATCAACAAAAAAATGTGGAAGGTTGGAATAAATTCATATACAATATATATGCATAACACAATTATCAAATAGTTTGCGGGAAAACTGAGATGTCATGCCACTCGATATGATAGCACCCAATTTAGACAATTAGATGATATCCCGTGTGATGTGTAAACTACTTTACAATTTCATTTGAAATCATTTTTATGTATATTAAAATTTACATATAATACTTAATACTTATTTTGTTGTATAATATTTATGTTTGCCCACAATATTGTTAAATACTTTGAAACTTAATTTTTTTTTAATTCATAATTTATTTTAAAAAATTGTATAACATTGTAAGATTATAATATATTATAATATTTACCGTTAAAAGTAGATTTTATTTTTCAAACTGATTAAATGATTTTGAAATCTACAAATAAGAATTTAATATATAAAATACTTTTATATCCTAAAATTATATAAATTTAAGTAACCTACCAAACACTTTCTCAATCACTCTATTCTCACAATCAAATATGGAGACCTTGATCATAAACACCCAATTAATTATCTCAATGGAATTAAGGAAATCATTTGTAAGTATCAACATAAAGAGAATGTGATTAAACAAAGAGAAATTTGCTAAATAGACATTCATTTATCAAAATTCACTTGACTTTAGTTGGGCTTCTGTATCCTCTAAAAAAAAGCGAAAAATACTTTTAAGTTACCATCGATTTTTGTTTTTACCACTATGGCTACATAGAAAGAAACCTACAAATTATGAATTCTAACACAAAATTAAAAAATTAAAAAAAAAAAAAAAACTAATTTCATAAATAATCAATTAGAAGGTTTCTTTTTCTTTTTCTTTAGTTCTAAAATAAAATACATTTATAACTTTCTCAAACCAAAATCTCAAACACTCAAAGACTCTAAGCAAAACATAACCTTTACAAAATCTACAATGTCTGACTTCAACATCAAAATCGTAAGCTACCGTCACTGAATAAAAAACGCAAGCTCCTTTCCTTGGTCATAGCCTACTCATACGGGTTACAATCAAATGATACTGCAACGTTGGAGTTATGTAGGTGTCATTGAAAGATCGAAACTAAATCACATCATTTTTTGTCTAAGTGTATTTGAGATAGGATGATATGAAATGCTATGGACATGTGTATATAAAGGAGTAAAAGTGAAAAGGATGAATGGAAATGCAAATAGTTTTTGTGTGTGTGTGTGAGAGATGGAAGGTCTTGAAATATTGAACCAAATGAAATAAATAGTAGTCTTAAAACATTGAATACAAAATGTAACAAAAATTAGTTTTGAAACATTGAACCAAAGGAAATAAAGAGTCTCTACTTTTAAATTTGTTCTTATCTCTAATATGGTTTAAGGGTATCTCAATTTTCTTCATAGAGTGCGCCATATGGCAAAACCTCATGCTCTCTCACATGAGGTCTTTGCTTTTATATATATATATATATATTGATTGATTGATTGATGTGAAAACCAAAAAGGTAGGCTTACAAGGAATTCTTAAAATTTTAACATGACGCAATTTGAAATGAAGTTAAGCTTAGCACCTAGGTAGTCATGCTCCTCATACTCACATCACTATTACTGATTATCGTGATTCATTGTATATTCTTCAGAAGGTGGCGTTTGGTTCGTGCTCTTCAAGAGGTCAGAAAGAATAATTTGTAGTAGAAATCCACTTGATCTTATTTCATCCTTATTTTGTCATAAAACATATATGGACAAAATGGTATGGATTATGATTCTTGTGTAATGACTAATTATACGTAAGAATTATTTATCTATATAAGTGCTAGTCATCTTGATTTAATGTTTTCTTTATTTGACTAAATCAAGTTTTAAAACAAGTAGAGCTAACATTCCACGCCATAAGTGGCAATGTTAGTGAAATGTATATCAAATGCAAGGGGTTATATGTATTACTGTGTATGCTTACTTTTAAGTGTTTCTTAAGTAATTCTCAAAAAAAAAAAAAAAGTGTTTCTTAAGTAGTTATTGATTGTAATTAGAATAATGTTAGAGATACAAACTATTTTACAAAAATTTTTACAAACTGCTGATGTGATGAGTGATTATTGGTAAATAAAAAAATGATATTAATGGTAAGCTTAGATGAAAACCAATAAGAAGTTGGTTACATCAACATTTTGTAAAAATTGTGTAAAATAATTTATGACTGTAGCATTACTCTTGTAATTATTATGCTCTATACTCAAACATATGAGTAATAATACATTTAAAAAAAATTAAAGGTAATCTATCCTCACGCTTTGTGGCAAAACTAAAGACCATTGCTTTCGCATAAAAAAAGAGGGTTTTTTTTTTTTTTTTTCAATTATAATTTTATAGTCAGGAGAATGTGGGATTTGAATTGCCAATTTTCTATTGAAAATTCCAAAAATTGTCAATTAAACTACAAGACTATTGGCATTTGAGTTATACTTCCCAACTATTTATATGATAAGTTGTCATTAGAATAACATAACTTTTATCTAGGTCCATGACATCCTAGATTCAAACCTCCCTCCCCTGTTGTAACTATCAAATTATTAAACAAAAAAAAACCTTTTATGTTAACGCTTTGTTTGTTTCAATGGAAAACTTTGTAAAAAGATAGCTTTCCGTGTTTGTTAATGTTTGGTAGCATTAAAAAAAAATGAGTAAAAGGAAAACTATCTTTGGTCAACGTAAAAAGTATGCTTATTTTTTGAGATTGTTTCCACTAAATTTTTTTGGAATACAACTCCATCTCACATTAAGCTAAATAAGAGAAGTTAAGATTGTTTTTCAACTCATTAACGTTATTACCAAACATAGAAAAATGAAATAGTTTTATAGAAAATACTTTTTAAAAAATGACTCATTTTTAGAAAACATTATTGTCAAAATAAACAGAGCAAATCATACCCCTATCATAACATACCGTTTACATTAACAATTTTCCAAGCCATTTAAAATAAATTCGACTCTATAAAAGAAAAAAATAATAAAAACTGATTTTTGAAAAATGAAATCAGGGTAACTCGTGGGCCAAGGCCCAAATAGCATAAAACTAAAGAAAGCTGAGGCCTAACTACATCTACATGATAGAGCCAAAGCCCATCCATTTTTAATAGGCCATAATATCAATTCAGCCCATAAAGCAACTATTTTCTACTTCCTTACTAAAAAATAAAAATAAATAAATTAGCTTGAGCTTGCATCTCAACCGTACACATCATCCTACAGCCCCAGAAAATTACTAGTCTTTCACCACTATTGTGGATGCTCTTAGCACCACTAGTGTGGATGGTCTTAACGGTAGATATGCAACTTTAACAATCCAGTAAATTGGAGAGGGAGAGAGATCATAGGATCACTGTCTGCTTGAATTGAATCAGACCCACAAAATTTCTCACAGCAACTTCAATGGCTGAGCCAAAGCCAGAGCCAGCAGTGACTCCAGAAGGTATATAATCATTGACTATCACTTTAATCTTCATATTATACATTCATTCCCATGGAGTGTTCTTTTCCTTTCTGGGTTATTTAGTTTATGAGAATAACTAAGAAATTTGCTGTTTAATCTCTTCAAAAATGTGATCTTGGTGATGGGTTTTGTGTAAAATGAGTTTCATTTGAGGTCCTAGTCGATGAGAGTGATTTGGGTTTTGTGTAAAACTGTTCACTTTCATGTATGATCATTTTTAAGCAACTGCTAGTGGTTCTTCTTTGGATTCTGTTTTGTTTTCACAAATTTCCCATTGTTGATCCTTGTGAAACAATGAGATTCTAATGGAAAGCAATTAACTTTGTGGTAAATAATTTATGGGTTTTAACTTTTAACCCATTGTTGATTGAATTCATATCCTTAAGGTTTGAATCTATTAGTCAGCTGTAGTATTATTTTTCTCTCCTAGGTTGAGGAAAAATGGGGGGGGGAATAAAAGAAGAAAAGGAATTCAATAAAAAGAGATTTTTTGGTAAAGGTAGTATTGTGTTCAGTGCATCAATGCCCTAGACACGTTGGGATGTGGATATGTGTCCGTATCCTAACGTGTCCAGCGCATTATTGTACTAGACACAAGCTGTGGCTAGTATATACTTGCCCAAAGCTTCATTGAGTTCATGGGATAGAAAATGCTTTTGAGTTTATATTTGTTTATGCTGCGAAATGAGAATCTAATAGAAATTGAATTTCATGTATGTAAAATTGGGAGTGAAAATTTGAGTTTCATCCTCTCTTTTTTTTTTCTTTTCTTTAAGAAGAAAAAGATGTAAAAGCACCAAATATCATTGAGAGAGCTAAGGAAGAGATTGAAGCAATAGTTCACACTGACAATTCACCACACCATCACAAGGAAACGCATGGAAGGAGTGATGACATTGATGAGAACACCCCGGTAGATGAAGTCAAAGGGCCAAATGTTTTTGAACGAGTGAAGGAAGAGATTGAGGCCCTTGTTGGAGCAATTCTTCCTAAGAAAGAATCCAAAGGTCATGAGTCATCTTCAAAGTAAGAGGTGGATTGAACAGCTATTGTAAGAAGGTTTGAGAAATATTGTTCTCAGTGTGATTAGACAGGAGAAGCTATAGTTGTATTGTCTTTGAGTTTTTAATCACTCTGATTTGTATGTTTTTGCTATTGAAATATCAAATTGAATCCAGCGTGATTGTATTTTTTCTGTTTATTCAATTGTTTAATTTGTTTTCTGAAATTATATATTTCCCTTTATTTTATGGTGCCAAACTGCCAATTTTCTTGTCTGAAAGAGAACATTTGAGAAGTAATTTTCTTTATTCCTAAAATGAGTACCATGATATTGGTATGGAATTCTATTGTTTGGTGGCATTTGAAGTGTAATTTTACACTTTGAGGCAAGTCAGTGTTATTCTCAACAATGTAAACCCTATGACAACCTGGCCGGTGTAGCCATTCTTGGCCATGCAAAACACAAAAGGGCATGGTCGCAGTTGCATCATAATATGTTTCAGGTAGCGGTAGCCACCTAATATTACTGTTGGATGCTGATACTGTTTTCGTATCATTTTTTTATTGGACAAGTAAGAAGGGTTGGAGAGATTCTGTTAACCTTATTTTCCTTCTATCACTAAGTCAGGTTTAGTTGGGAACACCTGGATTTTTGTGTTATCACCACATAGTGACTTCTTAATGTGATTTGTTATCTATGATCTCAGACATTCACTTATATAATTAGTGACCTGAAGCTTGTAAGACTCCAATGGCCAAACCAGCAGTAATTGATTTCTGATTAGACAGCTAACCCATTATTGGGTAATTCATGTAGATTCTTTAGTACCCTTTAGTTTTCCCAACAAATTGAATGAGTCCATTATGTTTTTAAGCATCAATTATTTGACACTTGTTTAAAATATTGCCATTGGGTGTTGGTAAATTGGATTTGTTTCAGTTATTGTTATTGTCATGTGTCGTGAGGGGCTTTTTATTTGGTGGCTTATCTTGACATACTTTTGCCAACAAATCTGAATATAAGGAATGCCATCTTATTCTTTGAGTATCTGAACTTGGCCTCACTTGATCACCACATGGTTGATAGTGTCAAAAGCCCTCACTTGATTTCCACATGGTTGATAGTATCAGAAACTGAGCAATAGAATTTGGGGGTTTGCCTGTGTTGAGGGTGTTTCTAAAACCTGGTATGTTCTATTTGATATGTTTCCTGCCAAATTATAAATGGTAAGTTTTAATTTACTTTGAAAGAAAATTTTGGCCCCCATTTCAGGGCTTGGTAAGGTTCAAGCTTGTGTTAGTTAACTTTTAGTAATTTCAGCTGCTCTAGTACATCATGTACTTTAAGCAATCCTTCTTTGACCTTTGAAGTTGAAAAGGCATGCTTATTATTGTGATTGTCATGTGAGAACTCTTTCTATTGGATGAGGTTGCAATTCTCCCGAGAAAAGGAAGAAATTTAGACTAGCTATTTAAATTTATGTGATATCAAATTTACTTTTTGGCACTATCACAGTGAAATAGGCAATTTTGTTTTAGGATCTCTGGTAGAAGGAATTATTTAGAGAAATGTACCATGTAAAATTTCTTCATATTGTACTCCTTAAAAAAAAAAATTAAGGAGGACAACCACTTAAATGTTCTAACATGATCAGAAAACCATGTGGCAGATAATGCTTAGAGGATGAAAGAACGGTTTAATAACATGAACATATGAGAATTAGACTAGAGGGATTGCACTGAATGAAAATGTGTTGAACCATAACGAGAACAATGGCTTGTAGAAAAGAAAATTGGATCGACGTTTGATTATTTCTTTCATCGTGTTTACCATATCGCAGCTATTTCTGCTCTTTGATTGCTTTTACCATATTGAAGCTATTTTTGCTCTTAATCTAATAGGTGTTTATACAGCAGTAGTTGTATAGGTAGACTGGTATGGCAAGACTCCTACCCTTCTGGTGTTGGGTTCTTAGTTACACTACTCGTAGACCAGCCAGCATGATGCACGGAAAAATTTGATGATTAGTATTTGTAATGAAAAATGAAAAATGAAAATAGTAAATTATACTTATAAGTGTTAATTACAACCCATTCTTAAAATGATGTGATTATTTTCTAACAAAGAATAATTAATACAATATTTTAGATTATCTCAATTAAGCTATCTATATTTATTATTTGAAAATGTTTTAAATTTTTGTAATTTTTTTAGGAAATATAATGCATTTTATATTCAGTTATTATACAATGTGAGATATATTGTAAATAATGTAGTGTATGGTTGAAATTTGTTTCTAGTACTCTTTACAAATGATTCATCCTCTATAGTTTATGTCTAGAATGACCTAAAGGAAAAGCAAATATAAATAAATTCATCACTTGTATTAAAAAAAAAAAAATGCAAAACATTAATAACATAAGAAAAGTGTAATTTTATTAAGAACCTACTAACATTACATTGGAGTGGACCGAAGTGGACCAAAATTGACCAATGGACCAAATTGGACCAAAGTAGATTAAAGTGGATAAAAATAATGGACCAAAGCAAACCGAATGGAACTAAGAGTATGTTTGTTTGGAGGTGAAATAGGGTGGATGGAAAACTTGGAGAGAAAATATAGAGGAAAACTTATTAAATGTTATTCTGTTGTGGCTTAACAAAACTATAGTAATAATAAATGTTATGCTCTAGATTTTAGATATTATATAGATGAAACAATTTTTTTGAAACTCAAACAAAAGGATTTCATTCATAATGCAAGGGGTACATAGAGGAAAAGCAGAGAACTACAAGAATTATAAATTGGTCCTATACATGATGTAATTTTACATTTGCATTTGGACTTAATATAAAGATAAAACAAAAAAGAAAAAACTCCACATTGTAAAATTTATATTTCTGCTTTTGACTTTTATATGTACTTTTGAAAGAAATTTGTGATTTTTTTTCTTCAAAAAAAAAAAAAGGGTAAAAATTATTGCATTCTCTGTGCTTGGACAGAGTGGAGTATGATGGAGAAGCCTGCAGTGACCAAAATGTTTTAAGAGCTTTTTTTTTTTTTTTAGTTTCTCAAAAAAAAAGCTTTTTTTCTTTTTTGTTATTTTTTATTAAAATGTTTTAATAGCATGATATGCCTCAGCCCTTCTTTCTTTTTTAGTCCTTCTAAAGGACAATGAGAAATAGACCAATGCTTTCTCTTCTGTCTACTTACCGTTTGTAGGTGAAGAGAAGAGATATGCAGACTGATTGGGACAGTGTAGCACATTGAATAATCAAATCACTCAAGTCATCAAAAACACAAATATCAATGGGAAAGTTCCCAGATACAAATTTTCACCGGCTTAATGAAAAATATATAATATGGGTGCATGCCTGTGCTGACTATGCTTCCCTTCATCCCTATGATCTATGATCTATGATCTATTCATGATTTATGACTAACAAAAAGAAAACATCTCTGAGCTGACCAACTTCACTCATTGACCCAAAATATTTTGCAACACATTACACATACATACCAAATGAACAAAGAAAGGAATAATGCTGTCAAACCAAATTAACCACTAGTACAGTCTAGCAATGCCTACCTCCTACTTTTTCCAGAGAGAGAGAAACCATTGGATGATGTAATCAAGGTCCATTTAGGCTTTCTTCCCAAGGTTACTTTTCACAGCTCAAACCTGAAAATCAAATAATCTTTTTATCAGATCATAGTTTACACTTTTACTTTTTTTTTTTTTTTTTTCTTTTTGCGCTCTTCATGAAACATTTGCTTATTTATGAGGTAAAAAAATGGCTAAGAAAAAAAAAAAATATAAGTTGATTATATATGTGGTGGAATCTCACTCATTAATGTGCTCATCAGAGGTACCCAAAATTCTTAATTGCCATCGTATAGGTAAACCAAATGGACGGCTCAGATTGGGCAAATGTACATACCCTGTGTGTTCCCCAGCTACTAACCTGCCAAAAAGTTAACTAAAATACTTCCTTCTGCTTCTTTTTTGTGGGGTAGAAAGCAAGTACATTATTTAAATCTATTAACTAACTCATTAAATTTGTTTCTGCAATACTGAATGTCTCAGACATTGATGCCTTTCTCTTCTTCCGTATGTAAATGGTTCTCTGCCACTGGATTATTTCTTCCTTTTATGGACATGAAGCTATCAGCCAGAAAGGGAGAGGCTCTGCAGTCTAGGTAGAGAGATTATATATGGGTTTTGCAGGATTTTCAGACCCCAGGAAGAGGAGCTGTTATTCTGGGCTAGTAGCCCACCTCATATAGTAGTACAAGTACTCTATCAGATTGATTTGAGAGAGAGAGAGAGAGAGAGAGTTGTCTTGTGTTGATAGGTAAGATATAACACAGAAGAAGAGAGAGAGAAAAACAGATTAGAGAGTAGATTTTCAAGTGAGAAAGAAATATTGTACCAGTGATGTTAGCCAATTGACAAGAAACCAGAATCACTTGCTCGTAAAGTAACATCTCTCTACCAATACAAAGATAGGAAGGGAAGAGAAAACCAAGAAATCCAGGTTCTGGCTTGATTTTTGGGAAATGGAAATTTTTTTGGCTTGCTTTTCTCACCTTCTTTATATATCCCAGCAATCATGCATGACCTCTTAAAGTGATCAACTCTCTCTCTCACACACTTACTCATTGCTATCATAATCACCATCATCACTTGAACTTTGAAGAATGAAGAGAAGGTTTTGTTGTTTTATTATAGCTCTGCAAATAGTGAGCTGGGCTTCTGCAACAAGCAGGCATTTTCCACCAAATGATAGTCTTGGTGCTCCCCAACCAGGTGAGCTACTTGCCCTCCATTAAAGACTCTCTTTTCAGTCACCACACAAGCATAAATGTCCACTCTTTCTTGCAATCATAATACCTATGTTGTTTAGCTTCTTAGCTTACCCTTAAAAACTTATCAAGAAACCCTTTTCCTAACATAATGATTTCCACTATGATTGCAAATCACCACTATCTAAAAAGGTAAAAGTTAAAGCTTTGTCTTAAAAAAGGTCACAAGAATGTTTTGGCTTAACTTCCAAAGAAGTTGCTTCTCCTTCCAAGCTTCACATAGAGATTCTCAGTGAAAAGCTTCTTTCATTTTTCTTCACACACATTCCACTTTTTCTCTTCCTGCTTAAGCTTATTTGTAGTGTTCTTCTTCTCAAGCTTTTCAGTTTTCAATAGTTTCTTTCTTATATCCGCTAATTCAATTGCTTGATCAGGGCCAGACCAGGGCTCTGAGTCTTCAAATGTTTCCTTGGACAAAGAAGAGGTTAATCTCTCTCTCTCTCTCTCTCTCTCTCTCTCTCTTTTTGTGGTTACTTATCAGTCAATTACTCTTTCTTAAAGGGTCTCAAAAGTATGAAAGGAGAGGAAAATATGAGCAAAGAAGCAATGTACAAAACAAGCAATATAGGGTCAGCTCCACCAAGCTGTGAGCACAAGTGTTATGGGTGCATTCCATGTGAAGCCATTCAAGTACCCACCACCTTTAGACACAGCCGTGTGGGTATCCAATATGCAAACTATGAGCCTGAGGGTTGGAAATGCAAATGTGGTCCTTTCTTTTACAGTCCATAAAGGCTTGAAGAATACCATTAGACATTTGACTACAACAGCTCTCATTTCTCTCTATGTACTAAATATGTTTTCTCATTATACAAAAGCCAAATTCAAATTGGCTCCCAAAAAAAAAACTTTGTTGGGATTATGTTCATGATTGAAGTAGGAAAAGAGAAAGTTTTGACCAAGGAAATGCCTTTTGCTATATATTATTGTGAACCAGAATAGTTGGATAACCCTTTTATTTGGAATGCGAATTTTTAAGTAATTACAAGTCATGATAGAGGTCAATGGGAT
Source organism: Notholithocarpus densiflorus (assembly GCA_030021035.2). Taxonomy (NCBI): domain Eukaryota; kingdom Viridiplantae; phylum Streptophyta; class Magnoliopsida; order Fagales; family Fagaceae; genus Notholithocarpus; species Notholithocarpus densiflorus. The sequence goes on from JARYZH020000366.1 coordinate 131,380, forward strand.
GTACTTGCCACTTTCATTCTTTTTTTTTTTTGATAAGAGCCACTTTCATTCTTGAATATGCTATGTTTAATGTTTTCTAATTTCATAAGCCATCATGCATATGATATGATATAAGTGAGAGTTTTCATTAGTTTTTTATAATTATTTGTTGCAAGTTGGCGAAATGCAATTGTCCCTCATAAAATGTGAGAATTTTAAAATTTTGTAAAAAGTAGAATATAATTGTATATAGGAAAATTTTTGTATGGGGCTTACTGTAAATTTATTTGGTAAAAATTGATTAAATTATAATTATATTTTGGATAAAAAGAAATGCACATAAAGATGATCACTCGAGAATGAAAAAAAAATATGCATTTTACTTTCTCAAAACACCATTTTATTTATTATACATTTCCACTTTAATAATATAGCCTACTTCTTATTATTTATTTTACAACTCAAAATATTAAAATAATATTTTTCCATTTCTCACACAAAATTCTTTATTTTTTAATATAAGGACAGAGAGAGCAATGGAATAAGAAAAAAGAATTTTTACTAGTATAGATGTGCTACAGTGGAGCTTTAAAAATTTGAAGGTATATGGCAGAAACTCTAAAAATTTTGTTAACACTGTAGCTTTATAAATCCCCAAATGTGGAGGTGATTTTGTGACTTTTTGATGAACAATAGTCTCTATTTTACATTCTCGAGGGTTTTAAATACCCATGGAAATTCTCTAGTAAGTATCAACTATCAACCTAGAAATCTAAATGATAAACACTAGATTTTTATAATTATTTTTTAATTCTTTTAGTAAAAAATAAAAAGAAAAGCAAAAACAGTATACTAAACAATTATAGCTTCCAAAATGGTCTTGTTTCTTAACCACACATGCAGCTTCTTGCATGTTCAATGAAATTACAAATTCATATTTTACTGCAACCTCACGTACTTCTTACCTTTATAGTTAAAGCAGTACATTAGTTTCAGTTACTACACAGCAATTTTGGATCATTATCAAGAATGTGCAAAAGGAAATGTTCGTCCATTACTGGCATAGCATTCACATTGTGTCCGATTGGAGACCAAACCAAGAACCTGCAACATTGTACTGACCTTGAACATCAACAACATCAGTAATTTTTCATAAAACTTGATGCTAAAGTTTCTTGCATATATTCTTTTTCAGATAATTCAGTTGTTACAATAAGTGGGGAGGAGGTATATATATTCCACCTCTAGTTTGGTTTATAAAGAAAGCCAAATAGTTTTTACAAGATTCTTAACATTTACGGCATATATTCAATTATGTACAAGTAGTATTGATAAGGAGATAAGGCATAATACAAATTCCCTTCCTTATAACATGAAAAATTAATTTATCGTAATTTAGCAAAAGTGCAAAAACACAAACAAGACGTTGTAAATAAAATAAAATCATGTAAGTTATTAATATTTAACGTGGCACGACTAACTCTATTTCTACAACTCCAAAAATTATTTTTGTTGAACTACACGTGCCTCCCCAGGATTTTAAAGATTTTGGTTAGTTGCAAGCTGACTTAATAAAGCAGTATTTGAGATTGGATTAATCAAATTTTGGCTAAAACACCCAAATGGATACTTTGATTTGAATTCTCTTAGGGCATTCCCAATGAACTCAAAATTTCTAACTAAATATTTGCTAGAATATTTTTTTTTTTCTATTTTAACTATCTACATTTTTAAATACATTTCCCAACAAGCATTCTATTTTACTGTGTGTACAAAAGAGAAGGAATTATTATTAATTTACTATTAGGGTAAATTTCATTACACATACTTTGAGATTTAAATTAATGCTAATTAAGTACAAGACTTTTCAAATTTTGACAAATTTGGTTCTTAAAACCAATTTAGTCCCTAAAAATTGTTAGGCCAATTAGTCATTTTCACAACTATCTTAGAAACTAAGTTTATTTTAACGACCAAATTGATCAGTTTTGAAAACTTTTAAACGTGATTGCCATTGGAATATCAGAGTATGTCAATAGAATTTATCCTAATTATTATTTTTGAAAATTTTGAGTTAAAGTATATAAATAAATAATGAAGGTACAGTTTTGCAATATTTTATTGAGGGAATGGCGAGCTTGTTGTAAAAAGAGTGGGTAAAGGGGGGAGGGTTTAACTTATTAGCTAACCAAATTGGAAAAAATGAGGTTTGTTAAGCTCATTGCAAATGCTCAAATTTTTACTAAAAAACCCTTTTTTTTTTAATTAAAAAAAATGAAATTTTAACTTTTATGTTTAAATACACACTCCCACAAACTTTTTCTATATTTCTTTTACTTAAGTCCCAACCACATTTTGATTAGAGTTTTCAGTTGTGATTAGCCCTTGGGACAATAATAAGGCCTTTAAAAAACTAGTTGTAAGTTGTAACGAATTGTCATGGCGACAGAAATCGACGCACAGTACTGATCCGCAACGATTTGACAAAGCAACAATTAATTTGTCAAGGCAATGATGAAATCGAGGTTATTACCACTTTTTAAAAATAACAGCTCCTTTGGAGTATCGTTACAACAGATTTCTACGCGATTTGGCTACCGAGTTGTCAAGGACGATGACGCATATATAATCGTATACAAAAGCTATTATGGCAAGCAGTTCTTGACGTAATAATAATAATTCTCACAATACTTTAAAAATTCGTTTTTTTTTTTAGATTTCTTTATAACTTTATGAGATCTATATGACGAAAATCGAAAAATTAACAAATGTGGTTGGAACTTGGAACAAGTGTATGTCACCTCCGAACATTATAATAGTAGTAGGACATGTTTGTGCAATTGTAAATAATTTAGTACTACATTATTCATAACAAAGGATGGAGAAGAAGAGTTTAATGAACTGTTCTAACTTCCAAATGGCGCTTTGTAACTTGTTTTCACTAGTACCTGCTTCTTCCATGAATGACATTATGAAAGGCCTTGCATTTTCATATTTCAATCAACTAAGTCTTTTCTTTTCTACCTTTCCTTTTACCAAACATCATGATATTTGAGTCTAAAGGTAGGAACCAGGGTGCTCATAAGAGCATTCAACTTGACAATATATACACTTTATATTTGTAATATTTAAACCGAGCCATTAAAAAGATATATTAGATGAAAAGGATCTATTCCCGTAATTCAGAGGGATTAAAAAAAAGTAATTTTGTCATGGACAACGCCTTAAAGATTATCCCTTCATCACAACCTTACATGTATTGATATGACCATATGTTTCTACCCAAAAAATAAATAACATGATTTTTATCAAAATAGTACAAAGAGACAGAAAATTATTCAAAAGTTTGGGAGCCTCTCACATGATAGTGAACCCCATCATGAATTTAATCAATAGAATTCATTATTATCAAATTATGTGAGAAGAGCATTACTTCGACATATTATTGAAAAATTACCCTAGAGTTGTCACAAAAGTTTGATATGTAACAATTAAGGCCCCTCAGACATTGTCACAAGGAAGAGGGGCATGCGTCCCAAATTGTCACTTTATAATCACGAGACTTATGAGTTATGAGGAATGAGGGCACCTCTTTGTTACTCCAATCATTGGCCCATCACAATTAGCCTTTCTTGAAGGTAAGATTCGTGATGAACTTATTAGAGGACACTTAATGTGACTCGTTGTGCCTGCCTCTAGCTGACACTCATGGATGACAAAAGTGCTTAGAACTAATCCTACTTAAGGTGATTTCTGACATCCAGAACATCAAGTTCAAATGGAGTACAGCAAATGAGAGTTCTAGAAGAATGGAAGTAGTATCATCTATAAGCTGCTGTTTTCTTCTAATGCAGTCTTGGTGCATACTTTAGATTGAGAATTACTACAAAAATAAATTTGATCCCTATCCTACTCAAACTCAAAACAATTAAATTCATTGCAGTTGAACGTAGAAAGTTATGTTTCAACATTTTAATTTTGTAATCTAGAAATGGAGGACAAAACTATCAAGTATGAGGAGATTGTTGTGTGATTTGCAGGTGGCAGCAGTGAAAAGAAATCCATGCATGAGGAATTTCAATATAAAGCTTTCGCAGACTGAAGTGACAACCAAATGCAACAACCAAATGCAGGTAGTACCACTGGTCCTGTTGTAAGAGATGCTCAACATTATAATACTTGCAAGTGCATTGCTATTCTACGCAATAAACAGACAGAGCAACATGCAATTCCCTTGGCATTGTAGATTGACAATCATGACTGCTTAATTGAGGATTACAGAGACCCAAATTCAAATCCTTTGGACGCAGTTCAGATATGTTGCATCTGAATGGTGCATTATTGTTCACGTGATTTCAGTGAAACTAAATCATAGCAAATGTCTGAATACCTCATTTGTTTAGTGATACCTTCCATTTTATTATTTCATAAGACAAATAATTGCAAAAGAAAAGTAACAACAACCAATCCCTTGGAACAGTTGCTACTCCAAACTCTGTATATGAAGAGAACTCAAGCATATAGTATGCTATCCCAAACTCTATGTATGTAAAGAAAACTTGAGCACAGAATAGCATGATCTTCATATAGATGCTATTAACTCTGAAATTTACCAAGGTTGGTAATTGCAGCTTCAAAGCAGTTGAATGAAAAATATGATTGCTAGCTAAGAAACAAGGAAAAACTACAATGGGGTAAGAAGGTACGCTATGCAATTATGGCTAGCTAACCTTCACTTAGCTCCATCTCCTTCGGTCCTCCTCTTCATCAACTGGAGTATACCATGCTGGCCGTCGCTTTGAGTTGCTCAGCCTGTAGTTTAACAGAATTTCTTCATCATGAAGTGCCCTAGTAGCCACCAGAACAAGAGTCTTCAGAACAGGAACCTCGGGCCCACCATCTCCCGAACCCCCAAATTTGAACCAAAAGCTGCCAAGTCTTTTCATCTTTACTTCTTCAGCTTTTCCAAACAAGACATTGGGAATATAGGCTCTCATATCCTTCTCAGACAATGGGAAATCATAAGGGCAAATCATGACGTTTGGAACCATACCCTTTGCTGGGTGGTTAGCAAAATGAGCAAAAGCTAATGGGTTTCTCCGCTCCAATACATCTGAACTCAGTCCTGCTTGTGTACCTACTAAAGGAGTATTGAGCATCTTCCAGAATCGGTCTGAACCTTTATCAACACCCTGTGCATCAGGCTTAAATTCTGCCAAGCTGAGGCCATCCCAAACTTCCAGGGTTTCACCCCCTAAACCCCATGGTTGGGCATTGATGACAGTTCCATCATACCTTGTGATCAGATATGTGTTATGTGCATCGACTCTTGGGTATCCAGGAATGTAACGATAGTAAGCTGGAGAGTATATTACACCAGGGTAGAAGGCTATCGCAGTACCAACATCAGCTTCACCATCTAAATATAAACCTTGGCCAGCTTCCTTATGGGGTATTTGAGATGGTTTGATATCAAGCTTGTAACCAATGAGGTCCTTTAATCTTTCAGAGAGTTCAGTACGTTTTAACAGCCTTGTTTCAGGTACAACTGTGCTGAAAAATCATTAGTAATTAGTAGTTATACGGGAAACTATAACACACACAACACAGACACAACCTCTTAAGAAATCAGAACCAAACAGTGAAAACTTTGCTATAATTAATTGAGACTTCTTCTGTACCTAAACATGCAGTAACAGTCAAAACAATATATACAACAACAACCAAGCCTTAGTCCCAATTTTTTTGGAGTCAGGCATGGATCCTGTTAGTTAAGTCAGTGACATATATTCCTTTCCACCATTTTATTCTATCTGAAATCATATTATCTATTATATGTGAGACATATAATCATTTCTCTTTTATTCTCTTCCCAAATTCAGTAGGTTTATCTTAAAATTTTATTTTATTTTATATAAATATTAAAGTTAGAATTCCATAAATTGCATTCTAATGTCATGAAAATTCTAAACATCTTGGCCAAACATGGCATTGCTTGACCATGTTAATAGCAGCATGTGTAAAAACAGTTGATTGTTAGACAACTTTACGAAAGCTAACCATGAAACAATAACTGATAAAATACAAGCAGTTCAAGTATTATTGAAGCCAGCAAGGTCAATAAGAAAAAATCAAATGAAACTGTCAGAATCAGACGACTGAAATGTCAAGAAAAATGAGGAAGATAGAGTTGATGCATAATCATGCATATCAAACTATTTCTTAACTTTTTTGTTTTCCACACCAAGTGCAGCAGACAAGACACAGAAATGTTACCACCAAAGGAAACCTATGGTCTTTCTCAATTGCAGGACAAGCAACTCAGCAGATGATAACGATACAGATTTCATGCTTCAGATGTTTCCCTATAACACCAAAGTTATCCAAACTCAAAATGTGCATGTGTGTGTGAGAGTATACACACAAATACATTAAACAAATCTGATTGTCTAGCAGTCAAATCTGGGTACAGAATCACTTTGAATTTGATTCCAGTACACAGAATATGATATGGGGTACTGCTTATATGCTCAGATGTAACGAGTTCTGTAACAATCAAACATACTTGACATCTGTGTATAGTGGAACTGGTACTGAGGTTGAAGCCCTCTCATCCAACCTCTGATGTGGCAAGGGTTTATATGGCAGTATTGGGAAATATAGTCAGCAACAGACAAAAGTTTGAGACATTATATTAAAAACAACATCAATTAGCTCTTGCCACATAAGGAGACTGAACAGGAGGACTTAAGTGGCTTTTGTACTTCGAGAGATATGGACCCTTTTTTTTCCCTACCTGGAGTTTTGCTAGTAATTTTTCTTTTATCATCTAACACATATCCAGGCATTTGTAAGCCAGCAACACAGCATCCAAATATTAAAATGAGAGTTGAACATGATCTAGCAATTTATTAAATAAAATGAATCTTGAATGCTAGATGTTTTACCTCCCGTCCAACAATTTCCAATCAAGGCCCTGAAGAAGATCTATCAAAACTGAGAACTTAATACAAACTCTATAAATCAATTTCGTTTACAAGTTTCAATGTAAATAATGTTACGTTCTTGATGCTGCCATGGAAGATTAAGTTGTTATCACTTCACAAGTTCGACTGTTCAAGATTTATTTTATGAGGCCATGTTTCAAGTCCAATCGAAGTAAAAGTCATGGGGTTTTAAAGGTCTAGTTATATGTGTCCTAATATTGAAACAGTTTTTATTTGGGTTTTTATTCAACAAGTTCTGGCCAATTTTGTAATTAGGGGCAGAAGTGTAATCTCTGGAATCCTATGAATTTAGGTATTTTTTATTTTTATCTAGAATTTTCTAGGAGATCATAACTATCTTAGGTTTTATTTTCTTTGAGTCCAAGTTAGTCTTTTACATCTTGGCCTTATTGTTTACTTTCTCTCTCTTTGTTCTCTCTTTTCTTCTTCTCTTTCTTATGGTACTGTTCATACTCATACAGGCCATACCATAAATTTCTCTCTTTTCCTTCTTCGTTATATCCCAAACCCTAAGTAAAGCCCTTCCTCTTGCCTATCAACACCATAACACCCCACACATTTTCTCTATCAAATCACCATGAAAAACTCATCAAACCAAGTTTGAGTCTTCACCTTTTGTTCTACAACTCTATACCCTAGATCTATTAATCCTCCCAAACTTAACCCATTGAAAGCACCTATATACAAATTCCCAATTTAGGTTACAAAACCGGTTGAGATTACATGTTTTGCTGTAATAATGCAAGCAAAGCAAGGAACAAATACTCTTACATAGAGTTTAACTTCAATGAAATGGAGCCAAGAGATATTCTAGAAGGTTTTAACAGCATGCAAGCTTGCAAGAAATCTTTTTGTTTTTATTGGTGAGTTACACATGTGGGTGGGTCAAGATCCCTCAACCTCTCCTGCCACCTTGTTCTTAAAAGAGGAGGAGAATGCTCATAGCAACATTGAAAAAGAAATCTAGCAACTAGAGCATATCATCATTGCAAAAATATAATATCAAGAACTGCCAATGACTCACATCACAAACAAAAAAAACATGATTTCAAGAAAGACCTTATAGAAGTACAAAAGTTTGAATCCTACCAATTGACTTTTGCCAATCAACTCTAGCTCAACTGGCACCTCCTCCCCTTGCAAGTGCTAGATGGAGGGTGAGGTCAAGAGTTCAAGACCCACTAGATGCATGTGTAACTTACCAAAAGAAAAAGGCCTTATAGAAGCTAGAGATAATGGATAGAGCATTAGATACACCAACAGACTCCCAATCAGTACTCTGCAAATAGTGATTCAATACTCCTTGAAGATGCCATCCAATCAACTTCAAGCATCTTCAAGGCATCTTCCCCTCACCTCCCCTACCCCCAAGGCCACCACCCTGTTTCCTCCATTTTGCTGCCCAATACTTCATTTTTTTAAATGAATGGGTGCTGACTTGAACTCTACATGAATAACTTTAAACTTATTAAATAACTAAATTTGTTTAAAGAAACTAGTAAAGAAGTTAAGTTAATTGACGGAACAAATCGAAATATCACTCCTTCGAACAAGATAATCACACTGAGTACACCCCGCTGTATTTGGTTTGAGTTTTTTTAATAAATTTATTGTTACTTATCCAAAAAAGAAAAATCAAGATAATCCAACTACCGCAAACATAGAAAGGATAAGTCATAAGAAAACTCAAAGATTTGAACATCTCAAGTCACAATCATGCAATTTCAAGCACATAATGCAACATTGGAAAAGTTTTTTGGATTGCAAACAGAATCTTACCAGGACGGTCAGTAGGTTGGTCATGCCTGCCAACAGCAAAACCAAGGCCACTCCGACGAGGAGCAGCTGTTGGTTGTGGAGGCAATTCGTGTGCCTCACCTATCCTTTTAGAATCTGGAAGAAGAATTTCATCCATAGACATGGAGAAACTTTTAATCTGAGCATGGATGTTTTCTTGGACTAGCTTCTGTTGATCAGCAAGAGAGGCTTTACTGGCCATTTCAATGATCTCCTCTGCATCTGCCTCCTCAGCATCCCTTCCCAAACGGTTGTAGCTGGATGTTTAAGTCTTTCATGAGAAAAAATTTGAGATTAAAGGACACCCAATGAAGTTAAACACTGAGTGACAAAGGAAGCATAAATTCACATGAAGCAAAGTGGTACAGTAGGGAACAAACAAAATAGCATCTACACAAAATGCAATTGACATTATTTAAATGTTCACTTTTGGCTTAATCAATCAAAAAGTTAAAAGAAATTTATCTTCTGTTGAAGTACTCGACAGTGATGCACAAGATCTAAGAAGCTAAAACTTGGATAGAAGTGAGGCAAACATTAAGATCAGTTATGTCAAGAAGTAATAAATATTTTGATTCGCAAGGGATATGTCACAATCAGTGAGAGAACAACCTAAATGTAAACAATGAAATTCTTAATCTCTACATGGTCAATAGCCAGCACAACGCCCATATTTTTCCTTTTTCTTATGTTTTGTGGATGCAGAAAAGGGAAAACATAGGGAATGTCTCAGTGAGAAAACAACCTAAATGATAATCTCTACATGATCACTACGTCCCTATCTTTCCTTCTCTTAAAGAGTATGATTCTCAAAAATTTATATCGACATACATGAAATGATCGAGGGCTCCAAGGGTTTTGCGTGATTGCATATGCCTATGGATGAAGGGAATGTCTTTAAGATATCTACAAGACTGAACATTCTTTGTTAAGCAACTTGTTGGGCAAACAAGTTTGTTATTGTTCATACCATGATCATCGCTATACGTTGAATATGAAATGGATGATTGGTGAAAAGAAAAGGAAATTAATATAGCTACAGTAACAACTAGAGCAAAATGAGATGTCATGGACAACTAAAAATAAAATGCAGAGAAAGAGTTCATCATCCAATGATTAAAGGCACTGCAAAGACAATTAGATCTGACACAATTATACCAATTGATAGGGTTGGAATCTAGGTATCTACTGCCTTTTTTTTTTTTTTTAAATATTGGTAGTTACACACCCAGCAAGTTTTGAATCCAAAAACTTACCCTTAATCCCATTTTATGGGAGGAGGAAATGTCATTTGAGGTACAGCTCATTGTTATGGTAATTTTTTTCTAATTAATTTGACCATAGCATCTACTCCACAACAGTTACTACTTCAAACATAAGCATGTTTATCGACAAAATTGAGGAAAATAATTCACTCAAGAGGTTTATTAAAACCAATCAAATGGTCTACACTCTACACTACAATATGCTACCTATATTTGCACATTAACACAAACAACAGCATTACTGAAACTAGCCAGTAGACGCATACAGTTCATGTTTAAAGGTAATATATGAGAGATAATTCAAATAACAAATTCACAGTCACAACTGACCTGGTATATAGAAACAATCTATTTATGTCTGCTTCAAATTGTAACTGTCTTGGATCCCTAGCAAAAGTGGGACTTTTTGCAAGAGTTTTCACAGCCTGTAAATACCCATTTACAAAAGAGCAAAATTGTCATTCAAAAAACACTAGAAAAGAAGAAAACAAAGGCATAAATGAAACAAAGTTTTAATCTTTATGACTAATACTGATCTGGGTTTGCACTAAGAACAAAAACCCATATCAGATTAGTTCAATAACGGTCATAGATTGAGTTCAATCGAGTAGAACTTAGTGGAAATATGAAAACCCATTTTCACTATTGAGAAATGGATAACAGTATTTTCAGTAGAAGTGTAAAACTAAAACCACAAAGAGAGAAAGAAAGAGAGAGAGACCTCTTGGAATTTGTTGAATAGAAAAGCCATTGTGAAATGAATCAGTGAGTCCAAAAAGCAATCTTTTTGGTTCAGTGAGCTGAACTCCGAAATGGGCTGCAAGGTAAACGAAGAGTGTGCGCTTTCCGTAACGACCCTTTATGGTGGCGTGCCTGTGCCTCGGTGTTACTGAAAACGTCTATTGTGTCGACTATATCTTTGACCTCTCAATTTATTTCTTGTTTCACATTTCAATGACCTGGCCAAAAACTTGTCTGTGGTCTGTGCCTTGGAAATTAATTCGCCGTAATAATTTTAAAAATACTTTTAAAAAAATAAAATATTATTTTGATACTTAAACTTTATCAAAATATTATTTTCATCTCTAAACATTGTAAAGAATTTTATTTAATAGTTCTTGAGACAAAATAAGGACAAAAATAATTTTTTTTTAATATTTTAATGATGAAAAATAATTTTTTCTAAAATTTAAAGACAAAAATTAAAATATTTAAAAATAATTTAGAGATGACAAATGAATTTTTTAAAATTTAAGGATAAAAAATAAATTTTTGATAAAGTTTATGAATAAAAATAACATTTTAGTCTAAAAATAAAAAGGATAAGAGATAATCTTACCTTCTTTTTCCTGAATAGATAATCTTACTATTTATACGGTATACTCTTTTGATTTTTGTTAGCAAGTTTTTTTTTTTGAAGGGGGGTGGGGGGGTTCAAAATTAAAAAAAAAAAAAAAAAAAAAAAAGGCCCATCATTGGCTTCAATAATATGGTGGCCATAGTTGGCCCTTTAAGCATGAATCCCTAGCAAAAGTGGGCTTTTGCAAGAGTTTTCATAGCCTGCGAATATCATTCACAAAAGAGCAAATGGGTCATACAAAAACACAGAAAAAAACAAAAACAAAACAAAGGCCTATATGAAAGAAGGTTTTACTTTTAATAGTCATGACCAATATTGTAATGGGTTTGCCCAAAGAACAAGAGCCAAACTCAAATTAGTCCAAGAAAAGTAATTGATTCGGCTCAATTGAGTAAAGCTTGTTGGTTCCATAATGGAAAACCCATTTTTGCTATTGAGAAATGGAGATCAGTATTTTCAGTAAAACTGTAAAACTAAAACCAGAGAGAGAGAGAGACCTCTTGGAATTTGTGGAATGGAAAAGCCATTGTGAAATGAATCAATGAGTATAGGAAGCACTATTTTCAGTGACCTGAACTTTGAATTTATGCTAATGGTGAAATAATTCTTCATTAAATGACTAGTAGCACTATATAGATAAATAGTTCTTACACATCATATTCAAGAATCATATTCTGTAGCATTTTGTTCATGTATGTTTACGTACATCCAGGATGAAATAAGATCAAGAAAATATCTTTTGCAAATGATTCTTTTTGGCCTTTTGAAGAGCATGATCCAGTGCCACCTCCTGAAGTATAAACAATGAATTAAATCATATATTTAAAGTAGGCTACTACACATTAACATGAGCGAAACAATATTAAGAATATATTACTTGAAACAATATCTTTTAGTTAGATAATGTTACCTTTCACTTACTAAGGCAAACTCTTAGCTTTTCAATAACCAATTCAACTTTATCACTGTATTCACATAAATCCAATCTCTTATGTCATCAGAAAATCTGAAACAAGAATGCCTCCAGGTCCTATTGAAGAAGAGAGCTCCACAAATTGCCCAAAAGCCAGCTGCAAATCCAACTCCCATACCTAGATAGAAGCTGGAATTTATAGAATCATCTTCAGCACTGCCAGTTGGTGATCTCTTCAAAGATTCTTCCTCTATTGTGCAATTTTTTGGAAGAGGATCACCACATAGTTGAGGATTGCCAACATAGCTGAGTGCATCAAAAGATTGAAGCTGGGTGCTTGAAGGAATTCTACCAGAGAAGTTGTTGTAAGACAAATCCAAGTAACTAAGAAATGTCAAATTAGACATGCTTGGCGGAATTTTCCCCGATAGATGATTTCTTGAGAGATCAATTGACTCCAACTCTTTCATGCTCCCAATTTTTTCTGGTATCTTTCCCATCAAATGATTTTGAGACAAATTCAAAAAACGTAATTCAAAAAGAACACAAATTTCAGCAGGGATTGATCCAGACAAGTTGTTATTTGAAAGGTCTATGATCTTAACAAATTCTAGATTCCTTGCATATTCCAATTCCTTACCTTTGGGAACCAACTTAAGATTCTCAATGTAGGATACATAACCATACATATATTTTAAAGGTTCAAAAGGAAAAACTTGAATATTGGGTTCTGGTAGTGCCATGGCACTAATATTTTTCAAGCAATTTGGTATGACACCAGATAGACTATTATCAGCAAGATCCAATACTCTAAGAGAAGAAAGTTGGCATATTTGTGGAGGTATACGACCTTTAAATTCATTTGATCTTAGACGAAGAACTAACAGATTCGTCATTTCTCCAATCCAGGGTGGTATGATCCCTGTCAAACGATTATTACCTATATCAATGAGCCCAAAATTTGAGCAATTTTTGAATGATGAAGGAATATCTCCAGAGATGCTATTGTTTTGTAAACGCAATGATTGGAGATTAACTAAAGCCCCCATGGAGTAGGGAATTCTACCTGCTATACTATTACTCCCTAAGTTTAAATGGATCAAAGACTGCCAATACCTCCAACAATGAGAAAGTTCTCCTGATTATAGATTGTTTGATGCATCTAAGACCACTAATTTATTCTTTCTAATTACCTTTTGGCATAAGAAAGTGGAAATGGGTCCAGAATATGAGTTGTTAGCTATATTGAGCACTTTGACATTTTTAGACAATAGTGGAAAGCGACCCTTGAAGTGATTAGATCTTAGATTTATAATAGTAGAATTCAGCAAAATATTCGACAAATCCCCTTCTATGTGGTTGTCAGATAGATCGATAGCTTCAACATTTGAAGTCCAATTCCAAAACCAACTCGGAGCCTTGCTTGAAATTCTTGACATTGACATATCCAAAAACCCGAGGGATCTTTGTGATTGTAGCCATGAAGGAAAATTAGGACCTATCTTGATTGAGCTCATGGAGACATACTCAAGTTGAAAGGGGGGAACCCAATTGGAATTGGCATTAAAGAACAATTGTGTTTGAGACATAGAGAGATCCTTTAGTTTTGATAGTTTTTTGAAATGCCCTTCATCTATAGTTCCTGTTAAGAAATTATTTTCGATATATAACTCCTCTAGATTTGAGAGAAGCCCAAGACTCTTTGGAATGGTGCCATTCAACTGATTTTGGTTGAGGGATAATGTTCTCATATGAGATAAATTCCCAACAGATAAAGGGATAGGACCATTTAAAGAATTAAAAGAGAGATCGAGATATGTTAGATGCTTAAGCTGACCTAATGACTCTGGAATTTTTCCAATTAGATGATTGGGATACAAGGATAGATATTCCAATTTCTCTAAATTGAAAAAGCTGGGCGGTATCTCGCCTTTCAAAGAACTATCGTCCAGGTAAAGCTTTAAGAGACTTGTACTGAGATTAGAGAACCAATTAGGTATCTCATGATTGAAATGATTTCCAGAAAGATAAAGTACTTGAAGAGATGTGAAATTGACAAATCCAAGAGATGGATTCAAACTATCAAGCTTACAATTGGACAAGTATAGCTCAGAAAGAGAGGAGAACTTACTCATTATTTGAAGCCAATCAGCTTCTTTGTGAAGGTCAACTGAGCTTAGGTCAATGTATTGAATGGAAAAGAGACCAGACATCCAATAAAGATTATCTGCATAGAGATCAAAATTAGATCCAAGATACAGATAGCAAAGGCTTGAAAGGTTCCCAAGCTGATGAGGAATGAGTCCAGAGAAGTTGGCGTCTGAGAGGTCAAGATGTGTGAGATTACCCATTGAGCCAAGGAAAGTTGGAATAGGAGTACGATTAAAGTCATTGAAACTCAAGTCCAAATAATTCAAAAACTCTAATTCAAGCAATGAGCGACTAATTTCACCCCCTAACCCGGTGTATGCTAGGTGGAGCTCTGTGACTCGACTGGTTTTGTTATCACAATGAACACCATCCCATCTACAGCAATCTTCTTGGCTAGACCAGGATGAGAGTAAGTTGAAAGGATCAGTGAGGCCTCGTTTGAGGGTAAGAAGTGCTTGTTTGTCTTTTTCATTGCAAGAGACCTCATTTGACATTGTTTTGAAGAAGCTTAAACTGAAGGTAGCAGCAAAGAACCATAGTAAGAAAAGCGCATGAGTTGCATAAGAGGCACCCATGACAAAGCAAAAACAAAAACGAAGGAAGAGAAGCTGAGTGTGAGTAGTGGAGGTGATGCAATTGGAGACTACTAGCTCGTGATAATATATACTGATGAATCTACTGGGTGTGATAATATATACTGATGAAACTTTGACTTGTTCAAAAAATTATAGTGATTCTTCAAAACAATCATTATCTTATCAATATAATTTTTTCAATGAAGACTTTGACTTGTTGACTTAAGCCAAACGCCAAAAGATCAATACCGTCTTTCACTTTAACGCGTAGAAATAATTGTTTATTGTGTATCAAAGTCATCAAGACTTTGACCTATTTACCTTGTTTTTTGGTTCGGTGACTTGTTTTGCAAAGTCATTAGGAAAGGTTTTTTTATCCAATGAGCACATTGTATATGTCTTTGGTCTAACCTTTGGCATTTTGTCCCTCTCTTTCGTTTTTGTTGCTCCTATATTGCAGAAAAATAAAATCTCATGTATGGAGCTCTGTTTATGCAAATCTGTTTGCACAAAAGTAAATTCTTATTGAAGTTCAGCAATAAATGACATGATTGCGGAATGGTTACTATTTAAAGGTTGAAACCTTTGCCCAATATTCTACTAGTTGATATAAACAGTAAGATCTATTTAAATTTAGACATTGGATATTCATTGGAAAGAGTAATGTAGTAATTTTTGTGCTCCGTGGTTTCCTAATTCCCAGCAATTTAGATCTACTCACAGCCAAATTTGGGCACTTCAAAGTTCAAACTGTGGCAGTGTCCATGGATGCTACAATGAATGGAACCCCAGCTATTCAATGACCATAATATTCCAGACCAGCCAATTACTGCAATTGTTGCCACACCTGTATCAGCATGACAACAAAACCGGCTGATGATGCTGAAATCGATTATTTGGTCTATCACTGGCGACACCATTGCTTCGGGGATTCCATCCCCCTGTGCACGCGCACAGAGAATTCCCCTTGTCTTCCAATCCCTCCATTGTCCTTTATGTCCTTATAGCGTGTAATTTGGATCCTCAAGATCTTGCAAAACTAGAGGCATGTAGAGATCCTATTAAGTGCTAAGAGCATTCACAGCTGTGGAGCTAAAAATTTAGCTTTTTAGCTCCACCAAAAGTTATTTTATCTATTTTACTTACATACATGCTGCAGCAGTGGATCTATTTTAGCTTTTAATACAATAAAATAATATAAACATCACAATAAAATAATATATCCATTACAATAAAATAATATATCCTATACAATAAACAACAATCACAACCACCTTCAACCGCCACCGCCACCGCCGCCGCCGCCGCCGACGACTTTTTTACTGCCACCGACTCTTCCGCCGCCGCCGCCGCCACATGATAGCAAATAATCGTCTAGTGTTAACAAGTGATTTTTTTAACCCCAAATTATACTCATACATTTTTTTTTTACTAAAATAATTTCTCAATTATCATGATAGCCTATTATCGTCTCAATTGTCCGTAAGCAACCTTGGAACAATGTGAACTATGAAATGCAGGAACTTTATAAGAAAACATATAAAATAAAACACATATTATAACAAGAACAATGTAGTCCATAGATTTGCTCACATACATAACTCAAACCAAATTACAATAAAACTTACACACTCGCACAAGTTCCTATGACTCATGCTTCTCAACATACAAAAAAGAAAGTTCCTACGACTCGCCTTGCAATTGCCATAAATGTTCAATAAGGTCCGACTGGAGTTGAAAATGAATTTCTCGGTCTCTAATGCGTCCGTGCCTCTCAATGGAGTTTAAATGTTCACTAGTATTGAGCTATGCTGCCACTAAGAGTTTATCTTCCTTTACACTAAAGTTAGAGCCCCGTTTTCCTTTTGTAGAAAAGGCATTTTCAACTTGTGGTGGAGGTGGAGGTGGAGAATCAGAAACTGACACAGGAGTATTTTGAGACGTTCCCAAAAATTGTGAGTTAATTTCTATATCTCCGTTCATGATACCCGTGATAAATGTTAGGTCTCTACGTAACTCTGTGTCCCTACGTGACTCCATAAAATTAGAAAAAATATATCAACACAACAAATTTCCAAACTTCCCTGCACACAGAAAATTTCCAAACTAACATTTATATCAACACAACAAATTACAGAGACATTTATAGACATTTACAAAGACATTTATAGACATATATTACAAATTACATAGACAAATTACACAACAAACTTACATTTACAGAGACATTTATATCAACACAACAAATGTAAACTTCCCCTGCACACAGAAAATTCCCAAACGTAACTATATGGTTTTGTGCAACACAACAAATTACAGAGACAACACAACATGTAAACTTTCCTGCACAAATTACAGAGACCACATAAACCAAACAACAAATTCCTGTAAACAGAAAATTTCCAATACATTGCTCCATTCAGATTATACCCAGCAAAAACAGCAAAAAAATAACACCATTCGCCCAAAACATCATTTCACCACAAAATCATTTCACCACAAAATAAATGTCTCCGTAACACCATTTCACCACAAAATAACACCACAAAATAACACTAAACCCAGAAAAATTAAGCCAAAACAACAACAAAAATTCACTACAAAAGAAGACAGAGCACTGACCTGAAGTGGATCGGCTGGAACGGCGTGGGCTGGGACGGCATGGGCTGGGAGATGAGAGCTTGATGAGAGAGATGAGAGCTTGAGAGATGAGAGATGAGAGCTTGACAGATGGAGTGGGACGGCGACGGCATGGGACGGCGATGGCAATGGCGTGGGACGGCTGGGACGGCGCGGCGTGGGACGGCAACGGCGTGGGACGGCAACGGCGTGGGACGGCTGGGACGGCGACGGTGTGTGATGAAAGCTTGAGAGAGATGAGAGCTTGAGAGAGAAGAGAGATGTGAGAGCTTGAGAGTTGAGAGTGATGAGCTTCAGAGAGATGAGAGAGATGAGAGCACAGTATAAATAAAAGAAATGAAAAAAAATAAGCTGAGTTGCGTTATTTTAATCGGAATTAGAATAAATTTTTTTTTTTTTTTTTTAGATGTGTGCTACAGTGCACATCTATAGATAGATGTGCACTGTAGCAAATCATCTAAAATTTATAGGTTTGCCTCCACTGCTGCAAGGCTTTTTTGGTATATTGGTGGAGCTAAAATAGCATTATAGCTTTTTAGCTCCACTGCTGCAAATGCTCTAACAAGTATATGCGTTTTAGTTGGGATGTATTATGCTATAAGCTTTATTCTTATTTAAGTCCATGCTGAAATGTTTCCAATATCATTTTGCATGACCATCCTAGAAGGGCTGATGCTTATCTATATTGACCTATGTATTTCTAGTCAGTTTTTGAAAAATCAGTTTGTCCAAGTACTTATGCTCTGATGGAGTTAATATTTGGATCAAATTTTCCATGCTAAAGGTGGTTTTTTTGTGAACTATTTTCCATTTCAGTGCTTTTGATACAATAATTAAGGAATGAGCGTCGCTAGAATTAGATCAGAAAATGAGAGTATACAAAAAATATACATCCGGAAATTCATTTAGAGGACATTTGTCTGGAACACAAGGCTCATGATGGATTAAAATCTCAAATGACATGATTTCATTAGTGATAATATGCGCTTTAGGCCAAACCCTCATAAATCAATGCTCACCACACACAAGTGATGAGATGTGCTAGGTTCATTGGACGGAATAAAAATCCCCTGTTACATTTTATCTGTCACCAATTGCAATTTGCTATATGTCATTTTTTTTCCTAATAAAGTAATCAAGTTTATGATGACAAAGAAAATCAGACATAATATAATATAGCTGGTGGAACATAAAATTGAACACTCATAGTAGAACAATGGACTTTAATATTCCACTGGACGATCATTTTTCACATAGCCACTTAGATTTCTTCATTAGTATCAATGTTATCAGACATTTTTACTTCTTTTGGTTAACAATTCACTTCCCCCATTGTGGCATAATTTTCCATTATGCATTTTCCACCGTATGGCATAATTTTCTTGTAAGACCATGTCAAACATCCAACTTCTAGATTTCTTCATTAGTATCATTGTTATCAGACTTTTTGACTTCTACCCTCAACCAAATTTGGGCACTTCAAACTGTGGCTGTGCCCGTGGATGCTACAATGAGTAAAACCCCAACTATTCAATAACATTGACATTCCTAACCAGCCAATTATTGTCATTGTTGCCACACCTGTATTAGCATTCCAAACCCTCCATTGTCCCATTTGTCCTTCA
The DNA here is from genome assembly GCA_030021035.2 of Notholithocarpus densiflorus. Taxonomy (NCBI): domain Eukaryota; kingdom Viridiplantae; phylum Streptophyta; class Magnoliopsida; order Fagales; family Fagaceae; genus Notholithocarpus; species Notholithocarpus densiflorus. The sequence goes on from JARYZH020000366.1 coordinate 150,692, forward strand.
TGTCCTTACAACGTGTAATTTGAATCCTCAAGATCTTCCAAAACTAGAGACAAGTAGAGATTATTTACATTTGAGAATGGAATTCTTTAATTTTTAACATGTTTATACATTCAGCTCCAACAGCTCAACTGCTCAAGACAACTTGGACATGGCACCACTGAAGAGGTCTATCAGGTTGTGAACATTTTAACGTTCTTAGACCGGAGACAATGAATGCAAGATTATGTGAAGGAACTATATTTCTCAGCCAGCAGGAAAGGAAGCAAGTTTCGGTTTCAATGGTTTAGAACTTATAATGACAACATTGCAAGGACAAAAAAAGTAAAAAAAAAATTAAGGAAAGAACTTTGAATGGATTGAAATGGACCGAGATGGAGTAAAGTGGATCGTCTGGACCGAATGAACCAAAGTGGACCGAAGTGGATTGAACAGACTAAAGTGGGCTGAAATGGACTGAACTGGACTAAAATGGACCAATGTGGACCTCAATAAACCGAAGTGGACTGAAATAGACCAAAGTGTACCAAAATGGACCGAAATGAGCTGAAATAGACTGAATTGGACGGAAAGGACTGAAGTGGACCAAAATGAAGTGAATGGACCGAAGTGGACAAAATGGAGCACAGTGGACCCAACTGGAACAAATACATCATCTAGAAACAACCAAGACACAATTTGGAACATGCATGAATTAAAAGAGTAAAATTTTGAAGCTTGAAAATGCATGATTAAAGAAATTCCCAAGTTTTTGAAACCCTAGACTAGGAAATTGCAGAAATTCAAACAATGTAGGGCAGCGAACTCCTTAAAAAATGGGATATGTGAGTCATTGGTCAAATGGTCCTCTTTGATGTTCAAAGTCAACATTTTGAGCCAATTGTTCGATTGGGCTATTTAGCCCTGACCTGAGAAAATTTTTTCTAGGAATAAAATCCTCAGAGGTACTGAATTTTCTAGTTGCAGAAGAATGGATTTGAAAACGTTAGAGAAGGTTCTAAAGGTCTAAGATTTATTATTCAAGTCCAAGGCTTTCCAGATCCCACTCTTCTTGCAACTGTACAGTTAGGTTTGGTGAAACATGTTAGGTTGTGATTTGGAAAATAATTATTATCAAATTAATATTATTTTCCAAATATCTCATTTAGGTTTTAACCTAAAAATTTAGGCACAACTAAGAGACTATAATAGATGCGTATAGTATACAGAAATGTTTGTTCAATTTATACATGTAGTAAAGAATATAAAGAATATTGCAAATACATTATGCCATGTCTTGTGTATTGTCGTTGTGGAAAAGGTCACATTTACGTGTTGCTCCCATGGCTAGCTAGGGTTGCTGAAATATAATTATTATTATTATTTTTTTTTAGGCTGAAATCACAACATCCACCTTCACAATACTTCAATCTCCACATCACTAATTACATAATATCCAGATCATGGCCCACATATTGCCCCCATTGATAGGATCATTGAAAGTATTTCATGACAAAGAATTTAATCAAGCGTACATACAATGATACAAGCATGATCGGTTTAGTTTTGCAAATGCAATAGCTCAAGAATTATAGGAAAGTAATGTTAGATTAAAATGTTCATAAGCATCCACAATACAATACGCAAAAAAGGATTTTAACGAATTAAGGACACTTTGAAAATATGGAAAATTTATCTACAATGAGCATACAATTGGGTTCATCAATGACTCAAACGAAAACCAAATCTATGTTAATTCATCACCAAGATCATTAAAACCTATAGCAAACCACACATAATAATACCTACTAAGAAAAAATTTAAAATGAATTTTTATCCTATTCTGTGGGCTCCAAAGATTCTGTCAAAGACATGTTAAATTTATATCCAAGGTTCTAATTCCACTAGTTTGAGCTCAAAAATCCAAATTTTATAAATCTATAGGATCTAACAAAACCATACCAATTTTGGTTAATTTAACTTAACTTTATGAATAAAGAATACATATATACATACCTTAACACAATCTAGTAAATTCAACTTGAAAACAGGTGTTGACGGTTCCTAAAAATTCCCAAATAAGTCTCAACAATTCCCGAAAAAACCATTTTGAAAAACTCATGGCAGACAAAGGGTTGATGTCAACATAGACTTGAAATCTCAGTAGTACCCATTGAAGTCACATTTTGTGGGGTTGGTCCTAGCCATCAAGATCACATCATTCCATGGTGAATAATGCAGTTCGTCGGTTAGTTAAGGTTTGAACTACATGGGATCACACAAAAGGAAACATCATTTGTGCTTTCTTTTGCCAATGCATTTGTGCTTTGGAAAACATCATAAGAAGAGGTTTTTGGCATGGAAAACTGAAAGCATAATTTCGTACTCACCAATTCAATGAGTTTCACTCTTTATTTGATTTACGTTTCATTCTGTTGAGCCACATCAATATAGTATTTCGATCAACTTAAGTCCAATTCGGTTAATTTCGATGCATTTACCTAAGAATGAGAAAATACAAGTTCAGGTTGAGAAAGTGAGAATACCTATTCTAAATCCAAATTTATTAAAAAATACATATTAAAAAAAAGTGATATTATTATTTTTAATTGTTTAATTTAATGATTTGTAGTATTATCTTTTTTTTATCCCCCCCCCCCCATTTAGCTGATATTATTATTTTAGTTTTTGAGTGAATTACACCATTTTAGTGTTTTGAAAAGATATAATTTGAATTTGAAGACCAATTGAGGATAAAATTGTCTAAGATATTAGGGAGAGGCAATGAATTGATGAAAGAGTAATAAAGAAAAAGAAAAGTGTGGAAGGAGTTCTTTCTAAATTAAAGTAGAAGAATGTGTAAAGGCAAAGCATATGAAAATTTAAAACCGTCTAAGATATTATTAGGAAAAAAAAAATTGTCAAAGATGATGTGTAAAGTCAATTGGTTAATATATTTAATATTATAAATAAAATTGGAGAAACAAATCAATAAAGAAAATGATGATGTGGCCAGTGATATAGCTCAAAAGGAGCGTAGTATTTATTGTTGCTACGTTCTTATTGAGTCTCATTAGTATAGCATTTCATTCATTCGGTCCATTTCAGTACATTTATTTAAAAATGGGAAAAGATAGGTTTGAGTCAAGAATACCTATTCTAAATTCAAATATATTAAAAATTATATAAATGACAACATTTAATAATATTATTTTTAATTGTTTACTTTAATGTTTTGTGATATTATCTTTCTTCATGTTCTTCTGCCCTTAGCTAATATTAGTATTTTAATGTTTGAATAAATTACATAATTTTAGTGTTTTGATATGATATAATTTGAATTTGAAGTTGCTCATAGCACCATAGGTACCAACAATGGTATTTTAAGTACTAGCCCACGGTCAGCAGTTGGGTCCATTACTTTTGATCCCCTGGGTGCAGCATTATCTAGTCTAGCAAACCAAAGGAAGAGATCTTTCTGGTTGAGAGAGCGAAATCCGAAGGCGAAATCACCAGAAAGTGATGGCCAAGAAGTACTGTTGTCTCAGTTGTAGAGTTGGGTTGCCGACGGTAACATTACCATTATTTTGAGCAATTTGGTAGCAAAATTAGTAAGACAACAAAAAAGGCTGGGGATAAGCAAAAGCCATGATTAATTTGATATTGGATTAATCAATAGCCTATATATGACAAGAGAATATATTACTAAGTTTCTAAGTCAAGTATATACTATATGCAAGTCTTCCTTTTGATTTAATCCAAGTCTTCCTTTTATATTAGTACTCTTCATTTTTTTTTTTTTTGAGAATGAAGTACTCTTCATTTTATTGTGTTAAAAAACACCGACTAATTAATGATCCACACATTGACACATATATAAACCAAGGAAAATTATTAGGTACTCCCGGAGTACCATAAATGCATACTCCCTCCTCTCACATGAATGGTGGGTCCTACTAACCCACCATTCATGGGAAAATTATTAGGTACTCCCGAAATACCATGAATGCGTAGTCCCTCCTCTCACATGAGTGGTGAGTCCCACCATGAATTTAATTAGTGGGACCCACCATTTATGTGAGAGGAGGGAATATGCATTTATGATACTCCGTGAGTACACAATAATTTCTCCCATTCATGTGAGATGAGAGAGTAGGTATTTATGATACTTTAGAAGTACACAATAATTTTCCTATAAACCAAACATAAAAGATAACGGAAGCTGGCACCATAAAAGTTTTAGCTATAGAGGTCATGGATTAAGCTACTCTACATATGAAAATCCATGTCCCTGAGAACCAATGAATTGTGTAGTCCACAACTTTGGTGGACTAAAACTTATATATTAGTAGTTAGTTTATTAGAAACAGTTAAATAATAAAGCAAATTACAACATACTCACTTGTGGTTTGGCTAAAATTTAAGTTGTCTATCTGTGATTTAAAAATTTGACATTTTACCCACCTGTGGTTTAGCCGAAATTTAAGTTGTCTACCTGTGGTTTGAAATCTCATGATACAAGTGTTCAGCACTTCAACTAGATTCTATTTTTATCTCATTTGATTTTGTATTTTTATGGTTTTTGTGATTTTAGAGGAGAAAAACATAAAAATAAAGTAAAAACATATTTAGTCATGTTTTTAACAGATGTAGGTTAAGGAAATCTAATTGAACAAACCTCAGGAGGGTAAATTATCAAAATTCAAACAACAAGTAGACAACTTAAATTCCAATTAAACCACAAGTGAGTATATGTTGTAATTTGCTCTAATAATATATCCTATACATGTAATATTACCTGTTCAAACTAGCGTTATTAGAACTCTAGAACCTTGGATATAAATTTAATAGGTCTTGACAGAATATCTGGAGCCCGTAGGCATGAATAATGTCATCATATATTGGACTCGTGCATGGCAATTAACGAATGGGTTAGACACGTTTAATAGGCATGAATAATCTCACATATTGGACTCATGCATGGCAACCAATCCGGAGCACGTAGACATAAATAATGTCATATTACATGGGAAACTACATTTCAAAGTCGAAGTACACGCCTTCTTTTGATTTTTGGCGAAAACACTATTTTGGCCCTTACATTTTGGAGTTATAGTCAATTCGGTCCTTACATTTTGGTAGCAGTCAATTTGGTCTTTGTTATTTTCAACTTGCAACCAATTTGGTCCATGCCGTTAACTTACTAACGAAAAATGCTTACATAGCTAACAGATTACACAGTTGACACGCTACGTGGCTAATAAAATATTTTAATTGTTATTTAAAATGCTACATCAACCTCATAAAAATTCATGTCAGTGAAAAAATTGAATTGCTAATTTAAAGAAAAATAAAAACAATAACAAAAATCAACTTAGAATTTTTTTTTTCTTTCAGTTTCTTGGCTGCCAAACATATTTAAAACCATTATGACAAAATAATTCCAATCCCCAAACTCACATGAAATCCGAAATAAGAAATGAAAGAAACCCGTAGTCAAGCGATGATGAACCACCACTACGAGATGGGTGCTTCGGATAAATACACTCTTGGTTATTTCACTACAAAAATGCTTTTTGGAAGGGTTGGGATACTAAATTGTCAGGATCTTCACACAAACCAACTTGCTCAAGTTACTCTTGATATATTTGATTCCATAAACCCTTGCTTCCTTATGGTTACCACTGGATTTGGTACCAATATCAAGATCATGATAGTTAAATGAGGCATGTGGTCTTTGATTTGGGCTTGGGATTAGGCCGAAGATGAAGATGGATCAGACGGTTAGTGGTTTTGGCGACACTATGGCTAACCGTCTGATTGTTCAATGTCGATTTCAGAGGTTGAGGTTCAGGGTTTGGACCTGGGTCTGAGAGGGGAATCGAGCCCATTACGTATGAGAGAATTGAGTGGCTGTTCATTACTTTTGTGCTTTGAGTTTGGGACATTTGAAAAAATTGCAGATCTGAAAATTTTGGAAATTTGAGCAGAAAAAAGTTTGGTCGGACAATGGTGGCTGGGGTACTTGTTGAGAAAAGTTTGATCTAAGCAAACACATCCACGGTGATTTTTAGATGTGTTTGGCATCTAAGAAATTGAAAGAAAAAGGAAATTGGCATCCAAGAAATTGAAAGAAAAAGGAAATTGCTAAGTTGATTTTTTTTTATTCATTTATATTTTTCTTTAAAATTAGCAATTCAATTTTTTTCCTGGCATGAATTTTTATGAGGTTGATATGACATTTTTAAATAGCAATTGAAATATTTTATTAGCCACGTAAGCTTTAAGTGTACCAATTGTGTAATCCGTTAGCCACGTAGGCATTTTCCGTTAGTGAGTTAACGGCAGGGACTAAATTGACTGCAAGTTGAAAATAACAAGGATCAAATTGACTGCTACCAAAATGTAGGGACCGAATTGACTGTGACCCCAAAATGTAGAGACCAAAATGGTGTTTTCGTCTTGATTTTTTTCAATCTTAAGTAGTCCAGCCATGCATGCTCCAAGCAAATTGATGTTTTTGTTGTAGCGGCAAATTGTAGGAAAGCAGCATTGTTGAGTTAGCACTAAATCTAAGAGTGAAACATAAGTAAGCCATAGGAAGTACGGACATGGACACTAGTACAAGTATGACACAACGACATGAGTAATTTCTGAAAAATTATAACATAACATAGCCGGTACATCACCAATACGAAACGGGTACGACACTCTTAATGAAGTTTTCATGCTTTCTAAAGTAGGCCTAATAAGTGGTTCAAGACTTTTCTAGCTGTTATAACTGTGACTGGGTTTTGTAACAGTGTTTTGGAAGAATATTGTATTGTCATAACATAGAATCGACTCTCATCATACTTGAGGGTTGGGAGTTGCAAAACTAGTTGTGCGTAGACGATATGGAGGGCCAAAATGGCCAAATACCACCGTTTTTGAAAATATTTTGCAATCTACCACTATTTCTGAAATATGTAGGGATCTACTATTAATTGGAAACTCGAGTTTAGGGAACTCAAGTTTTCCATGATACTTGAGTTCCAGGAACTCGAGTTCCATAAAAATAGCACAAAAAATTTGAAGGCTATTTTTCAAAGAACTCGAGTTTCTGAAACTCGAGTTACGCGGTAAATTCAAGTTTCAAAAAGGTGGTAGATTACTAAATATTTCGCAAACAGTGGTAGATCCATACATATTTTCTCAAACAAGGGTATATGGCAATTTTGGCTAGATATGGAGCCATAATACACTTGATAGTTGACACCAGTTAATATGTAAGTGACAGTCTTATGTGTGATATGATCATTAATTCTTAGGCCACTAGTTCAACATCCAGTTCTAAATAATCTAGTATGAAAGGAACACTCAAAAGATTATATATATATATAATTTATATTTTGAAAATTCCACCATTGAATTATACGTTCTATATGTTCTTAACATTCATGCCAATTTTTGTGTCAATTGGATTTTATTTACCATTCAATCTATAAACTCATCTTTTATGCATTATTTTAAACTACAAAAATTTAAATTTAAACAATTGATTGATGACATGACTATTAATCTTTGAACTCTTTGAAATTTTGCAAGTATGGAGAATATACAAATATAATGTAATTATCTCACAGTAGATTTGTCAAAATTTGCATCCAATTAAAAAATATTGAGTGGTGTAATATTGCTTAAAGTTATACCAGGTTTAGCTTAAATCCAATCATATATATATATATATATATATATATGAGTTCAAGTTACACTTGGTGTAACTCCAAAGAAGTTACACATTTTTTAGACCATTGATTTCTATGAGATCTAATGATTAAAAATAGTCAACTACCACATTAGCAAAATTTATTTAAGGGTATTTTTATTACAACCATTGATTTCTCTCTCCTTAGGAAGGGGTAGGCAAGCCAAGGTATTGGTGCTGTAAGGTTGAATTTATTCAATCATGTGTTGGCTTTATTCCATGTCAAATTTTCTTGTAATTTAACAATTAGATACCCTGTATTTAGGTGGGATTTATGTAAAGGTTATGTGTGAAAGAGCGTGAAGAAAACTCAAGATGTGTGCAATCAAAGGAGTCTCGCAACTGGATCTCGCGACTGGCAAGTCGCCAAAGTGGCACACGTGTGGAGCATGCAGGGGAGTTGAAGGGTCACGACAGCTGGAGTACTACAGTACAAAAATTCCAGTCTAGCCAAGCAATTAGCTCGTGACTCAGACTCACGACTCGTTCCAGTCGCGAGGTTGAGTCGCTAGAATGCCCTGTTTGGATGAAAACTGACTTTTCGTATTCCTCATACACTTTACTATAAATACCCTTATACCCACGAAATGTAAAGAGCTTCTAGAGAGAATTTTGAGAGAGAAACCCTAGAGAAAAACAAGATTGACTCATCCACAATCTTCATCATTTGATTCTCCAAATTCCTCTACTCTCACCCTCTCCATTGACATATCCTTAAGAGGTACATTTTGCCAAATCCTTATCTCACCATACCCATATCAGTGAGGAGGTGTTTTGGTGCTTGGGAAGCAGTTCAAAAAGGACCAATTTACTGGGTTGATGTAATGGGCTTATTGCGGGATCCGGAAAGCTAAAGAAGACAAGGTTCGGCGTAACCCTGTTGCAGCAAAAAGCTTTGAGGGCTTAGGTGCACTGGGTAGATTAGGCTTGGAGGATCTTCTGCTATTCATGTATCAAAACTATGTTCTTTAGTGGATCATTTATCGCTTGGAGGGTGGTGGAGAGGTTTTTCGCTGAGTTTTTCGGTTTCCTCTTTGATAACACATAGTTGTGTTATCTTTGTGTTTGCATCTCTCTTCCCTTACTCTTTACCTTTTAATTGCTGTTGTGTTTGTAATTATTTATGGTTTAGAGTGTTCTACCAATCTAGTTATTGCTTATATTTCATATTCCGCACATATACTGTTTGATTATAAGCTTGTGTTGGTAATTTTGTAATTGGCGGTCTAAACATTCATTAGTGTTTTGTACACTAATTGAATTTTCAATTGGTATCAAAGCGGGTGCACTTGTTGTGGTTTCATTACCTAAGTGTGATCCTAGACCCCTTTTGAGATGGATCGATCTCAATCGCTTAATGCTCCTCCATACTTTGATGGGAGCAACTATGCATTTTGGAAAGTCCGTATGAGGGCATTTCTATGTTCCATTGATGAGAGTGTTTGGGATGCTGTAGAGAAAGGATGGACTAGGCCGGAGGCCGCCAAATCTGAATGGGATAAGGCAGCCTTTGCGGCAGCTAATGCTAATAGCAAGGCTTTAAATGCTATTTTCTGTGGTGTTTCTCCTGATGAGTTTCATAGGATTTCTCATGTTACAATTGCCAAGGAGGCATGGCAAATCTTAGAGACGACCTATGAAGGCACCAAAAAGGTGAAGGGCACCAAGTTGCAAATGCTAACCACACGCTTCGAGGAGCTGAAGATGAGTGAAGACGAGTCATTCGACTCATTTTATGAGAAGCTAAATAAAGTGGTGATTGGGAAATTCAACTTGGGAGAAAAGATGGAAGACTCCAAGATTGTGAGGAAGATCCTACGATCATTGCCGGAGAGCTTCCGTGCAAAGGTCACTGCCATCGAAGAGAGCAAAGACCTTGATGAGATTAAAATTCAAGAACTCATCGGTTCTCTTCAAACCTATGAGCTATCTCTACCATCGCAAAGGAAGAGCAAATATCTTGCTCTAAAGACAATAAATGAGAGAGTGGAAGCTCAAGACTCCTCAGATGAGGATAAGGTTGAAAAGGATGTGGCGTATCTTGTTAAGAACTTTTGAAAGTTCTTAAAATTCAAAAAGAATGGAAAGTTTGTTGAGAAGGGAAAATTCCCAATTTCCGGAAAGAAAAAAAGGATTTCAAGAAGAAAGATGGGAAGGATTCTCAATCCTCTCAAGGAATCATGTATTATGAATGTAATGGTCATGGACATCTCAAGAAGGAGTGTCCCAACTATTTGAGAGGGAAGGGTAAAGTGTATGCCACTACCCTTAGTGACACAAACTCCTCTAATTCAGACTCGGAAGAAAGCTATGACAGAGAGGGAAACTAGTCCGCATTTATGACCATTGCTCCCGTGCAATCTTCGGATGATTTGAGTGTGTTAGTGGAAGAGCTTGGTGAGCACACTGAAGTGGAGTTGATGGGGATAGTAGATGAATCTGATGATGATGAAGATGAAAGAACAATGGGATTACAAGAATCCTATAATACTCCCCTTGAGAAGACCAGTGAATATGCAAGAGTTGCTAGAGCAGCTATTAAGAAAATGAAGAGAGTAGAGCAAGATTACAAAAGTCTTCTAGTGTGATATAAGGAGACTAAATGTGAAGTTGAGACGCTGAACGGAGAACTAACTAAAGCCTATTCAAAGATCAAGTTTCTTGAACTTGAGGTGATTCAAGCTAATGCTAAAGTTGAGCGGGTTTCCTCCAAAAAGCTTAACGAAGTGCTTGCACATCAAAAGCCCTTTTTTGACAAAAGCGGCTTAGGATACACCGGAAAGGCTAGTTCAAGCACCATTGTGTCTAAGGAGATGAAGTTTGTTAAAGCAAAGAAACCAGTGGTAGCAACTTCAGCTGTTAAGAAAGTGAAGTTTGAGAAGAAGCCAAAAGTGATTGCTCAACGGGTTTTAACAAAGCCTCCAAACCCAGCAGTGGCTAAACTCAAGGCGAAAGGAAAATCTCTTCTGAAGTCATAAAAGGGACTGCAAACTCAACACTTTTGCCATCATTGTGGAATCCGAGGTCACACTAGACCCAATTGCCACATTCTCTCTGTATTCCATTTCTTTCCCTTTGGGACCCAACTGAACATTCTAAACATAGGATGCATATATATTCCAATAATCAGAAGACAGAGAATAAGAAAATGAAATATCATAGGAATCTGGTAATGCCATGGCGCTAATATTTTTCAAGCAGTTTGGTATGGATCCTGATAGGCTATTATTGGCAAGATCCAATACTCTAAGAGAAGAAAGTTGGCATATTTGTTGAGGTATATAACCCTTGAATTCACTTGATCTTAGATGGAGAACTAAAACATTTTTCATTTCTCCAATCCATAGTGGTATGACAGACAAATAATTATCACCCATATCAATGAGCCTCAGATTTGAGCACGTTTTCAATGATGAAGGAATATCTCCATAGATGCTATTGTTTTGTAAACGCAATGATTGGAGGTTAACCAAAGCCCCCATGGAGTAGGGAATTCTACCTACTAGATTATTGCTCCCTAAGTTTAAATGGATCAAAGACTGCCAATACTTCCAGCAGTGAGAAAGTTCTCCTGATAAGAGATTGTTTGATGCATCTAAAACCTCTAATTTATTCTTTCTAATTTTCTTTTGGCATAAGAAAGTAGAAATGGGTCCATAAAATGAGTTGTTAGCTATATTGAGCATTTTGACAGTAGAACTTAGAAAAATGTCTGATACATCACATTCTATGTGGTTGTTAGAGAGATTGATAAATGTAATGTTTGAAGTCCAATTCCAAAACCAACCTGGAGCTTTGCTTGAAATTCCTGACATAAACATACCTAAAAATCTGAGGGATCTTTGTGATTGTAGCCATGAAGGAAAATTAGGACCTATCTTGATTGAGCTCATGGAGGCATGGTCAAGTTGGAAGGGAGGAACCCAATTGGAATTGACATTAAAGAACAAAGGTGCTTCAGACATCTGGAGAACCTTTAATTTTGAGAGTTTTCTGAAATGCCTTTCATCTACGGTACCTGTCAATGAATTTTTTCCGACATACAACTTCTCTAACTTAGAGAGAAGCCCAAGACTCTTTGGAATGGTGCCATTCAACTGATTTTGGTTGAGGTATAATGCTCTTATATGAGATAAATTCCCAACGGAAGAAGGTATAGGACCATTTAAAGAATTAAGTCCGAGATCAAGATATTCTAATTTCTCTAAATTGAAAATGCTAGGCGGTATATTGCCTTTCAAAGAATTGTTGTACAGGCTAAGCCTTAAGAGGCTTGTATTGAGATTAGAGAACCAATTAGGTATCTCATGATTGAAATGATTTCCAAAAAGATAAAGAACTCGAAGAGACGTGAAATTGACAAATCCAAGAGATGGATTCAGGCTATCAAGGTGACAATGTCGCAAGATTAGATCCAAAAGAGATGGGAACTAACTCATTATTTGAAGCCAATCAACTTCTCTGTGAAGGTCAGAGTAGCTCAGGTCAAGGTATTGAATGGCAGAGAGACCAGACATCCAACGAAGGCTATCTACATAGAGGTCAGAATTATTTCCAAGAGACAGATAGCGAAGGCTTGAAAGGTTCCCAAGCTAATGAGGAATGAGTCCACAAACGTTAGCGCTTGAGAGATCAAGATGTGTGAGATTGTACATTGAACCAAGGAACGTTGGGATCGGAGTACAATTAAAGTCATTGCCACTCAAATCCAAGTAATTCAAATGTTCTAATTGGAGCAACGGACCACTAATCTCACCGCCTAACCTCAAATTATTGAGGTGGAGCTCAGAGACTCGACCAGTTTTCTTGTCGCAGAAAACTCCGTCCCATATACAGCAATTTTTATGGTCAGACCAGGATGAGAGGACGTGTCCATGATCAATGAGACCACGTTTGAGGGTTAGAAGGGCTTGCTTGTCTTTTTCATTGCAAGAGACATTTGAGATTAACTCTGCTTTGAAGAAGAAGAAGCTTAAACTGATGGTAGCGGGAAGGAACCATACTAAGAAAAGCACATGAAGAGTTGTAAAAGAGGCAGCCATTCTAACGAAGGAAGAGAAGTTTGAAGGAAGAAAAGCTCAAGTGTGAGTATATAGTTATTAGCTCATCGTATATATATAGTGATTCTTCAAACCCTTTCTCCTTTTTCTTATTATTTTATTATTTTAATAAAGACCTTGACTTGTTGACTTGTGCTTTTAAATTCATCTTATGTGCATGTGAAATACCGTTTTTTTTTTTTTTTTTTTTTTGATAATCAGAAATTTTTATTAAGAAGGAAACAAACTACAACAAGCCCCCGGACTCTCTCAACACAATAGAGGAGAAATAGTCCGGGCCAAAACTGACATCAAAAGAGCCAAAAAAAATTGCAAAATAAAGACCACTTGGCTAAAATGTGGACAGCCTCATTACAAATCCTAGGCACCCAACTAACAGTTACATTACTATAACTAGACAAAAAGGACCTTAAATCAGAACATAAAAACCTGATTCTCCAAGGGGGAGACTCTGTTGAGCTCGAGATGAGTTTGGCCACAACTTGAGAGTCTATTTCCACAGAGACAGCATCACACCTCAAGTCCAGAACTAAAGAGAGCGCCCATCTCACTGCTTCCGCTTCAGCTTGAACAGGGATGGTGGTGTTCACTTTCCTTGAACCAGCAAATACCACATTCCCTCTCCAATCTCTTGTGATTGCAGCAATGATAGAGAATCTTGGACCTACCGCAGCATCTACATTTATTTTTAAGCCATGCCTCGGTGGAAAACTCCAACCCAAAGCTGATGCAGAAACTTGAGATCTCACAAGGGGGGGTCTAGCACTTTTATGCTCAACAAAAAGGTTGAAAATTCTGGCTGCAACACCTTCCAACTTTATTTCCATGTTCTCAAATATGGCAAGGTTTCTCTACTTCCAAACAACATCACAGAGGATAGCACCAAATAACAAAAAGTCCTCACTTTGGCTAGGCAACAGATTACTTGCAAAATTCGAAGATAAAAGAAAATTGACAAACTCCGAAGGGGATTCAAAATTCAAAGCTTCCATTCTCAACCCCCATTGGCTTTGGTACCACAATGATTTAGAAAAGGAACAAACTGTGAATAGATGTAAGGTTGTCTCCACTGCTGAACTGCAGAGAGGGCAGCAAATATCCATACTCTCATTAAATCTGCTAATTATCTCTTTAGATGGCAGCAAGTTAGCAGCAATCCTCCAAAGATGCATCTTGAAACGCTCATGTATTTTTGTCTTCCAAATCTGACCCCTAACAACATCAGTATTGGAGGGAGGAGATTCTACTCTCGAGAGCCAATAAGCAGATTTAACAGAGAACAACCCGGAGTTTGAAGCTGTCCAAGCCCAGCAATCTTCCTTTTGGAAAACAGGGATGGGAATGCTTAGAATTAGCTCAACCACTGGTTCTTCAAAAAAATAATTTAATTTGGCCATGTCCCAAATCCTTTGCTTTGGCGTTAATAGTTGCGAAACCACCAAGGCCAAATCTGAGTTAGCACCCTCTTTAGGAGAAGGGATAAAGCCTGGGAGGTTGGGAATCCAAGGATCGGACCAGATACGAATTGAAGCACCATCCCCAACTTGAAAGCAAGCTGCCTTAGCTACAAGGTGTCTAATGCCCATTAAACTTTTCCAAAAAGGAGAAGCTTTACCCGAAAAGGAGAGGGAAAGCCAATTATTTCGAACCTTGTATTTTGCTTTCAACACCTGAACACAGAGGCAATCCTTTCCTGAAACTATCCACCAGCCAAATTTGGAGAGGAGAGCTTGGTTGAAGTCCCAAAAGTTTCTGAAACCCAAGCCTCCCTCCTTTTGGGGCCAACACAAAGACGACCATGACATCGGAGTCCAGTACGGACCTGATTTTGCTTTTGGATTCCACCAAAATCTATGAATTGAAGCATCAAGTTGGTCACACAAGCCTTTAGGGAGCAAAATAGCAGACATGGCATAGATCGAAATTGCTTGAGCAACCGATTTGATGAGAGTAACTCTACCTGACCAAGACAAATTTTTACTTTTCCAGCCACATAACTTGTTGTCCATCTTTTCTTTAATAAATCTGAAATCTTTATTTCTGCTCTTGGAAAGAAAGAGGGGAACCCCAAGATAGGTGGCATTTTGAGGCAACGTATTGAGTCCCCAAGTATGCTTAACCTGACTAATGAACTGGGAACTTACCCCTTTAGAAGGGAAACAGCCAGATTTCTCCACACTAATAAGCTGACCCGACCAAGAGCAAAATTTCTCCAGGCAGGATTTGAGGATGGCAATCTCGACAGATTTAGCTTTACAAAACAAAATAATGTCATCCGCGTAGCATAGTTTGGAGATGGGCGGAGCAGTGTTAGAAACTTTAACCCCTGAAATCCTTTTTTGTGATACTTCCCTGTTTAAGAGCCTCAAGAGCACCTCACTTCCTAGGATGAAGAGATAAGGCGATAAAGGATCGCCCTGTCTAAGACCCCAAGAAGGGAAGAAGCTTGGGCATTGGCCCCCATTTAACAGCAAGGTGAACTCTACTGAAGATAAGCATTGGTGGATAAGCTTGGTAAAATTGCTGCTAAACCCAAAGGCTTTAAGAACTGCTATTAAGAAACTCCATTCCATTCTATCGTAGGCTTTTTGAAAATCTAATTTGATACCAAGGTAACCTTTTTTCTTCCCTGTATGTTTAAAAGTATGCACAATCTCATGGGCTAGTACCACATTCTCATTTATCCACCTATTCGGCACAAAGGTCTCAGCCTATTCACAATAATTTTTGATATCACCTTATAGCACACATTGCAAAGACCAATAGGGCGAAAATGGTTAAAATTGTGCGCACCTTTCTTTTTAGGAATAAGAGAAATAAAGGTCTTGTTGAATTCCTTCAGCAGCCAGCCATTGCGGAAAAAGCCCTGGACAGCAAGTATTAGTTGATCACCAACAATATCCCAGTAGTGCTTATAGAAGAGCACAGGGAAGCCATCTGGCCCCGGGGCTTTAAGAGCCTTCATTCCAAACACAACCTTTTTAATCTCATCTCTAGAGGGTACTCTACAAAGCTCCAAATTATCTTGGTCAGTCACAAAAGGTTGTATGAGACTCTCAAGATTCTCAGGAAACTGAGGATGGCTCGTATTGTATAAGGATGAAAAATTATCCAAAAAATATCTTTGAATATCCTCCCGGTCTCTGATCCAAGACCCATTTTCCAGCTTGATTTTAGAAATGTAGTTCCTTCTCCTTCTAATGATGGTTGAAAGGTGGAAGAATTAGAATTACGATCTCCTTCTTTAACCCACAACTCTCTAGAATTTTGCCGCAATTGCAAATCTTCTTTGGCTAGCCAATCATCAAGCTCTAAATTTAGAGATGCTTCAAAGTTCAAGTTCTCTTTCGTGGGCGCTGCTTGTTGGATCTTCAATAGCTTGTCTTGGAGGTCTTTAATTTTCTCCTTTGTATTCCCAAAGGAGTTTTTGTTCCACCTCACTAGCTCACTACTGGTTACTGCTAGTTTTTTTGCTAGCCTAAATCCATGGGAACCTTCCACCCAAGTCTGCCAGGCATTTTCCACCACCATTTTGCTCTCTTCTTCTTTGGTCCACATTGCTTCAAACCGAAAAGGTCGAGAGCCCATCTCAGCTTCCAAATTGGTATCCAGCATAATCGGATTGTGGTCCGAATTAAAGTTACAAAGATGTCTAACCCCAGCCTTGGGGAATAAGGTCTGCCAACCTTGATCACACAAACACTGATCCAATCTTTCTCTTATGCTGGCCAGACCTTCTCTTCTATTTGACCATGTGAAGGAAGGACCGATGAATCCTAAATCAATAGCACCCGAATTCATCATGAAATCTCTGAGGCAATTAGCTGAGCTTTCTGCTACTATTCTCCCACCACATTTTTCCTTAGCCCGTTTTATGCAATTAAAATCCCCAATCACAACCCAGGGGCCTGAAAAGGCAGCCACCATGCTTTCAAGCAAATCCCAAAAATTCCTCTTTTTAGACCACTGATACGGACCATAGATGGCAAAAAGAAGCCAAGGGGCTTCAGGGGGGTCCGAATACACCAAAGCAACTATCATATTCTTATCAGAGAAAACCACTTCTAAATCCACACCCATTCTCCAAAAAAGAGCAAGACCACCAGAAATCCCTATTGAATCAACGCACCAAGAACCTACAAACTTTAATCTATCACAAATGTTTTTGACCTTTGGAGTTTTAATTTTTGTTTCTGATAAAAAGATAATATCCGGACTGGCACCACGAATCAGCTCCTTAAGAGCTCTCACTGTCGAGGCTCTGCCAGTACCTCGACAGTTCCACGCTATGGTCCTCATGGCGAGGTGGGGGGCATGATAAGGCCCGCCTCCTCGGCCATCGTGGAAGTGTTTGTGGAAGAATTAGCTGTAGAACAGGTTGCTGTGATATAATCATCCTTACTATTTTTGTCTTTATGTGCCCTTGAGACCACTTTTGCTCTAGCAAGAGCTTTGAGAGATTTTTTTCTGTGAGAGCTGGAGTGTTTCGGTGAGGAATGAGGAATTGTGTAAGTGGGATTAGGCGGTGAGTATATTGGGGTGATTTTCGTTTTTTTGGTTGAGGCACATGGGTTTTCTGGCTGACTTAAGGGAGTGAATTTCCTTTTGTATCCTATTATTGGGCCTGGAGGTGGTTTATCTGTGTTTGGGAGTTGTGCAACGGGTATATCTTTGTTATTGGGTTTAGATGGAGCTGGGTCAGAATGACAGTGTATAGAGGAGCCCACTATCTTGTGGTCTATGTTCCAACGAGGAAGTTGAGTGGTAGTTAGAATTGAACTAGGATTAAGACTTACCAGTGACTTCGACAAATCTTCTGTTGCTCTTCCCTGTCTGTCCCATCAGTCTGAAGTGTGGTCACCATCTCACACTGCTCAAGGATCTCCAACGGCTCCCCTCTAGTGCCACCTGTTTCTCATAGCATTTTGAATCCAATTGGATCGGTTGTTTGGACCAGAGGATTGTGAAGCTGAAATTGTTGCTTCCATCTCTAATCGGTTTGGGTTGAACAGATTCTCCAAATTAATCCCCGGTTGAAACTCACCATTGTCTGCTCTCAACCATTTCCCATAGAAACCAAGGTTAACTCCTTTATCAGGACAATCACGCTGATCATGGCCAAGCATTCCACATCCATAACAGAAATTTCCCAATTTTTCAAACTTGAATGGGATCCACAAGTCAGGAAGTTGGTCTCTTTCCAAAGGAAAACCTGGAACCAAAGGGCAACTCACATCTATTTCAACTCTAACTCTAATATTTCTACTCCATACCCCTGATCCAGGGCCAACCAGATCTGTATCCAGTGCTCTGCCCGCCATGCTTCCAATTTTAAGCACATTTTCCTTACTTCTCCTGTTGAGAGGAAGCCCATGAATTTGGATCCAGAACTCCGTGAAAGAAAAGTCTACTTCTGAGACACTAATATCTGGACTGAAACGTTTAAGCACTAAGTGTTCTCCTTTGACTGTCCAGGGTCTTCTATCCCATGCCCGTCTCACATCAGCTTCATGTTTAAAGGAGAACATAAATATATTCTTATCTACTGCAGACACCTCCACATCATTTATGACATTCCAGGCTTTAATCAATATTTCCTTGACTAATGACTTTGAAAAAGCTTTGCTGGAAAGGATCTTACCAATTAGAAGTTTTTTTGAGTCTTCATTAGAAGTAGGGACCACCTCAAGGTTGATTTTGCTTTTCAGCCAGCTGAGTTTGGCCGCTTGTGAAGTTATTGTGTCAACTGAATCTTCTGCCATGACAGAAATATTAGAGAAAAGAACTAGGGAGAGAAAGGTTTATAGATAGTACATACTTGGCTTGTAGTTCAAAAGGAGAAGATAGACGTAGATAAGGATGAGGGATAAGGCTTCACTCAGAAGAAGGTATAACCTCACGAGGAGAAAAACAGAGACTTCACAAGGAAGAGAAACAAAGGCACGAGACCCACTCCCCCATTTGATGTTATGTGAAATACCGTTTGGTGGCCTATGATATGACGGTGGAATTAACATTTAATTCAAAATTTTCACGCTAAAGGTTGGTTTTTGGTGAAGAATTTTCCATTACAGTGTTGCTTTTTTTGAGAAGCCATTACAGTGTTGTTGATACACTAATTAAGCAATGTTAAATTACCGATTATCTTAAAATTTTAATTTATTAAAATATGAAAAATTTAATCATTTAACAACATAATTTTAACAAACAATAAGCCTGATTGGAATGTTAGAAAATGAGAATATATTAGAAATGCATATTCAAAAATTTGAAAATAAGATAATTTTAAAAATCTGTCCTAAAGCAAAAGGCATAGTAGTATACAACATTTTAAATATTAATTTAATAAAATTCAGTCAATCGGATATCAATGGAAAAAAGTAATTTTTTTTTTCCTTCAAATTTAGAGGGAGTGTCGTGTGTCATTTCTCCTCAAAAAAGAGTGCAGTTGCCCTTTTTTTAATTTTAATGAAGACTTTTGACTGGATGACTTCAACCAAATGCCAAAGACCAATCCTCGTGTTTCACGAAATACATGTGTTTCACGAAACTGCGTAGGAATTGCAGTTCAAAACTTTGATTTGTTAACTACTTTTTGGCTGTGTTTAGTTGATGTAAAATATTTTTAAAAAAATAAATATTTTTTGAAAATGTTATTTTCAAGAAAGGAAAATATTTTCAAGTGTTTGGTTACATTATGAAAATTGTTCTAGAAAATATTTTCATGTGTTTGGTAACATTCTGAAAATGCTATTTTCCTACTACTTTCTCACATTTTCTCACCCATTTTCTCAATTACCAAACAAATTTTATAATAGAAAATTTCAATCAATAAACTTAAAAAAACAAAAATCAAAACAACCCATTCATTAAACTCCACCGTTCGGTCAAACTGAGAGAGGGAGGAAGAGAGAGTGATCAAAAATGGAGGAAAAGGGAGAGATCGGTCTGGGTGATGGGTAATGACGAGAGGGCGACAAGAGGGCGACGAGAGGGCGACAAGATCGGTGATGGGGCGCCGATGAGATCGGTCATGGGTAACGACGGCGCCGATGAGATCGGTTTTGGGTGGATCGGTTTGGGGTGTTGCGATCTTCGGTGGATCGGTCTGGGGTGCTGGCGGCGTCGATACTGGGGTGCTGGCGGTGCGAGATATATGGCGGCACCGGTGCTGGGGTGGTGGCGGCGCCGGTGTTAGGGTGCGATCAGTAACTCGGTAACTCTCTCTTCTTTCTCTCTCGCTATCTCTCTCTTTGCGCGTCTAACCCGGAAATGGTTTGAAGTGAAAATTTTCACTTCAAACCATTTCCAGGTCAAAGCCTCATTTTACACGGTCAACTGAAAATATTTTCCGAAAAATTTATTTTCCATGGGCAACCAAACACCCGCATTTACGAAAAAGCATTTCTAGAAGTGATTTGAAGCCAAAACAAACACAGCCTTTGTTTCTTTTTTTTGTTCAGTGACTTATTGTTATTTTCTTTTTTTTGTTCATTGACTTTTATTAACCAATGGACATCTCAAAGTTTGCCTGTAAGGTGTTTTTTTTTAAAAATAATTAAAAAATACTCCAATAATGATTAAGCCAGTAAGGTGTTTGATAAAAGACTACCTACCTTATGGAAATCTAATGGTTGAATATGTTATGAACGAACCCCAACATCGGCTGGGGCATGGCCACCTTGAACGGCTGAATCATGGTTGTTAAAAGACTACCTACCTTCCCTGCCACCCCTTCCTCTATTGTTATAATAGTTCCTGGGATAATAATTTCAGACAACCGGAGGAGATTTGGAAAATTTTGGGTTTTGTTTTAATTAATTTTGAAGAAGAGTGTTTCAGTCTTTTAACTTTGTTTTATCTAAGCAAGAAACATGTGCTCGTCACATGCAGCAAGATTCTATTAAATATAACAGCAAAAATAACACCGGGGTGCAAAATGTGATAAGTATGATAGTTTAAGGTGCAAACTGTGCAATCAGATAGTTTATGGTGCAAAGTGTAATCTAGTGCATAGTTTAGGGTGGTAAAGTGTAATTTTCCCTTTTATGAATAAAGGCTTTTTTCTATGAGCGTAGTGTATATACATATAGCTTTGTTCTAACCTTTCCACACGTTTAGCAAAAGAGTAATGCCCATGGTTGATTAAAATATCATGTATGTGCTTTTCAATTCTTCCTTTATGCATGTGTTACCGTTTAGTGGCCTTACTAATATGATTGCACCCTTAAAAAAAGACACGATTGCAGTATAATTACCATTTCAGCGTAGATAGAGTGGAACCCCATGTGTTCAATAACCAACCTTAACATTCCATGTATGTGATTCCATGGAATCTAGCATTACGCAAATGAAACGCCACCTAATTGGTAAGTGGTGATGGGTTGAGCATAACCAACTAACCAAGTCACCCAAAGAACAAATGGTTTCAAACGATCTATTGTAGGTGGCTTTTTTTCTACATCACTTTTTATGACGTATAAGATGTATACAAAGACTTACTATTTAATGGAATCTACACTTTATAAATGTAATCTGTACTACTATTTAAGGGGTTTCCCTTGTTTGGACCGGATTTTTTTTTTTGTTCCAAAATACTCCTACATCCCTAGGTTTAAGTAGAGACAAATTTAAAGGATAGTCTGGTAAAAATACATGTCTAACTTGCACTAAAACATTGCCTATAAAATAGGAACACTTTTCCACTAACTCACTTCTTTAAAATAACTATACGTTTATTGTTTTTTTTTTTAAATAGAAAAATAAGTTAAACAACCAATGTTTTCAATTTTTTATTCCTATAAAAAAAAACCTACATTTCTAATACTTTATTATTATTTAAAAGAAAAACACCCTACGTTTATCCAAAAACAAAAAAAATAGTAATTTTTACCAAAAAAATAGAAAAGCCTCTAAGCACCCGCTCACAGAGGCTAGTAATATATAAAACACATTAAATTAATACAATGCAATAATATCCTCTCAAATCTATATTTATATATCTTAAGTTAAAACATAGCATTTATTATTGCTATGCTCTTATTGCAATTTGCCACATGCCACTTTTTCTAATAAATTAATCAAAGTGGAAAGAAATAAGACCCATAGAATTTGATATTGATGGAGCATAAAATTAAATATTCATAGTGGAACAAAGGACTGTCAGTTTTCATATAAACCACAGATTTTCTTCATCAGTATCAATGTTATCAACTTTTTGACTTGTTTAAAAAAAAAAAAAAAAAAAAAAAAAAAAACTTTTTGACTTCTTTTGCCTTAACCCCCACTCCAATCCTGGGGTGGGAGGTGAGTTGTTAACCACTATACATTTTCTACCATGTGGCATAATTTCCATGTAAAACCATATGTTTTCTACCATGTGGCATAATTTCCATGTAAAACCATATGTCAAATGTCCAACTTCTAGATGCCGTGTTCTTTTTATTATATTTTTTCAAAAACAATCATTGATGAGCCAAATAAAGTTGAATCCCACTAGTAATATTGAAAACTTTGTCCGCCTAATAGTTGATTCTTTTTTTCACCTTCTTTTGCCTTGAACTTTTATATATTTACACTAAAGGTCTGTTTAGATCCAGCTGAAAACTGAAAACTGAAAAACACTGTAGCAAAATAATTTTTAAATGTGTGAATAGTACCGTGAGACCCATTTTTAATAAAAAAGTTGCTGAAAAGTAAAATTTGTGGGTCCATAAACAGTGCACGGAACCTACTAATTTGCTGAAATGTGTGAGAAAAGTCAAACTTTGCGGCTACTGTTCATGAACAGTGCATGAACAGTAGCCGTAAGTCTCACAAACGCGTGCAAAAAAAAAAACGCCAGACGCAGACGCTCTGGGTTTTTCAGCCCAATCCAAACGTATCCTAACTTGAACTCAAGGAAGTGGAGGAATATTTAAAGAAAATTTATTATTGTTATATAATGATAATTTTTCAGCTGGTGATATCATTGCAACGAAGGAATGGTGACTCTACACAAACTGGCAAACCAGTGGCGACTCCAGGAATTTTGTCCAGGGTGTTCCTATTCCACTTTGAAAAAATTTTGGGTAATTTCAGTCTGTTTTGGGACGTTTCGGTAAATATCGGCTGAAATTCAAAATTTGGCCAGCATGAAGTTTGTGCTTAAAAAAAAAAGTTCTTAAAACCAAAACAAATTGCATTCTGTATATTGAAAAACCTCAAAAGGAAAAAAAGAAAAGAAATGAAATGAAATGAACAAAGGTACCTGTACAATAAACTATAAGTTCATTTGATATATCAATAAAATTATTAATTATTGTTATTTAGTTGTTTCATAAATTTGTTTGTTTTTTATAAACTATAATTTGTTGTATTGTTATTTTATTAATTATTAAATTATTAATTATTGTTTAGCGATTTCTCAACATACTTTTAGCAATTTCATATTTTGCACATGTAATGGAAATGCTTTTTTGGGCTAAACAAAGAAACATTGGGCCTTGTGATTTAACTTAAAAGAAAACCGAAGTCGTTGTAATTGTTAGGTTCTTTGGGTCCAACATAAATAGCCCATTAGACATTAGTTGTGAATTGATGTGATGATACACTTGAAGCCTTCATTCTTCTTCGACAGTACACTAACTAGCAATGCATGTCACATCATGTTGGGCAGCTGAAAAAATGATCTAAATCTAATGGCTGAAAATTTTTTGCTTTTATTAAAAAATTAAAACCTTTCTTCATTTCCAATGTTAGCACGTGAGGGACTTAGGAATTCAAAAGGAGTAAAAAAACAAAAGTTTAAAGAAAGAAAGAGAAACACATAGCAATAGTATTGACTATTCAGTGAAAAAGAGGAAATTACAGAGCTCCATCAACGGAAACAAGAAAGAGAAGAAAAAAAAAGAAGAAGAAAGAAGAAGAAGCATCAGCAGAAGACGAAAGCGTGATCGGTGACTGTGTGGGCAACCTGTTGGCGCTGCTTCAACTAGGCGCAGATCCTGCTTCGTTGTGTTCTTCTTCTTTTTCTTTTTCTTTTTCTTTTTTTGAGGAACTTTTCTTCTTCTCTGGTTCTTTTTTTTTTTCCTTACAATAGGTATTTGGCTGTGACGACAAAAGTTGATGATTTTTGGCTTTTTTTTCTTCTTAGATTCTCTGTTACAATTTTTTTTTTTTTAAGATTTTAGTTCAAAATTTGTTTGGCATAAAAATTTTGAGGGTGTTCCTGATATTGCTTGAGGGTGTTCTTATTTTTTTTTTTTAAGGGTAAACAAATAAAAAAATTTAAATTATTATATAGAATTTTTTTTTTTTTTTTCAAGTCAGGGTGTTCCTGGGAACACCCTGACTCTGAGTGGCGTCGCCGCTGTGGCAAACGGAATAATGATTAAATGGGCACCATTTTAAAAGATGGTCACCACCACGCACCCTTAGCGTGAATGTCATTCCATAAATATAAGTGCCTGTGGCGTGTTTTTTCAAAATATGAGATCATTATTCCCTACATTCTCTTCTTCCAGTTGAGTCAGTGTTGTTGATACTTGATACAATAATTAAGCAATATGCTTGAATACACATCTAGAAATTCATGTGGAGGACATTTGTCCAAAACCTAAGGCTCATGATGGTGAAAAATCTCATGTGTATACATGTGTGCTCTTAATGGCATAATTCCCTTAGTGATAGTAAGCCAAACCCTGCTAGATCAATATTTGCCAAAGACAAGTGATGAGATGTGCTACGTTCATTGGACGAAATAAAAGTTCCATGTTCCACTTTATCCTTCGTTTATTGCAAATTACTACACGCCACATTTTCTAATAAAGTAATCAAAGTGGAAAGAAATAAGACCCATAGTATATTACATTTGTTGGTGCATTAAAATTGAATACTCATAGTGGAACAAAGGACTATCATTCCACTTAACGATCATTTTTCACATAAACCGCATAGATTTTCTTCATCAATATCAATGTTATCGACTTTCTGGCTTCTTTTTCTTTAACTCCCACCCCATGACTTTTCAACCATTACGCAATTTCTACCGTGTGGCATAATTTTCATGTAAGACCATATGTCAAATATCCAACTTCTAGATGCCGTGTTCTTTTTATTATATTTTTTAAACAATACTCATTAATGAGCGAAATAAAGTTGAATCCCACTAGAAATATTGAAAACTTTGTCTGCCTAATAGTTGATTTTTTTTTTCACCTTCTTTTGCCTTGAAATTTTATTTATTTACACTAACCTAAACTAAAGGAAGTGGAGGTAGATTTACTTGATATTTTTGTAAATTGTGAAATGAAATATTATTGTAGTTATTGTTGATACCCATTTTCGCGACACATTTTGTAAAAGCTTGATTCAACCAAGCCCGACTTCCTTGTGGGCTTAATTAATGTATTATATTATATTATATTTTTTTAAGTATAGCTCAATCCTATATGATTTATTGGGGAAATTGAGGAAGTGTGGCTACCAAGTGGGTAAGGGACAATGGTAGCACCTCAGGCTCATAGACGAGGTCTTGTACTCGAAATTTCCACCCAAAAAAATGTTATTATGCTCTGGCTGTTTGTAACCCAAACTTTCTGCCCTAAACCATTTTTTTCCTTTAAAATATAGTTGACTCTTATTGGCCAACTCCAGTTGCTAGCCCTCACTTAGGTGAGTATTCCAATAATCTGAAATGGCTGACAAAAGGCAGCCAATTAGAGCAAACCCCCTTTATTTCCCAAATCATGTTAAATGCATGCCAAACTCCTCCCTAAACAAAAGCAACCCAAGCTAAGACATCAAATTAGTATCATGTTGGATAAAAGCCTCTGCTACTACCATAAAACCAGTCATTAGCAACACCCCAAACTCAATACAAAACTCTCTGTTCAGCTCGAATGAACGAACCACATTTTACCCACATAGCTGAAATTTTAGAGCAAAAACTCATTCAATCAACCAACATTCTCACAATTCTGAAGCTTAGAGATGGAAATATGGGTACAGGAGAACCTTCCCTCTCTTCCTCACAACCTCTCTCAATTTCCTTTTCTCGCTGACTGTAGGTCAAAGTTTCGGACCTGTTATGTTTCTATGCATTTTTCAACATTTTTGTTATTGGCATTTTGATTTCTCTCTTATTAAAGCACCATTAGCCTTTGTTCATTATACATTTGAAATTTTGGTCTTGATTCTCCACAAATAATCACTTTTAAAAGAACCAAAGGGGAGATTTAGGTCATTCTCACATTTTTTGCCCTTGTCGCAAAAACGTCCCCGACAATTATATAATGATAATTTTTCTAGATGCTGATGATATCAATACAACGAAGAAAAGGTGACTCCACACAAACTGGTAAAGAAAAAAATGGTTAAATCTTAAATGGCCAACCGTTCAAAAGATAGTCCAAGCAAAGTGACAATAAAAATGAGTGTACACCTCATAAACATGAAAGGAGACTTTCAATGGTCAAATTTAAGAACGGTTTCCTTTTTGGATAAGCTTGGGATTGGTTTTGGAATTGATGGGTGGTCGATTTGGGTTCAAATTTTGTGATCTGTGTCACATTGGCTGTGAAATGTTATCCACTTTGGGGTTTTGATCAGTTTTGGATCATGTGGCAATTGTTGGGAGACTCTAGAATTGGTTCCGGGAATGATTGTGGTTTGATTCATATCCAAATTGTGTGATTTTTAGCAGTTGTGATTAGATGGTTGGGATCACATTTTTGTGTTAGAATGATTTGACTATGAAATTTTAGCCATTTTTGGGGTTTTGTTCAATGTAGGATGTCGTGGCAGCTGTAGGAGAGTTTGGGATTGGTTTTAGAAATGATGGGTGGTTGATTTGGGTTCAGAATGTGTGACCTGTGTGGATTAGTCGTAGTAATTTAAGTGGTGGGGATCAGATTGGCTGTGTTAGGCTTATTTGACTATGAAACGTTATCCAGTTTAAGGTTTTGATCAATTTAGGATCTTGTGGCAGTTGGTAGGAGGCTTTGGAATTGGTTTTGGACATGATGGGGGTTGTTTTAGCTCCAAATGATGAGAATCGTATTGGTTGTGTTAGTCAATATTCGACAATGTTTGTGACGAAAACTCAACCAAGAGTTAAGTTTATGGGCCTATGATATGTTAGCTATTTTGGGCTTTGATTAATGTAGGATTTTGTGGGACTTATTAGATTTTAGGTTTGGTTTTGCAAATGATGGGCTGTTGATTTAAATCCCAATGTGTGATCTATATTCATTAGTAGTAGTAATTAAATGGTGGTCCCAATGTGTGATCCATGTTCAGTAGTAGTAGTTATTAAATGGTTGTGTTAGGGATTATTTAATGAAAATTGATAGGGTTGGAATCTAAGCATCGCTTCCTTTTTATTAATATTGGTGAGTTAAACAGCCAAGAAGTTTTGAATTCAAGACCATACTACAAAAAAAAGTGGGCTATAGCTATAGCTCCTAAAAACGTGGCTATAAGTCAATTTGGTCTATAACCGCATTTTTTATAGCCACGTTTTTAACAGTTGCCTAAAACCTATAACTATAGGTCTTATTTCAGCTGCGTTTCTAAACTGCAGCTATAGGGTGTACATTAGCCGCATTTTTTTACATGGCTCTAGATCCTCAACCTACAGCCACATTTTAAAAACACGGCTATAGGGTTTTTATTTATTTGTTTGAATTGGCTATAGCACGTTTTTAAAACATGACTATAGATCCTCAGCCTACAGCCTCATTTTGAAAACGTGACTACAAGGTTTTTTTTTTTAATTTGGCTATAGTCACTTTTTTAAACGTGGCTATAGTTTTTTTTTTTAGGCAAATCACAAATGCCTATCTACAAACGCGACTATAGGTTTTACAAAATGCGACTATAAAATCATCA
This sequence comes from Notholithocarpus densiflorus, assembly GCA_030021035.2. NCBI lineage: Eukaryota > Viridiplantae > Streptophyta > Magnoliopsida > Fagales > Fagaceae > Notholithocarpus > Notholithocarpus densiflorus. The sequence continues at coordinate 178,346 of JARYZH020000366.1, forward strand.
ACCTTTCACTCTTCAACAACAATAACAGGTTATCACAATCAACTTGCAATATTAGTAGAGAATCAAATTATTTTCCGTTTACAGAATTACCTATACAGCAAGTCACATATTCTAGTGGTCTATTTCTTTTCTTAGCCTTCACAGTTCTCCAATGTTCAAGCAGTCCACACCCACCTTGTATTCCTTTCCACAACAGTCCACACCCACCTTGTATTCCATTCCACACGCACATGTAATTTTTTTTTTTAAACCTTCCAAGTGGTGGTGACTACACTGACTGTCAATCTCAACATTCCTTTCTTTTGATATTGACATTACCAAGCAAACACTAACTCAAAGTTTATTTAGAAAACAAAATAGAATAAGCAATAACCCATACACAGGAAGTATAAGCACAGTATGAATGATGAGATACAAGGAGATTGCATAACAATCCAGTGTTCTATTTCATTTTTTTTTTTTTTGATAAATAACGTAATTCATTGAAAAGAAAAAAAAAAAACACAACGTATACAGGACTTATACTAGAGACCATCAATCATGGTGTAGAGTACAATGATCAATGAAATCTAAAAGAGAAGAAAAAGAACAAAAACCCAAAGAAGGCAGCCAAGCAAAAAGAACAACAATAATAATCTAATTACATCACAAAATCAACAACAAACAACTCTGTTGAACTAAACTGCAATAAAAGAACATTTTTCTTTAAGATAGACAGTCAAGGTAATGAAGAGAAGATACGAAAATATATAACACATTACCTGGACTCCACTCTCAATGGCTCATTTCTGACAAACATATTCCACAAGTGGCGTAACAATAGGAGCTTCTTTTGCAGCACCTAGAAATAAGTATGGAGAAACTAATAAATCTATAGGAAAAAATATGTCTCTTAAACACAAATAATATGTTGTGTCCACTTTTCGTTATGACCAAACACACAAATTTACTACACAACATTTGGACACAACCTTATGTGGCACCAGGGTGGCATCAAAATAGGAAACTCAAATCATTACATACAATAGGCATCATGGTGGCCTAAAAATTAATAAATAAAGGGAGCTTGGGTGCAACAAAGTTATAATTTTATACACGTCTATATTCCAATATGAGATTATCTAACTAATATATATACACACACACATGCAAAGTCATTAAAAATAATTACAAACCAGCTTGCTTGCATCTTTTCATTCCAACTGTATTTCTGCACTAGGTAGATGCTCAGCCGGCTTTGCAATAATTTTGAGGAACTCTAGATAATCAGGATCTACTTTTTCATAAAAGAAAAAGGTAGGTATTAATAACAAAATCTAGTACAATGGTATTCTAAGTAAATGTGAATGCAAACTGAACAAATACATTTGTATATGGTCCCTTTCACGACCATCCTTCTTAGTAGTTGAATTTGGAGCCTTCTGTGAAGGAGCATATTCAACTTAAACCTTATACTAAGCACCTGAGATTCATACAATGATATTAACTTTAATTAATTCACACAATGATATTCACTGAATCAAACCACTTCAACAACATAAAACACATCTGTTTGTAAACTTGTAAGTAAAGAATAAGGCATGTCATTATTAGTTACCCTTCTCATTAACAAAAACATGTCCAACAAAAGACTCTGCAAAGTCAAAAACATCTACCGGCCTCTTGAAGTCTATGTAGGCTCGAGAATATCTCTGATTCTTCAGGCTGCAAATTTGTTTAACAAAAATTCTTCAAGTTAGAAAAACCATTAACCCATGAATAAGCGCCTAAAAATAGAAGAAAATAAAATAATATAAACAATTAAGCCATTAAGTTATAGTGAGCTCAGAAAAGTGGGCAGGTTTCGAAAAGGAAAGTAGTTCATACCACACTTGGTTGTTCTCGTCTAACTCAATGAAAAAACGTTCTTCCCCAACCTGCAATCCACGAAATTTCCATGACACATATTAGTGTCAGCAAGGGTTCATCAAATTCAAGCAGGTTTAACAGAAAAAAATAATAATAATAATAATAAAAAATAATAGAAGTGTTGAACAAGGTGAAAAATCACATTTGGAACAACATCATATAAATTATAACAATTTGTTTCACAATCCCCATTGTTTGTAGTCTAGGTCGTCCCAGACTACATGTGGAACTCGCAAAAGTAGGAGGCAAAATGGCCAGCCATTATGGTTATATTTGCATATATCTAAAGAGGCCAAAGACTGCAATGCAGCCAGCAAGGTTAGAACTAAGTAAGATTTCATCTTCTTCCAAATAATTTTTATAATTAACTAAGTTAATTTTTTTTAATAGTAATTTTCTGTCTTATTGGCAACAATCATATCTAGCAAGTAGCAACAAAAGGATGCCCCTTGTTGGTAAATAAAAAATGGTTAACCCAAGTTCAATTAGTTGTCAAAATTTCCCAGTATAGTTGTTATTCAGCGTTGTGGGTCAAGAAGAAAAGCTGACCATATAGTTTTTATGTTTGGATTCTTTGGAATAGTTTTTGGAGTAGTTTTTAGAAGTAAGTATAATTTATAGGAATCTTTTTAAAAATGAAATATTATGTTAATCGAAAGTTACATGTTGCATTTATACAAACCTCAATGAATGAAGTTTCCTTTCATAAACTGTACAGGGGAAGCGTCATTTTAGAAAACAACAAGGAGGTTGGTGTTAGAGTCTAATCAACTAAGGGCCTACTATAGGGATGTAAAAATGTGAAAAGTAATTATTTTTATTAACATATTTTAGAAGAGATTTCAAATTAAACTTTTTTTTTTAATAGGTAATCAAAGAACTGATATTAATGAGAAAAAATGAAAAGTACAAGTAGTTCATGATGATGAACAACAAGAAACAGAAGAAACAAACAGAAAAACAAAAGATAAGGAAATCAGAAAGATAATCTAAGGGAAAACATAAACTCTGAAAGAGACGAAGAATCAGTAAAGCCCCAACAACGAGCCCACTCAAAAAGACTGCGCTGGCATAAAACCTTTAACTCATCCAACGTCTTCTCCATGTTCTCAAAGGAGCGACAATTACGTTCCAACCAAACAATCCACATTAAGCACCCTGGAATCAAATTCCAAATATTCGAGTTATGCTTCCCAAACCACTGATGCCAGCAAGATAACAATCCTGCCGTTGATCTTGGCATAACCCAATGTATACCAAAAGCCTGAAGCATGAAGGACCATAAGGTATGTGTAACAGGACAATGAAGCAGAAGATGGTCAACCGACTCCCCATCACCACAACACATACAACACCGATTTACCAAAGGGCGACCCCTAAGCATGAGATTATCCAAAGTGAGAATCCGATCATGCGCAGCTGTCCACAAGAAGAAGGCCACTCGCTTAGGAATCTTAGGTTTCCACACACCCTTCCAAGGAAGCAAAAAATTTGGAGTACCCTGAATTGCTTGGTAATAAGATCGGGTATCAAACTTACCATCCCCTTTGAGCTGCCAACAAAGAGTATCCCTCCTATCCCCCCGAGGAATACGAGGATGGATAAGCTGAAGTAGAGAGTAAGATGCAGCTAGCTCCCAATCTTCAAAAGCTCTATAAAACCTTAAGTCCCACACTCTAAAAGTACCTCCTTCCGGAGTCCACAAAACCTCAGAGATGCGTGCATCCTTGGCAGCTGAACAGACATAGAGCTCAGGATAGAGATCTTTTAGGGTATTATCCCCAATCCACCTATCATGCCAAAAGCGGATACGGGTGCCTTCACCCACTACAAAAGACAAGTGCTTAGAAAAACTCTCCCACCCTTCATGAATGCTTCTCCAAATTAAACCTTATAATATAAAATTAAAAACTGAATTTTAAAAACTATTATAAATTAGAGATAGACTTCCTGAAGAACATAAAAAGGGAAGAACTTGAAATCAAATAATTTAGTACTAATGCTTGGTTGTTGTATGGACTATAGAGTCCTTTAGGAAAGAATCACTTTAGGAGTACCATTTGCTTGGCTTTCACTTTTTATCTGTACAATAGAAGGTGTATAATATAAATATATATATATATATATATATATATTTATGTTATGACATTATTTTCACACATTCTAATCTCTGAAGTTGAGAATCTGATGTTTACTACTGTATAAAGCAGCTTTTACAAGCAGCCTGGATAAGGTAGACCTTCATTTCAAGAAGGTAAGCTTATATAAATAAATATATATATATATATATTTATATATATATGCTTTTTTAGTTCTTTTACATGGACTACTTTCTAATGTGTTTTAACTATTAGAGTAGGCATGCGAAAGGTACTTGGACAAGCGGTTCAGTTTCAGTTGACTTTCATAAAATCCAGGTCTATAAATATTTGCCTTGGAAGCTCCATCAGAGAACTTTTCTTGTACTACAGCTACTGGAATATATGCAGTTTAAGCAAACTGTTACAATTGATGACTCTTGTGCATGGAAGTCACAATCTTTTGTGATCTAGCTAATGTAAACGTGAAATTTTGTAGCTAAATGGTGCAGACTTATATAATTAATTTGATGCCCAGCAAAAAAAAAAAGAAAAAAAAAAAAAAGAAAGAAAAAAGGAAATGAAGAACAATAAGAGGGAGAGACATTTGTTGGTTGACTGTTAGACATATAGAAGAAATATCTGATCAGGCAATCAGCACATGGTTGATAACATTATGTGATTATTTGGTTTTCATTTTCTTGAATCTCCGGATTAAGTTTCCAGCTGCAACTGTCATATTCGTGATCTAGTTTCCGGATTAAGTTTCTCGGGCTTATATGCCATGCAAATAAACTTTATCCGGTGTCCTTAGTTATGTCATATCTTGTATTCCTAATGTTATAGAGCATCTTCTTCATCCTTGAGTGTTCACTTGATAATTAGATAAATTAGCCATCATATCTATCAGAGCCTTTTCTGTTTCTCTATAGAAATAATTCACAATTTCCACTGCCATCTGAAACCTAACTGATAGAAGGAACATACAATGGAAACAAAAGCTGCAAACTAGGGGATAAAGTCATTTTTAATTTGGAAATCCACATCATTCTGACTTCACTGAAGATAATCATCAAGTAAGATGCCACAAAATGAGGAAAAAAGGCAGGTGCACACATTGATAATCCTTTGTCCCCATAACCTTCTTAATCCTTTATAGGTAAATCTAGTTATAAAAGTTTATGAAGACTTTGCAAAGCAACTAAAAACAAAGCTATCACTAGAAATAGAAAGCAAACATAAGCAACAGGCTTGATCAGTACATACCTAGGGCAAATGTGACACAAGTCGTCGAGGATAATTCTTTTTGTTCTCGTAAAATATATGTCAACAGCGCAGCAGTACCACCACCGAGTGAATGCCCAACAATCTGAAAGTGACAAAATGAAAAACTAAGGCAAAATAAAATTATATATATGAAAACATATATTGCATGAACTACTTCAGTACAGTAATTTAAATTTCAAAATTGACTGGATGATGACATAGCATGGTAGAGAGTAACAAAGAATTAGAGGTTTATATCTTAGGGAAAGGATCCTCTCCCATCTAGCTAAAAATTGGAAGGAATTGGAGGATATAAGTGGAGTGGATCTTATCCCTATATGTTACAGAGAAGATCTTAGCAAAGCAAAGTACCTGCAGATATCATATCCTAGCAAAGCAATGTAGTTTGTATCAGAGAGTTAATTTATCTCATGTATTGAAACTCAATGCCCCTGTTCGTAATTTGTAATTATGGTCCTACTGTTGATTACGATTAATTGTTGTTACTTGTTCCAATTGTTAAACTCCATATCCACCATTTGCTATCAACTTGAACAAGACCATTTCTAGTTGAATCTGTAGCTCACGAACTAAACTTGAGCCTTTTCTTAAGATTTCCTTGTGACTTGAGATTTGCAATTCTACAGTCTTTCATCTCATATTAAGGAGATAAATATTATATAAAGAACAGAATTTCTGAGGATCTAGTCTTTTGCTTCAGGCTCAAGGTGAAGTTTTCACTGGCAACAATGTCTAGTAGTACTAGTTCTTGAATCAGCACCTGTAGTTGTTGATTTTAATTTCAATTTATCCAGCTTATTAAGATATAAAATTTACATCTAATCAATAATTTCTTATGTATTTGGTCTGGGAGACGAGTGTGGTTATCATATCTTCCTTTGATTGAGCTCATTATATTGATGCATTTGGATGGATTGCTTTTCTGTTACTTCTATGAGTTCACTATTGTTGTGACATTATTTAAAGCATATTGGGAAACATGTCTTCTATACTAGACTGTTCTTTTCTCCCCCCACCCCCCTCCCAATCCTCCTTTCTTAATCTTTGGATCTTCTCTAATTTCTGCTATTGTCCCCTTAGAAATATTTCTTTAACTAAGTCAGATCACGTACCTTGTGTTTGGATGAAGTAATTGATATTTACAAGGAAAATCTAAAATGAATGGATTTATAATCTCATAATTTAAAATCCCATCAATTATTAATTCCACTGTTCTGTCTTATTAAAAAACATAATAATTTCCATTGTTTGGATTTAAGCTGGAAATTCCATTTATCTAAATCCACATAAAAATTGAGAAACAACATCCATAGTTGATTAGAAACTCATCCCATCTACCATCAAGCTAATTAGACTTTAAAAATCATTTTTAAAATTTTCAAATCAAGCTTAATCTTTTGAATGATTAAATCTTAAAGCATTCCACACAAATATATACTAAAGCAATATATTCACACCAATAGGACCATTGTCTATAAAAGGAGGATACAGTACCATTAAGTATATAAAAGAAGTAATGTGACAATACAATTCAAGGTCTCCAAATTGCCTGGTTAAACTTGATGGAGTAGGAGCTATGGTGGGTTTGTCCTGCCTTAAGTTCTTGAATCTAGAAACTACTTTGCTGGTGGGGTATTCAGTCTTATTTAGAATGACTCAATCTCTCCCTCTCTCCCTCTCTCAAGAACTCTTATCTTTCGACCTCCTTTTCACCCATGTAATCAATTTCTAAATTGAAGAGATGGGTCAACAAGCTCACTGCATTTGTTTCTATCTGTGGTGGAAATAGATGAAATTGGACAAACAAGTGAACAACAACTTGAGAAAGAACTTGAGATGTACTCAAGCTAACCCATGATAGGGTCAAAGTTGATCTTGTTGTTTAAATGTATTGGGGTGAAATCTGATATATGAGGAATTTTTTGCTGATGCGTTGGACATTTTAGCATTGGTAGAGAGGGGAGAGGTTAGGGGGATAGGGCCAGAGACTATTGGTGGCAACAGAGATTGTAGAGGAGGTGAATGTGGGCAAGGGCGGATGAGATGAGAACATGCCAGATAGGTTGAGGTCATATTTTTCAACGGTAGTCTTCTTTGATATTTGATAAGCCTTATTTACAGAACTTTGTAAATAATAGTGATATTTTGAACTACGTTGTGGCAGGCTATTAGAGAGGGATTAACTGCAAAAGGTAAGCTTCAGGGAAGGGGTAGTGGGGTACTGTCAATAACATAAGATGCTTGGTAACATGAGATTCCTTGATAGGTTGAACTAGAAAAGATAATATTGAATGTAGTATTCACGGAAATACAAGCAGAAACATAAAAATAAAAATAAAAAATGAAATTTTTAATAGGAAAACATCAAGAAAATTAATTTATGCTTTTTATCCTTTTATTATCCATCCAAAAAGAAAAGATTAAGATCTACCAAAAGATGCCATTTTATTTTATTTTATTTTTTGATAAGTAAGAAAAAACAGTATAAATAAAGCTTCTTTATGCAAAGGAGCACGAAGAAGTCAAAAAGTATGACATTTTAATTTGTTTGACAGAAAGAAAAGTTATCAGCAGAATTAGCACAATTAAATAGTAATTTATAATATCAAATTATAACTAACAGCCTGTACCTTAACTTTGCAGTCAGGATATTTATCAAGAGCTTTGAGCAGAAAAGGAGAGCTAAGCTTTGCAATCCAACGAGCAGCAGCAACCATTCCACAATGAGCATATCCTAAAACTAAATTGCTTATTCCACCATCATGTAAAACTGAGTGGTGAAGAGGGACCACCGCTCCAGTTGCTGCTGTTAGTGTATCTTTAATTTGAGTCTTTATCTCGTATAATTGTGAAAGCAGGCTTCAAAAGCTGCAATCATTGTTCTGGTAATTAAAACAATACTCAATTATAATTTTAATTTAAATACGAAACACATAAGCAAACTAGCAATACATGCTTGATCGCATATATCATGATTAGTATGAAGACAAAAGGTTCAACAACCACCATAGGAGAAAGCCAAAACCTAAAAGTTGAAATTTGTCAAGTTTAGCCCACATCAGAAGTCTCATAAGTTTACAGGAAAAATATGCAAAAATTTAAAAGGCTATTTTACTCAAGTTTTAAACTCCTTTCTGTTATTTAGCTCAAGGGTTTCTTATTATAGTCTACTATTTTTTATCTCCACAGATACGCCTCATAAATCGTGGAGCCTAGCATCAACTTATGGCATCCACTCAGTCCTGTGGGTGATTGTTTCCCATGTGAAGAGCCCTCTGAGACAGTAGCATTCATATGGGAAATAACTAGTCTCAGATGCACTTATAATGTTTAAGGTCCACTTCCAGACAACCTCTCACTGCATCATAGCTGGAATTTTCTATCATCACCAACAGAATCATGCAGTTTACCTCGTTTTATCTCCTATTACACATTTCTTCATCCAAGCAGAATTAAAATATTTGTATCATCTCTTTTTTTTTGGATAAGTAAATAAATTCATTAAAAATCAAAAAGAAAAAAGCACTGCCCAAGTACACAGGCTGTATACAATAGGGAACCAAAAAAAAAAAAACCCATTTTCATTTTCTATCAAATTTTTTCTAAGAAACAACAGCAACTCATGAACAAACCCAACAAAAACTCTAAAACCCATTTTCATTTTCGATCAAATTTTCTCAAAAACCGCAGCTAAACATGAACTAACAAGAAAACGAGGAAAACATTCATAGATTGACACCGGAACCAGAAAATACTCACCGAGAAAGGATTCGAATTCCTCAATCAGCGTCGCGGAGGACACGGCTGTCTTCCTTACTCGGCGTCGCACGACACGACACGGCACGGCGAGTCTCTCTGTTTCTGTATCGAGAAAATTACAGACTAGGGGCTTTGATTTTGGGGGAGACTTTAAATCACATTTTTAAGTTTTTAATGGGTTGGGCTGGGCTTTGATTTTGGGGAAGATTTTAAATCACATTTTCTTACACAGGCTGTATACAATAGGTCATTTCTATTATTATTACAGAAGCACGTACCATAATTTTATGTGTACTCAGGGTTTTTTTTTTTTAATTTTATAGAATTTCAGTCTATTGTGTCTGTTTATGTGATTTTTGCTCTTTATCATTTTAAGAATAACTTGTATTGATTAAAAAATTCTTCCGAAGTTGTATTGAAAATCTGTGCATTTATGTTAACGATGTTTCACGAAGATCCTCAATTCCTTTTGTTATATTATCAACAGGGACGGACCCAGGATTTCAAGCTGGGGGGGTCGGAGATAAGCGAAATTTTTTTTTTTTAAATACGCATCCATATAGTATTAATAAACTATCAACCAAGACAAATACCCAAAAATCATTGTTTCTTAATATATCAAGATCAACTTTTTGAAATTGTGTTTGAGAGATATGGTTATTTTCCAGAATTGGGATATCGGCATTTTTTGGAATTGGGGAATGAATATTTCTTGGGATTGGAACATCGACATTTTCCGGAATTGGGGAATGAATATTTTCTAGAATTGGAACATCCACATTTTTTGGAATTGGAATAGCAACATTAATTGTTGGCAATCCCACGTTGACTTCAGAAGAATTTGAATATTTTCTTTTGAAAAAATCAAACATTGTAGTTGATTTTTTCATGATCTACAAATAAAATAAGAATCATATATATTATCTCACAAACGGTTGTTGTTACTAACTAAAGACAAATACTAGAATCTAGGTAATATGCATAATGCATTTAATTATAAATTTAGTATTTCTCACTTATTTTCAATTTATAAATTTATTTAATTTAGCATTATGAGTTAACAATAGGCGCAAGTGAATCACTGTTATTATCTTAAATTTGTGATGTGTGACAATTTTTTATATTATATGATTTGTTTTTTTTCTTTTGTCTTTGGTATTTGCCTTTATTTATCTTTGTCTTTGTCTTCTCTTTGTGAACTGTGAAGGCTGGGTCTCTCACTCTCTCTGTCTCACTCTCGCCTCTCCTTTTCTTTTCTTTTCTTTTTTTTCTTTTTTTCCTTCATTTCTGGCTTTTCCGTTTGGTTTTGGGGTCTTACTAATTGCTGGGTTTTCTTCTTCTTCTTTTTTTTTTTTTTTTTTTTTTTTTCTTTTTTACATATATATATATATATATTTTTTAAAGGTTTTCATGGGCTTTGAAAACTCCTGGGCTGGTCGGCTGGAATAGGGATGGTTGAGGTGAGGGGGGCCCAAGCTAAAAATCAAGGGGGGCCCGAGCTAAGCTAAAAACCAAGGGGACCCAAGCTTTTTTTTGAAAATTTTACATACTAAAAAAAAAAAATTTTGGACCCAGGGGGGGCCCGGGCCCCCTTTGCCTTCTACCTGGGTCCGTCCCTTATTATCAAGTTGTTAGTCGTGTGTTTAGACGTCTGCTTGAGTAGGATGTTTGAAAAAGTGCATTTGTTTAAAAAATAGCGTTTTTAAAAAAGTGTGCTTTTAAAAACTCAAGGTCAGTTTGGTAAAAGATTTTTAGTAACGTTGTTTAAGTGTTGTGGAAATACGTATGGAAGAAAAAGTATTATGAAAATATGTATTGTGGTGTTTAAACAACGAAAACTATTGTTTAAATATCAGTACCAAACGAGGCCTCAATTTTTAAAATCATGGTCAAATATATTAAAAAGTGATTCTATTAATTAAACATTTAGATAATGAGAAATATTATGTTTACAATATTTTTAAAATACTTTCACAACAAATTCTAAATGACAAGTTGTTATTTGCTATTACTAGTAGGCAAAAAAGTAATTTTAATAGTGAATTCATATTAAAAAGTTAAAAACTCATAACAACCTATCACTTTGGAATTGTTGTGAAAGTGTTGTGAAAATGTTATGAATGTAAAACTCCTCTTTAGATAATAGGTGCAATATACTATAATAAACTTAGAGAAATGTTATATCCATAATATTCTCACAACAAATTTTAAGTAGTAGTTTGTTATTGGCTATTACAGTTGAACAAAAAATGTAATTTAAGTTATGGATTCAAATTAGAACTAATAATAACTTACCACTTATGATTTGTTGTGAAAATGTTGTCGACATAAATTGCAGCCTATTAACCTATATATATTATATATTCAAGATGACTTTGATTATCAAACTATTACTAGCGCTTTCATTATATATATATAAACGTGTTTGTCCTGCAAAACCACGTAACCAAATAGACACTTACACTCCTCAAAAAAAAAAAAAAAAAATAGACACTTACAAATTATTATTATTATTATTATTATAAAAACGTGTTTGTCCTTTAAAACCACCCAACCAAACAGACCTTTACAAATAAACTAAGACTCTATATTTAAGCCGGTCTTGTGTCAATTTTTAGAAGTAAAAGTAATGAAAGCAAATATTTAAGTCATACTAGATGTTACTATTATTTTATGTATTTCTAGTTATTTCCATTTTTTTTTAGATAAGCAACTGGCTAATAGAGAGAGAGAGAGAGAGCAATTGAAGATGGCGAGGTCAAAAAGAAAAAAAATCAAATAAAAGTGTCAGATGAGACTAGACATAGAAATGTTGCCACCAAGGAAACCTATGGCATTTCACAATTATAGAGCAAGCAATTAGCAGACATCAACATTATAGATATGAAGGGAATATCACTACAAGAAAAAAGGTCTATTACAACGGAAAAAATCGTTGCAATAACTACAAAGTCGTTGCAATAAGATGTTATTGCAACGGCAAAAAAGTTGTTGCAAGCCGTTGTAATAAACTCCGAGGCAATAGGTTTATACAACAAAAAAATCTCGTTGCAATAAATCCTAAATATTGCAACGAACAAGTTGATGCAATAACTTCTTTATTACAACAAATAACTTTGTGGCAATATCATATTGCTTCAAAGGTTTTGTGAAAAAATGTCATAACTTATTACAACAAACAACCTTGTTGCAATAGGTTGTGTTTTTTTTTTTTTTTTTTTTTTTTTTTTTTTAAATTTGTCTATTACCCTATCTTGCAATATACACATTATAAGATAATATAAAACATTATATTTAGGAACTACAATTTAAAGATACAAATTAAATAAATGCAAAAGTCAAAGTACTCCATCAAATTGATATGTCCAAAAACACAAATATATACATAACTTGTTTAGTTTACGATCAAACACATAGTTTCAAAAGTAAATATACACAAATATATACACAACTTGTAAGAAAATTTCCCTTTAGAAAGTGATATCCATGCATGCTTCACAACCACTTCATTGACCTCCACCCTATACAATTGGAAAAAAAGGAAAGAAAAAAGAAATAAGTATAAATTGAAAAAAAAAATGTTTGCAATCTATATATGTCTCAATAGAAGCTAAAAACAAGAAAATATTTAACCAATAGACTAACATGTACCAAAAAATAAAATGGCATTCAAGATTATCAATGTTAGACTCTTACAAGATTAATATAATGCAACGCCTATATTAGAATTGAATAATAAAGAGAAAAACTTTCTGTTTGCAGTCAAACTTTTTGTTTCCAATCCCGACAAGCTTTTCCTTGGCATCTGAATTTTTCAATATCTACACTCCTAATCATTAAAACCCACTAATCCACTCTTTATAGGGGGAAAAAAAAACGTAGAAAGAGAGCCCATAACCATTAATAAGCTTTAAAACCATAAGAAGAAGAACTTGAGGACCAAATTTATAACACTCTATTACTGGTAATTTCTAAGCATAGAAATTATCACAAAAATTCCATTTAAAACCATGACATGAGCTCCAGAAAATACCTAACAATACCAACAATGAGACAAATGTAAACACAAGAGTGATCATATACAACAACAACAACAACAACAACAAGCCTTAAATTCAATTTGAACAAGTAAAACAATTCAGTCCTTCCAACTTGAATTGATTAATCCCACATGCTTGCACAGAAATAAGTTGCCAAATAGTCACACAATCAATTCACCAAAACAGTATTTTTAACTCAATCAAAACATTCCAACCTCAACAGATTGATCCCACATGCTTGCATAGAAATAAGTTGCCAAAAAGTTAGACAATCAACTCACCCAAACATAATTTTTACTCAATGAAAAGAAACTATATGAAACTACATAACCATATAAATATATATATATATATATATATATATATATATTCAACAACCACCATCAACAAAACAACCTACTTCCACATCCCACCACCAACAAAACAACCCACCAAAAATTTATATAAGATAGTTGTACCTGAGATTGGTTAGCTAGTATTGCCAGAAATTCCTCACGCATAGTCTGTCGGAGTCTTTGAAATTGTACTTCCATTTCTGCATGTTCAGCCACCCTCTTAGCGCGTTCTGCTTCAAATTTTGCTTCCATTTCTGCACGTTCAGCTACCCTCTCAGCGCGTTCTGCATCTAATTGACTCTTCATAGATTGAACTTCACTATTAAGTTCATTGCGTACATGCTCTGCAGAAGTTGGAAGCTTTGCCATGTATCCTCGACCAAGGACATATCTTGACTTGGAGCTTGACTTGGAGCCCGACATGGAGACAACTGATTGGAATATTGTATCCCGCTCACTACTGGATAATGTTCGATCTTCATTCACTTCCATTTCAGCAATTTTTTCTTTTGCTTCCTCCTATTTACAAACACAAATTTATGTTTTTAGTCAAGTGAACAGAAATATAGTTAATCTTTGAACTAAATACACACAAAAATAATATACTTACATATACATGTTTTGGAGTATCATTAGCCCATTGGCCCTTTGGACAGTAGGCCAATGCCCACATTTGAAGATCGTCAGGCTCCTTTTGTGTTTCTGGATCACGCTAAGAAAAAAAAAATACAACCATTAGCCCACATTTACAAGCATTAGCATTATATGTTTTGAGTATTGTTGTTATTTGATCTTACATTTTCAAAGCTGATTTGTGCAAATGATTTGCTACCAGTGCAGTGCATGCTCTCTCGCTTGCTTCGATTTCCAGTATTTCTATCACTTATTGTCTAAAATAAACATCTTTGTCACACACCTTATTAAGTTATTGTATAATAATACAATATATGATATCATATGCTAATAAAAACAAACCATATAATTAGATGAAAGTTTGGATCATCTACCTTAAAGTCATCTGACTCAAAATATGAGATCACATCATACCAAGCGTCCATGTTGAGCTCCTGAGGCTTATTTCGGATGACAGCCTCCCTGTCATGTTTGTATGTCTTATATGTTGCTGATAAATCAGCTCTCCATCCCCTATACCTCTCTTTGGCAATCTTGAAAATTTTACCTTGAGTATCGTCATCATCTTCTAGTCTCCACTTATTCTAATATCATTACAATATGACATACATTTACATTTGAAAATCAATAAATATATAATTATTCAGAGAGAAAAAAATATACTATTAAAAAATATTAAGTCTAGCTAATGCATAATTTTTATAAATACCAAAACTTTAGCCTTCAAGATGTTTTTATTCTCATCTGGTATTTCCTTCCAGTTCTTCACATTAAGAGGCAAATGTTGTCTTACTTGAACAACCACTGAATCAACAAAAGTGCGATAATTGATGTCGATAGGTCCACCAAACTTCCTTGAAAAAGTAATAGACAATTTCCCATCACTAGTCTCACTAGCTTTCTTAGCCACCTTTAATCCTTTAAGAGTTCCACGACCCTTTTTGGGCATAGGTGCAGAATCTATATATCATCAATAATTTCTAAATAAAAACAGATTTTTCAACAAAAAAAAAAAAAAAAATCTAAATTAAAACAAGAAAATCATTATAGACATGAATGTTATAAAATATAAAACAATATAATAACAAGATATCAAATGCTCAGTAATGTATGCTATGAAATAAAAGTGTGAAAGATCGTAAACATGAGACTCATTTGAAGTTTATATAATATTATGTGTTTATATTTATACTATCTAAAAATATATTTATATAAACCTAAGATTATATTGTGCAAGTTTGTGATTAAGTTCATACGATATCAATTTTTATTGGTAGTTTATTGATAATATAAACAGTCCAGTCATAGCTAAATTTATTTAATTTTTAACAACACAAGGATGATAAATCTAATATTTATAAATTCATAGGTAAAAACCATTCAATCTAATTAACTAAAATAATATAATTTCGACTATAATTTAGTTATTAACTATTAGAATAGATTTGTAAAGCGATCAAAATTTCAAAATGGAGTATCACCAAACAATGGGAATTACTCTATATATTGCCTTGAAATTCCTATTTATAATTTCCAATCAAGAGAAAAAAAATTCCACACCACCCAGATTAGCACTTATCCATCAAAACAAAATCTACATTTAGATGAAAAAAAACATCACACCTCTGTTATTAATTGATTGATATATTTAGCAAGACAATATTCAAGGAGGCCAACAAGATACGAGTTATTACTTGGATGTGAATGTAATTAATTTATGTATAATGAAGTATCTGTTGGTAATTTCATAATTAATTTGCTAAACTAATCCAGTTCTGTATAATGAATCTTTCATGAAAGTTTCTGCATAATGAAGTTAGCACAAGAACAATAACATTCAAAATTTCAAGTCTTTATTCTTCATTGTCAGGTTCCTAATAAATTGAACTATAATTATACCAAAAAGTGTAGAAAAAACTCAAAACAGTGGCAATGACTATACATTATCATTTGATTTGCTGGAATGTTGGAAGGAGAGGTTTGCTACACCTCTTAACAATGATATTTGGTATGCAATACCAATGTGCATTATGTGGACTATTTGGAGAGGGTAAAACAGAACTTAGGAAAATGCTTTTACGGTCCTTTTTTAAATGGATGTCTGATTTAACAGACCTTTCTAGCTCTAAATTGTGACAAGTTTATCGGTTGTTGCACCTTTTCTTGACATTGATGCCATTTAAATTAACATCCTATGAACTGGTTAGTGATTTTCTTTTTCAATAAAGTTTATTAATTTATCAAATGCCCCAAAAATCATCTTAAATATATGTGAGTAAAGGCAAAGAATCATACAGCTACATGCTTAAAAACCCACTTAAACAACCAAAATTCAAATTTAAAATAAAAACAAAGTTCACTGACCCCCTATAGTGCACTTGGATTCAACAAAACAACTACATAACTCCAAAAACATGAAAAAAAAAAATCATTTCTCACTCACTAACACATTATAAAGCATAGATCTTTGGACTGAGCACTCTACTAATCCATACATTCATCAATAAAATCTTCGAAGACTGGATTCTAAAGCAACAAAACATATATCTCTGCATGTATATTAATTTGAATATAACCTATCAATACACAGAAACCACACACAAATACAGCCCCAATTTTATAGTTAAAAAAATAAATAAATAAAGTTCATTATATCCCTACAATGCAGTTGGATTCATCAGAACAACTATATGACTCCAAAAATATGAACAAAATCTTTTCCCACTCACTAACAGTGTAAAGAATGAATCTTTGCACAGAGCATTCTATAAATTCAAACTACACATAATTTGAATTTAAAAAAATCACAAGTTTAACCTTACATTCACCAATAAACCTTCAAAAATTAGATTCCAAAATAACAACACCTATATTCTTGTATCAGGCTACTTGATTATACTTCACTGCTCAAAATCCAAAGTAAAATTTCTTTTTTTTGCTAAGTCTTCTCTAGAAACAAATTAATAAAAATTAAATTTAAAGAGAAGCAAAAGATTATACCTGCAAGTCAGAGAAATTTCTCAAACCAACCGGAATGAGAGATTGAAATTCCTCAAAGAAAACCCAGTAAAAGAGAATGAACTCCTCTGCTGCTCCTCAAATCACAATCTTCAATAATCTCTCATCTTTGCCTCCTTCAAATCTCACGTTTTTTTTTTTTTTTTTTTTTGGCCTCTCTCAAAAAACTTTTTTTTTTTTGGACAGTTTCTGGTTGTTTGCGTGAGAGAAACCAAATTCAAGCTAGTAGAGATAAACTTCAACATTGAGATACGGTATCATGGATGGAGAGAAACACGGAACTGAGAGGATATGGGGAAAACAGAATAGATGAGAAAAAACAGGGAAAATAATTCACCTTTCCCGCTTCCCAATTTTTTCTCTCAAATAAAACGTTCCCGCTACATAATATCTTGTCCCGCGAAATAATGCAACAATATCCGGCTCAACACTATTGCACTGCCTTGTTTTACTCTCAACTACTAATTAAAGGCTTGCTTTACTGTTACTCACTTATGCTTTGTGTAAAAAAATTCTTAAATATTATGGAAACCTTTTCTCTATTTAACCCATTTTTTAATTGGCACAAACCAATGTCTGCCCACTCCACTCTTGTATTTTTTTTTCTTTTATATTCACAAACGGTTGAATGGGCATAAAAAATAAAATATTGGATTGTCAATTATGCTTAGAATTTAATATTTTTTATTTCCATTATGAAAGTTATGACATAAGAAATGTATTTGAAATATAATTCTTTATATTTATTTGGATTATTTTAGTTAATTTTGCAATTTTTACTAATTTAATATATTTATTTATCTTTTAAATAATTATTATATTAATTATAACGTTATCACAGTTCGATCTCAGTTGAACCTTGGTCTGACCTTAAAAACTTTGAACATTTATCTTTTCAAGTTGTTTGAATGATCCGGGTCTGAAAACCATATTTACCACATCAACAAGTGTGAAATGTTTTGTCAAAAACTCTCGTAGCGGTGAACAGAGATGAGTATTAGTGGGCTTCTGGTGGTGCAGTGAACGAAGATATTAGTGGGCTTCTGGTGGTGATGCGGCTCACACAAAGATGCGGTAATTGACGGCAATAAACAGGAACTAGGAAGGAGGGTTCAATGGTGAAGTATGGGATAGCCATCTGTGCTTCACGTTTTAAAATCCCTTGGCTTTCATTGCCCATATATAGGGTGACAATTTTTAACCAAACCCGTTAAGCCACTCATAACCCACCTAAATCAGGTAAGTTTTGACTCAACTCAATTAAAGATTTGGGTTAAATGGGTAAGGACTCAAATGGTTAACCAATTAAATGAGTATTAATGGGAAAACCCGTTGGGTATCCAATGGGTACCAAGTTTTTTCCCCCCCAAATTTCAACTATTCTAACACCAAAACCCTTAATTCTTAAGTCCTTGACCCCTCTTTTCACGTTATTTATTTTCTTGAATTTTCTCTCTTTTTCTCACAATTTTAAATTGTAAATCCTTTTAACCCTCTCTCACGCTGAGGCCTCCATAGCCAAAGATTTGAGCTCCTCTCATTAGTTGCCGCCACTTGCCACTATCGTGATGATTTTTAAACTCTTGAAGCTCTCTTCTCTATCTCATTTTCTCTCTCCTCACAACTCCATGGCTGAAATAAGGAAGAAGCTTCTTCTCTGCTGCCACTAGTCACTGTTGTTAGCCGCTGCCGCTGGTGGAGCTACTCCCTCTTTGGTTCGATTAGACCCAAACAAACACCCTCTCTCTCTCACATTGAAAAACTTGTTTGAATCGATTTTCAAATTTCGCCGAGATCGATTGAGTTTGGGCTTTAGATGAAAAATTTCCTTTATGTTTTGTTGAAGCCTTGTTTGGTTGTTGAGAAAGCTTAGGCTTATGAAAAGAAAATAGAAGAACTGGTATGGGGAAACTAAAGAGAGATAGTAGGAAATTTCAAGTCTTTGAATTTTTTTTTGTTTTTGTTTTTGAGAACACTGTCTTTGATTTTAATAGGTTAAATGGATGGGTTTAGTATTAAATGGGTTGAGTGGATAATGAGTATTTAGTATATATCTAAATGGGTAAATAGATAATTATGTACCCGTCTCATTTATGACCCAATCTAAAACCCAACACAACCTGCCCAATTGTCACTCCTACGAGTTGAGAGAGAGGAAGAGAGAGGGGGGGGGGGGGGTAAATCAAGCGTGAATATGCTATTTTATTTAGGGCATTCTTGTCATTTATGTTTGATATTTTTAGGTATGGGCACAAATTTTGAATTTAACAAAAATATTAAAGGGAGGAGTAATTTGCCAATTACCATTCAATGATAGGGAAATATTGTTCAGTTGTATAATTTAGAGGAAAAATGCAATTAACCCTTTTTGATGATTGAAGAATTTATTCTTGATATTATTAGTAATAGTTTTCTGAATAGCAGTAAGTGCATTTCATATATCTATGTAATGTGAGAAGTCCTAATTTTATACTAGGATCCTTTGTAGCCTTATTGTCTCTTTTTTTTTTTTTTTTTTCCTACTTAATTATGGACTTGCATTTACAATCATGTTTAATAACAAAGTCATATGCAAATTGGAATGAAGAAAAAAAAGAAAAAAGAAAAAAGAAAAAAGAAAATCCATTCCTTAAGTAACAGTGAAAATTGTCACTACATGTCAATATATCGAGGAAAAAAAAAAAAATCGTTGTTAAATCTTATACCTATTGCAGTGGCTAACTGGCTATTATTGCTAAAAGAACCATAATAGTGTGAGAAAAATCTCTATTACAAGAGATGCATCTCTTATGTATTAGTAATATGCAGAATCTCTATTATATTGTGTGTGAAGCCCACGGGTGGATAGAGTTCACACAATGTGAAAAAATATTACATATAACTGATGCATAAAGAAACTTTTTTCTCACTATAGGTGATGAACAAATTTATTTTTGATTTCGTGAAGAAAACACCTTTTGCGAGCCTATATATATATATATATATATATATATATTTTTTTTTTTTCTTGCTTGCTTTCTTTTACGAGGAGATTCATGGTTCAAATTCTCCATTCCCTTGTTATTGTAACAATTGAATGATTAAAAAAAAAAAAAAAATTCATCTTCTTTTAGTTCACTCTCTTACTGGGGAGCATCATACTCAAATAGATAACACCAAGATAATCAAGGTCTTATGTGGGTTACTTAATTAAACATAACTGGTCCATGGTCCTGTTGCCATCTAAGTTTAAAAACATAGTAGTATAAAAAGCATTACCTAAAGTACAGATTTTATAATGGAAGCTGAATCAGTTTACACTTCAATTTTTGTAATACCCTTATCCCGAGCAATTGAAAGCACTAACATCTAACAACTTTCATGGTTCCGTTCCCTTAAAGTTTAAAAACATAGTACATTGCATTATGGACCGATTTTACAATGGATGCTGAATCGGAGTCCACTTTAATTTTTGTAACACCTTTGCTCCAAGCATTTGAATGGAATTTGAAAGCACTACTACTATCTAACAAGTAATAGCATCCTGTGCAAATTAGGACCTGTTTGGCCAAAAAATTTTTAGGTTATGTTTGGTAATAGTTTTTGTTTTCTATTTTCAAAAACTTGTTTTTAGAAATATAAAGAAAAAACAATTTTCTTGTATTTTTGAAATCAAAAACATGTTTTGAAATTAAAAAAAATAGTTTTTTGAAGAAAAAAAAATAGAAAATACTAAAATATGTTGTTATTAGGATTTGAACTTTAATGTTAACTCATTAAATGAGATAGATTTATTAAATTAAACGCATATTTTCATTGACTTTTGAAAATTAGAAACTGAAAACAACCTTTTGCATATTTTCAGTTTCCTTCACAAATTGAGTTTTAAGAACAGTTTTTGTTTTCTGTCCATTTTGAGTTGCTAAACAAGTTTTTTAGTTTCAAAAATAGAAAATTGTTTTTGAAAACAGAAAATAAGGAGAAAAAATAGTTACCAAACATACTTTTAGCTTTTTGTTTGTTGTCTCAGTTTATTTTGTTTTTAAAAATTTTTTTTTCCCTCAAAATTTTAAAGTCAGCTTTCAATTTTTTGTCACATATTTAATATAAAAGGTACCAAAAACTATATCTTAACACTATGCAAATAAGCTATCGAAAAACTTTACACCAAGTAAAATCTGAAGCATCAATGTAGCTTCTCTTAAACTTTTGTTTGAAGCAATTGGAAGTTCATAAATATAGCTCATAACTCTCTTTTATTGTATGATGACATAAAATCGGAGCCATAAGAGAAGCCTATTTGCTAGGACTGTGTTAGTGTGTGAGTCAAACTGGCCAGGTTGAGGGGAAAATTTTTAACCAATTCGTCATTGGTGGGTTGGAAAAATTCCAAATTGCCACCAACCTGTCAAGTTAAAAAAATGGTAGATTAGTTGAAAATTTGGTAGGTTTTAACGGTTTAGTTTTAGTTATGTGTTATATATTGAAAATAAAATTTATTTTACCATTTACAGATAAATTTACGTTGTATTTTCTCTTAAACCTATAAATTATTGAAAGAAATCACATGAAGTGATCAACTTTCCCATAGATTAAAGTATACACATTTTAAGCTATGAGTATTTTCTATTTTTTTTTCTCAAAAAAAGAAAAAGAAAAGTTATGAGTACCATATTCATGTCACTATATATGCTTACAAATATGTTGGGAATGTATTATTCATTTTCATGTTAACATATGTAAATCACGGGGTTAACAAAAATAAAAATAAAAACAAAAACTTATATATATATTTATATATATATATACACACACACATATATATAGGTGGGTTGGATCAAGTCTTGGTGATTTTAAAAAAACTCAACCTATCACCTAATCTGACCCACCATTTTAGTAGTTGAACTAGCACAACTCACTTGAAAATCAATGTCACATTTGGATGGTGTGGAGCGGTAACTGGAGAGGAGTAGATAGTTTGGATGGATTAAGGGGGTTATTGCATAGGCCGGTGCGGAGCGGTAACTGGAGAGGATTAGATAGTTTGGATGGATTAAGGGGGTTATTGCATAGGCCTACTATTTAGTATTTACCATTCTTAACAATTACACTCAAGGATAGGTCCTTTAAAATTTTAAATAATATGATATTAAATGCAATTTCAAGTTTATTAAATTCATTCCAAACAATAAAATGGATCAAACTGTAACGGAAAGCCTCAAAAACCTAGTGCAGCTTGGCCTCAATTACTTCTTCTTTTTTTCCTCTTTTGTTTTGAATTTTATATATATATATATATATATATATATATATATTTATATATTTCTTTTCGCTAAAGAATGACAAACTAGGAGAGAAAAGGGCGTGAGAGAGATTCAAACAAGCCAATGATCTTGGCTTCATGTTGTTGGGTTAGTTTGAAAGGCAATATTCTTACACACTAGACTTTCACATAAGAAGTGGGCCCCATGGTAGATACCACGTGTAGGGTCTAAGCGGAGCACTGCTTTGAGATTTTACCTTAATTTTTTCCAATTTTGGATCAGCAATTACAATCTCTGTTAAACTCTGTATATAAAGTGATCTAAAGTAAGGGAAATTATTGTGTAGTTCCGGACTACAAGGTCAGCATGCTGACCTTGTACTCCCAGCCAATAAAAGCACGCCAGCACATAATAAGTTGCTTACCTCAGCGGGATTGCTAGTGCATCATAAAAAATGATGCTCTCCTAACGTCTGCTAACGCTGTAAGTCTGTGCACATTGAAATTTCAAATTTAATTTATTTAAACAAATTCAGACAACCTGTTCCTTCATCTCTTCACTTCACCCACAAGTTCAAACGCCCACAAAGTAAAGAAGCTCCATGCCTCCATCTCCTCACCCACGAGTTCCTCTATAGCCTATAATAGACTGTCTATCCCTCTCTCATGAACGGCATCTCAAGCACCATTGGTGAGTGCAATTTTTTTTTTTTTTTTAATTTGTAGAAATTTCATATATACATTACAAGAAAATCATTATTAATGATTTGAATTGCATATCTTTGTGATTGAATATACTGTTTGGGGTTTAGGTTGTAATGTGATTTGGATTTGCAATTTTTTCCCTATTGGGTCTTGCGGTTACTGTTTTGTTTTGATATGTACTTGTACATGTAATGTGAGTTGTTTCTTAGGCACAATGAGCTAGCTCTTGGTCATTTGATACCACAATTTAGATAGATCTCATTACCCGCACCCTTGTTGTACAGACCTTGTCCAACTTTCTGAGACAGACCAATAAACACATACATAGGTTGGATCGTAAAATTTTTAGTTTCTTTGAGTGAAGTATTTGCTGGTTTTCACAACTTGGGCTCATTCTTTTTGTACTCCAATTGTTTGATAAAATGCTCCAATGAAATTTTTTTGTTTTTCATTTTATAGAATTTGGGTATAGATCTTTCATAAAACTTGTTTATTTCCATGAGAAAACATGCATTTGTTTAATCATCAAGGCTCATTCTTGGATATGTTATTGTTATCATGTAATCTCTTGAGTCATAAACATGTAACTTTGATTCATAAGTCATTTTAGTTTCTAGATCTAAGGTGCAATTTTACGAGCACTGATCAAGATTAGTGCTATGATCATGCTTTTTGTTTCTCCATTAGATGATACAGCATCTTGCAACATAGTTCGAGTAGAAAGATGCGTGGTGAGGACAACATATGGTACTTAGATTGATTTTGTGTTTTTCTTTTAGGCTTATTTTGATGTTAAAGAGGTGGTAAATATATGATTGGTGGCTTGTTATTATAGTATTTCAAAGTGTTCTTTATATATTTATGGATGTGGTCTTTTCGCCCATCCACAATTATTGCCACTTGGATGTGAGGGCCATTTAGTTAACCTCTCTTATGTTGCTTGGCATTTGATTTTGCAACAGCTAGAAGCTTCAATGGATTTTAGAGCTTCAATGGATTTTAGAGCTATGATACCAAAAAAACTTGCATAACGAAGAGATATCATACCAAGAAATGGTGGGGTATGTTGTATAACATGAGCCATAAGAGCTGGAAGTACTGAATTTTTTGTCTGTCGTTGTAATCAAGCTAAGAGCCATTGGAGCTTACAAACAAAAAATTGCAGATCTTGTAGTCAAAGTGTATTTCAATAAGACTTTTGTTACTATGGCCCTATAATCAAAGTGTACATTTAAATAAATTTTGTTCATTTTCGGATCAAATTCCTTTCTTGTCTCCTTTTCTTTTAGATCAAATTTTGATTGTAATGAAAACATCAAAATTGTTCAACTTTGCAAAGGTGTAATCTTTTTTTTTTTTTTTTTTTTTTTGGAATGAATACAATAGAAGTTATTGATTGACAAATATAATCTAGTATTGATTGACAAATGTAATCAAGTATATGTTGTAAAAGGAAATATGGAGCATTCTACATCTAGATTTCTACACTATCCCTACTGTGAGGGTTACATCTTTGCTAACACATAAGCACTTGTATTGCCTTTCTTGGGTACAAGTTCAAACTCAACACTACAACATAACTTTGCCCTATCTTTGACATCCTGTAATAGATGACCAACTAGAGGTATTGAATTTGGTTGAGTAGATTTGAATACACAGGTAGCCAAGTACGTTCGATGTTAAAATCCTATAAGTCAAGTTCTTGATAGCATGAGAGCACGTCCCAAACCCTTGAATAGCTCAGTTATAGCTGGTTCACTCTATTGCTACACACCAAAAGAGTGGAAATAAGCAAAGCACAAAATAACAAACTTGAGCAAGCCAAAATACACAAGAATCAATCCTTGAGAGGACTAAGAATCAATGATGGTAGTTGCATGGGAAAAAAAAAAAAAACTATCTTAGATAAGAGAGGAAACAAGCATTGTTACCCTTAAGAAAAACAAGACAAAGAGAGAAGCACATTGATTATTAGAGTATTCAATTATTAAAAATTAATGTAATGCAACAGTCATTTGATTACTTCTTGCTATAAGGAAAAAACTAAGAAACAGGTGGAAAATCTTCTTGCTTTAAGGAAGAGGTTGAATAAAATTAAACTCATACACCTAGCAAACAACCTAATCCTATCTTCTACACTGCAGAAAGTCTAGGAAATAAGCTATTAATAATTTCTATCTCTAACTAATGAATCCATCTCATTCAAAGCCAATAATGACAGCTCCTTCATGTTCAACTTGCTGATCATCATCCTTAGCCTATTGCTCATCCTCATCTTTAGCAAGCCGAGACTTCCACAACTCCAAGCAAGTGTCTTCCAAAATGCAAACGTCTTCCAAGTTTTTTACTAGCACCATTGCAATTTCGGGTTCAAAGTAGAGAACAACTGTAATAATAAGTCTTGCTTGTCTTCAACTATAATAAAAAATACTTTATGAACTCTTTTACTTAGTTCACTGTGGCCATTTCCCATGTCTTACTTTTGTAACTTTTCTATGTGGTTGACAACCTAATTTAAAGAAAAATAAATAAATAAAATGTATAAAGTAAGTAATCCTTGAGAACAAGAAATAAATGACACTATTGATAAAACAAGTATGCCACAAGAATTTCCAAATTCACCTCTTGGCTATATGTGTAATCTGGTTGCTTCGAATTATAAATCAATGATATCATTTGGGAAGCAGATGAATTCTATAAGGAATAAAATATAAGAACGCATTATATCAAAACAAAGCCTTGTACATATAGTTTCACATAGTATCGAATGAATGAATTGTGTTAATTTACCTGACTAAGTTGGGCTACAACATCGGTACCTTGCAACATAGATGTAAATGGTACATTTACATAGCTCATGTCCTAAATAGAAAATAGCTCGTAATTAGGTATCAAGTATAGCAATCAGATTATGACCATACATTATATATATATATATATATATACTTAATACCTGAGAATGCATTGTCCAAGGCGAGTAAGATTGACCATATAAGTTAGCACTTGTAAAGTCTGTATAAGAGTAGGAATTAGGTGGTTGACAGACTGGTGTATTAGAAACAAAATACTAAGAAAATTATAATACAATAATTATATCATGTTTATAATTTTTTTTTTTTTATCGATATGCACCATATTTACAATTTTGTATGTCTTCTTAAACGCCTATGGTACACTTGATCACAAAACTCTTATGTTTAGGCACAACAATATAACAACAAAGTTTTAATACCAAAATTTTTAATATTTATTTATTGAGATTAACTATGATAACAACAACAGTAACAACAAAATTTTATTCTTAAATTTTTTTGAGTCGATCATGGATACTCATTGAAAAAAAAAAATTATAATAATAAAAATTAACAATAAATATTGGAAAGAGCAAAAAAAAAAAAAAAAAAAAAAATACAGCAATACAATTTTATATAATTTTATTTGAGAGCAAATATATCACAAGAAATAATTAAACATTATTTCAAAACATAAATTAAATTAAAACAAGACAAAACAAAATTTACCTTTTATCACTTTCCAAGTCCATTATTTCAACCATGCTTTTACTTGAAGCCAAAAAAAAACTTGTTTGTTCTTTTGTCCGCCGCTTGTCTACTGCCAAAGAACCTGGGTTTGCTGTCAATATTCTTTATGGCTTTTAAGTTGAGAACCCTATAGCCTATATTACTATTATCACTTATTTTATTGACGTGGGCCCAAACCTTTTAACTGTGCTTTATGAGGCTTGCTGAAAATTTTGAATTTGGCTTCACGGTAACAGTCTAACAGACGTTAGGAGAGCATCAATTTTTATGATGCACTGGCAGTCCCGCTGAAGGAAGCAACTTGTTATGTGCTGGCGTGCTTTTATTGGCTGGGAATACAAGGTCAGCATGCTGATCTTGTAGTCTGAGACTACACAATAATTTTCCCTAAAGTAAAATATATACCAACTTATGTAAGATATCTTGGTGTATTCTCCTAAACTTTACCCGTATTCATTTGTAATCGAATTCAAAGCCTAGATATGTATCATAGAGAAAGTGACATCCTCAATATCCTATAAACAAAGACAATAAGTTATAATAAAAAGATAATATGGAAAAGGTACCAAATCAAGTTGCAAACCATAAAACCCACTTGGTAATATTCTAAAAACTTTGATACGAATTCGGTTCACTATAAAAGCAATTCAAGGATTAGTTTCATTACCACATAGTTTTATAAGTTGTCCAACATTTGGTTTTGGTGGCTGCTTAAGTAATGGCTGACAGTTCGATTGCCAGGCTCGAGGCACAGGTGGAGATAAAGGCAGAAGTAGAAAAGTACTATGGCTTCTTTAGGAACAATATGCATCGTTTGGTTCAAATGTTCCCCAAAAACATTAAGAGCTTTCAAATACAAGAAGGAGATGAGGTCAGGGCTGGCTGTCTGACCCATTGGAAATATGACCTCGGTAAATTACAATTATTTATACCTTTCTATTAATTATTTTTAATTGAAATTTGGCTAGATATGGCAATATACAGTAGTGTCAACAATCAAGTCTAGTCTCAAATTTTTGGGGTTTTGCTATAACTTAACATATTAGTGAGAGTAAATCACACACTTTGGCGTCACAACTTTGTCATAACTTTGATATGGTAGGTTGGGGTGGTGGAGAATAAAGTGGTGGATCTATATGAAAGTGACAGGCAGCAAGTCATAGTCTACCACATATGATAGTTGTGGAAAATGATGCGGTAAAAGGTGTGATCCTAAAATTACTCGTTCTTTTTTAGCTATTCTATATTAAATCTAAAGTCATATTTTCAGTTATTTTCTTAATTTAGCTGTCATGTTTTTACTATTTTTCTACAAATTTCTACTAATGTTATTTTGGGTCTTTCATTACCTATTTTTCATTGCCTCAACTTGAATAGGCACACTCTTTCTTATTGGTGCATTAACCATTCTCCTTTGAACATAACCAAACTATCTTAAGTAGCTTTTCATTATCTTTTCATTAATAGGAGCCATTCTAATTATGATCTCATCTTTAAGCGATTTTTCTAATTTTGAATCTTATATTTTTGTGTACTTACATTTATTCATCTTAATATTTTTATTTCAATTAAACTCATTTTATAAGTATGTTGCTTCTTAATAGCCTAACATTCTGTACCATAAAGCATAACTGGTATTATGTTTTATAAAATTTCTCTTTAAGTTAATAGGTAATCTACTATCACATAATATTCTTGTTGTACTTCTCTACTTCATCTTCTTTGCTCTTATCCTATAATTTATATTTTCTTCACTCTTTCGCTCCTTATTTGTCATTAATCTAAGATATTGAAAGCAGTTAGATGGGGATTATAAATTTATACATAGTAAAAAGGGGAACGCTCCATCTGTTATGTTGCTAAGAATTTGGGACTAATACATGAAGGGAAATATTTTATTTTGATCCCTTCATAATTAATTATGGAACTTTCTAGTATAGGAAGTGAAGGGATGAGGTGAATCTGTTCAATACTTCAGGAGATTTACTTATCCCCTCACATGATTAATGCATCCTGCAAAGTTCCTATATATTCTAGACACCACAAGTCGAAAGAATCAATTTTATCTAAGTGAAAAGGAAATTACTAAAGGATTATGGAATAAATTCTCCACTTTTGATACTTTGGTTTTATCACGAGGAGTCGAGGACTATAAAATGGTAGTGTGATGGTTGTTGAAGTTCATTCCACTTCATAAAAAATTGCGTTAAAAGAAAAAGCAACATAGAAATTGTACTAGCATGTAGACACAAAAGAATTTTAGGCTCTCACCATCCTCTCTCTACTAAATGATTGTAAAATTTATTTATGAATAAGTCTTATGTGAAATGCATAGATTTTTTTTTTCATCGCTTTTCTCTGTACTGTTACTGTCTAGAATAATGAATTGAAGATAGACAAATGCTTCAAATTGGAAAGATTTCCTAAATTTGAATGATTTGACAATATTAAAAACCTTAGAACCTAATATGAAATAAGCTATAAACCCTAGACTTTTTAAGTTATTTCCCAAAGAAATAAGTATTTCCTCACCCAACTTTCTGTGTCTGTATCTGCTATTAATTAAGTCTTTTTTTTTTTTTTTTTGGTGGGGAATTTGTGTCAGGGACTCCCATGACAGCGAAAATAAAAATCGAAGACATTGACGATGGAGATATGTCAATCACTTTTAATGTCATTCAAGGGGATGTGTTGAGGATTTACAAGAGTTTTAAGGCAAAAATTCAGGTTCTCAAAGTGCACCAGGGTGCTGGCTCTGTGGAGTGGACTTTGGAATTTGAGAAGGCTAATGTTAATGCCCCTGATCCAGAAGAATATGTGGACTTTGCAGTTAAGATGTCCAAAGGACTGGATGCTTTCCTTTGCAAAAACTGATATTAGTCCTTGCATGTAATAATTTCAGCATATGCTGATCCTAGCTACTATTTACGACTTTGCATGATTAAGTACTAGCAGAAATTGCAATGTGATGAAGCATAAGTTCGTCAGTCAGAGTGGGCAGATGGAATGAATCCCCAACTTGCGTAAATGTACCTCCAAAGATGGTCACCGGTGTGGTGCCTGCCACAACGTCTCCGATGCCAAAGTCAGTATAAGGGAACCCTTTGTAAGTTCAAACAGAATTGTAGAATAACAGTAAAATTATCTGAGTATTTCCTTGTACCTTGTGTTGATGTTGTGAGGGCCTTATATATGTTTTTACAGCTCCTAGCCGTTGGGGTAGTTATGGTGGCTTTGATGTCCCTCTTGGTAACGTTTTATGCATTGAAATGTGGCTTCAATGTGCTTCAACGGTTCATACAGCTGGCTTTGTAACCGCTCCGGGTATAATTGGCCGCATTGAATGGCCTGGTTGCATTCGTCAATGACGTGGGTGTTTGTTTAGCTCCTCTGAGGATGTCTATGTCTGTACCGCTGAGATCGTCTCTGGGAGATGAATTCGTCAGTCCCGTCACAATGAATGTTGTATCTTATTATCTGATGAAGCATCTAGCTATCTATATATTGTACATCAAAATGAAAAGAGATAGCTATTGTCCATTTATGCTTAATGTATGAGTTCTTTTAGATTGCTTTTGTTTCATTATCTGTCCCTTTACGGCTATACAATTGTTGGAGTTTGGTCTTTATGGTTAATAGGCAGGACAAACACTAGACATGCATTGACATTCAAAAGACAGTATTGATAGGGAAGTGTTTATACCCATAAGGATAATAACGTGACACATATTATAAATTTTATTATATAAATCTTACAAATTGATGTGTTAACTTTTAAACATGAAACAAAAAAAAAAAAAAAATTGTATATTATATTATTGACATGGCACTAATCATATTCAATGTCACATCCCTTTGTTTTGTAATAAA
Source organism: Notholithocarpus densiflorus (assembly GCA_030021035.2). Taxonomy (NCBI): domain Eukaryota; kingdom Viridiplantae; phylum Streptophyta; class Magnoliopsida; order Fagales; family Fagaceae; genus Notholithocarpus; species Notholithocarpus densiflorus. Next base: position 208,763 of record JARYZH020000366.1, read on the forward strand.
ATAAAATTTTTTTTTTTTGTTATTTAATGATTTTTTTTTCTTTAGTTAGTCTATTCTAAAATCTTTAGAAGTAATGGCTATTTCTTAAGAAATTTTTTTGGCAACAAATTAGTTTTGATGTTAACTACTACAACTCCATTTAATATCTTCTTATTATATGTGAATTTTGACAAATCTACCATTAGATTACATTTTCTTCTTATATTTTTCATGCTTGCAAAATTTTTGAAGATCAATAGTCATGTTATTAATCAAGTATTTGAATTTTAATTTTTTGCAAGTCTAAAATTATGCCTTAAAAATATGTTTATAGATTGAATAATAAATAACATCCGATTAGCATAAAATTTGACATGCGTGTAAAGAATATAAAGAACATGTAATCCAACTATTATATTTCAAAACACATAGTTATGTTAATTTTTTTAAGTGAGAGTTGTAGCCAACTTTGTCCATTTCTTAAACCAAGCCAGAAAGACCTACAACAAAACTTAAGACCTATGTTACAAATATTGTTTTGGTAGTTGTTCTAGTTTGTCTATGGCAACAAAATATTAAATTTTGGCATTAGTATGCATTGGTAATACAATTTCGAAATTACTATTATATATATATATATATGGATTTAAAACAAAAAAATCTAAATGGTTAAATAATGATTGTCCTAAGCACGGGCCCGTTAACCGAACCCTTAAAAAATGTGTAGAATTCTAGATTTATATTTCTAATATTCTTCAAATTATATAAAACTTTGGTTTATAACAAAAGCCTAGGGTTTGAAACTGAAAAGTCAAAAGATGGAGGAGAAAAACAAGACAGTGGAAGTTTTAGGGTTTTATTACGGTACAAGAATATTAGATTTTTTAATTAATTTTAAAAAAAATTTAATTGTTTATTTTTTAATTTTAAAAAATAATTATTTTGGGTAAAAGATGGGATTTATATTGAAATGCCGTGCAAAAAAGAAAGAATGAAAAAGGGATAAACACTTGAATAGAAGAAGACTGCCTTAATTTGTTTAATTGCTCCCCTTGGCTAATGGCTCCGCCTCTGAATAGGAGAGAATGAAAGATACAAACTCATAGGGAAAATCACAGAGAGAGACAAAAGACACCAGTATTTATACCTAGAGAATTCTTTTTAAACTTTAGTGAAAAAATCAGGTTGCACAAGTCAGTCGGTACTTTTCACAATGATTATTGTAGGGGTGGGCTTTAGCTCTTAGGTCCAAAAGATGAATGGACTAAGGCCCAAAGAGCCCAGTATAATAAATTTATAGAGAGTGGGCTAAAAAGTTAGGCTTCAACGAAGTGGACGACACCCTTAATGGGCTAAGGATGGTAAGAGAGCAAGGAAAAGCAATAAATAGACAAATGTGATGCACATAAATTCTTCCTTGGCAATGTCCGAGGAGAGTAGTTCTTGAATATATTTCTCTTAACTTTTATTGCAGTTACTTTTCTTAATACTATAGTGTTATCTCTATAGATTTTGTGTCCCCTGCCCTTTGGAGGGCCTCTCACATTATATAGCTCTCTTCAGGTGATCTTAGATCTCCATTTGTTGATTGTCCAGTCCACCACTCGAGTGCTTGTCCCATCAGACACCTTCCCAAACCCCTTGTGAGTTGCGGTGGCCAAGACAACACTATTCAGGGGTCTTCTCCACATAAATGCAGCCATAAGGTTTGGTGGGATGTATTGAATGTGGAGGCAGCCACCATCCTTCCAGTCATGTCAGGGCTACCCCCCTCCGAAGCTCTTTTTCAATAGCAGGACCTCTTCTAACAATGTGCCGCTGACGTGGCCTTACTATTTGAGCGTGTGTCCTCCTTGGCACGATAAGGGGCTCCTCGACCATGGATACGACACGTGGCACAAGTACTTTATCTGAATTCTTGTGCCCCACAATAGCCCCTCAAAACTCTGGGTTTTTTTTTTTTTTTTTTTTCTCGAGGAGCAAAATGGGTTTTTGACTTTGGCATACTAATCATGCACATTTCTTTGACTTCCACACATGAAAGCGCCACTTTGCGTGTCCCACAACTGTTCTGGCGCTTCGGAGTCCGCAACGTCTCATTAAATGCTCCAGGCGGTGCTTTGTTCCCCACATTTTGTGGTGAGATGGAGATCCTACGACAGACATTTCTCCTCAAATTTTGGGCGGGATAACTCCCACCCAGTTCTGCCCCCTATATAAGGCGCCTGGGGGAGTCATTTTCCCCACTTTGCAAATCTTCAAGCTCTCCAGACTTCCTCAACTCTCAAACCTTCAAAGCTTTCCAAACTTCTAAGTCTTCCAGATCTTTTTTAACAAAAAGTTTTTAAACCTTTAAGAAGTTCAGGAAGTCACCCTCGTGCTTATTCTTGTAAGTTCCTTCTCTTTTAGGTTCTTTTCTCCTTGGCCAGCCTCCTCGGCCTTCTGTTCTTTATTTCCTTTCCTTAAAAGTTTATTTCACTTCACCTTAGCCTGCTTAGATGGGTAGGTTCGCTCACCTCGTAGACTCTCCCGCCGGTATGGAGGGATTTAGGGCTAAGTACCACATTCCATAGGGAGTAGCACTGCGGTACTGTGCTCCAGATCAGGTGCTTACCCATAGGAATGAGGGGGAGGTGGTCATTCCCATGATCGCCTTCATAGAAGGGGGGATGACATTTCCTATGGGTAGGGTAACCAGAGATTATTTAATCGCCCATAGGCTATGCCCCCACTAGTGTGCGCCCAACCACTTCAGGATTCTGGGTAGCGTAGATACTCTTAACGAGCATATGGGGCTAAACCTCACCTGGTACGATGTTGTTTGGATGTACGAATGCCACCTGCTTGGAGATGCAGGGTATTATCTTAAGTCTAGATCCTCGATTGTCAGGCTCGTCTTGTGCCTCCCCAAATCCAATAAGGGTATAAAGGATGACTTCCTGATAACCTCGGGTGAATGGCACGACGGTCTTCACTGCTTAGTTCGGGAGGGAAAGCCAGGTGGGGTACCTTAGGTTTAGGTCTCATTTTTTTTTTTTCATTTTTTTTTAAAACACGGGCATTAGCTTTGTGATTTCACCGTTTTCTTCTTTCTTTTAGTATTCTGTTTACTTCTGATGGATGGCTTTGTTATCCTGACCGTGGTTTTGCTTCTCGGATGTTTTTGCAGATAAAAGACATGTAGCTCCCAGCCTCAACCTTGTCAACGTCGCAGGCCTTAATAAGATGCTGAGGTCTGAAGTGTTTGTGAGTGAAGACAGGCAATTGCGAGCTATCCACCTCATCCTTGACTTTGAGCCCTTGTCGGATAAATTCCAGGACGTGGGCCACGCGATAAAAGCAGGCGATTCTCGGCTAGCCCGGATAGATGTCTCAGTGCCCGATTTTCTAGCTTGAGAAGATCTCCCACCAATTGAGCTACCCTTCCATCGTTCCCCCCGTGAGGTAGCAGTTCCAAAGGAAGAGACAGCCTCCTTGCACCTGTCACTTGAGGCCAAGATAGACCAATTCCACCTCGAAGAAAAGGGAGAAAAGCCAGGAGAACTGGTGGTTTGAGTCTTGGACTCAGAAGACGAGCTCGACAGGTTTTCCAGTGTTCACACCCCTGGTCTCGTCATCGCACGCGTAGACGATAGCTCCAAGGACGCAGAGGAGATGACCTTGAACAGGAAAAAAGGCCTAAAAGAGCTCCTCGCGAAGAGGAATAAGGGCACCTTAGGGTCCCAACCTTTGCTCGCTCTCCCCCTTCCTTCTCCTTCTACTGTCGGCCTGCTCCCCATCCCCAACTTAAAGAAAAAATGGAAGGAGAAGGAGATAGTCGAGGAGGGGGAAGTGGTCCCCTAAAAGGAGTCAAAGCAGTAGAAAATGGCCAAAGACAAAGGGCGGGCCTCCTCGGTGGAAAGTAAGGAGGCCGAGCACTCGGCCGACGTGCCCCATCCAACTTGGAATCCCGGGTTGGAGTTGGATGGCGCGGTGGTACCCTGAAGCTCCTCCATCAGGGAGTTCCAGAGAGGCCACGCCCATTACATGGCCAAGGCTCTAGAGCATCCTCTTTTGCTGCCCAAGGACATGGACGCTTTGAAACGCATGAGGTAGCCGAACCTCTTCTTGTCCCTGAAGAGGGATCTAGCCCTGGTAAGTTCCTTGGCATGCTTCACTAAGAGTGTTTTCCTTTCTTCTCTTTTTATTTTTTATTTATTATTATTATTTTTTTAACGTACTCCTCCATTGTTTATGTGCAGGCTATCCAGGAGGTTTTTGTGGTCGATGAGTGGGTCAAGGATGCCCGAAATGAGGCTAGGGTTGAGGCCAACCTTCGCGCTGAGGCTAACAAGGCCTTGGGAGCCGCCAAACAAGAGAACCAAGAGCTCGCCACTAAGCTGACTGCGGAGGAGAGGGCACAGAAGAGCACTGAGGCCGGTCTGAAAAATGCCCAGGACCAGGCTGAGGATCAGCGCAAAAAGCTCTATCATACCAAGATAGAGTTGGCCATAGAGAAACAATGAGTCTTGGAGCTGAAGGCAGAGCTGCAGAAGGCTAAGGAAGCTGCTTAGATGGCCAAGGGAGCTGCAGAGGCCTTGGAGCAGACATCCTATGACCGTGGGGTGTAAGAAATTGAGATCCAACTGGCAGAGGAGCTGGCGGAGGTTTTCCGGGACTATTGCAAGGAAGTATGGACAGAGGCGCTCAACCGGGCAGGAGTCCCTGCTGCCTTCGAGTGGAGGAACGCTGAGAACATCTTCTACCCCGAGGACTTCTGCGAAGTTCTAGCTATGCTCCACCACCCAGGCCTCTCTTCCTCCTTCTGAAGTTTCCAAAGGGTCTGGTAAGGCTGGAGACCAAGGTCAGGAGGTTGAGGCGGCCAAGGGCAAGGAGGGCTGGCCAGGATGGTCCTCGACTCGAGGACAAGGGCAAGGGTAAGGAGGTCAAGCCCCTGCCAGAGGCCAAGGGTACATAGGCTGCTCTCACGGTCAAGGATGCCGTTTCTAAGGCCAAGGATACTGAGTCCAAGTCCAAGGCAGCTGATCTCAAGGATGACCCTCCCCAAGCCAAGGCGTAGTTTTAGGATCCTTTTTTTTTTTTTTTACTCCACTTTTTTTTGTACCTTTCCTTTTGTTGTGGCGGTTTGCCACTGTGTATAATGTACCCCTCTTTTGTTCAATGAAAACATATCAATTTTTGCTTTATGGATCTTTATTTTCCTTGCAATATTTATCTATGGTTGGTGTAGTTATCGTTTTGCCCTCTGATGAGACTTGAGATTAAGGATGCCTTTAAGGGTGAATACCCAGACTTTAACAAAAGCTAACAGTAATGAATTGTTGCTAATTCAAATGAATTAAATGCACACAAACAGTGAGAAAAATGGCTATGTGCTGGTACTGACAATTGTGCAATCAATAGGGGGGGGTTTAAGTTTTTTAGAGAAAAACATAACACTTAGAGAAATAATGGGGAGTGCTAATTTATCCAAGGCATGTGGTCTGGGGAGCCAAGCATAACCAAGGTTCTGTTTAACATTTAGAAATAATGTGAAGTATTAATTTACCCAAGGCATGTGGTTCGAGGAGCCAGACATAACCAATGTTCTGTTTAATACTTAGAGAAATAATGGAGAGTGTTAATTTACCCAAGACATGTGGTCTGAGGAGCCAGGCATAACCAAGGTTCTGTTTAACAATTAGAAATAATGTGAAGTATTAATTTACCTAAGACATGTGGTCCGAGGAGCCAGACATAATCAAGGTTTTGTTTAATACTTAGAGAAATAATGGAGACTGTTAATTTACCCAAGGCATGTGGTTTGAGGAGCCAGGCATAACCAAGGTTCTGTTTAACACTTAGAAATAATGTGAAATATTAATTTACTCAAGGCATGTGGTCTGAGGAGCCAGGCATAACCAAGATTCTGTTTAATACTTAGAATAATAATAGAGAGTGTTAATTTACCCAAGACATGTGGTTTGAGGAGCCAGGCATAACCAAAGTTATGTTTAACACTTAGAAGTAATGTGAAGTATTAATTTACCCAAGGCATGTGGTCTGAGGAGCCAAGCATAACCAAAGTTCTATTTAATACTTAGAGAAATAATGGAGAGTGTTAATTTACCCAGGGCATGTGGTCTGAGAAGCCAGGCATAACCAAGGTTTTGTTTAACACTTAGAAATAATGTGAAGTATTAATTTACCCAAGGCATGTGGTCCGAGGAGTCAGGCATAACCAAGGTTTTGTTTAATATTTAGAGAAATAATGAAGAGTGTTAATTTACTCAAGGCATGTGGTCAGAGGAGCCAGACATAACCAAGGTTCTGTTTTACACTTAGAAATAATGTGAAGTATTAATTTACCCAAGGCATGTGGTCTGAGGAGCCAGGCATAACCAAGGTTCTGTTTAATACTTAGAGAAATAATGGGGAGTGCTAATTTACCCAAGGCATGTGGTCTGAGGAGCCAGACATAACCAAGGTTCTGTTTAACACTTAGAAATAATGTGAAGTATTAATTTACCCAAGGCATGTGATCCGAGGAGCTAGGCATAACCAAGGTTCTGTTTAATATTCAAACAAGCAATAGACGCAACACATAATGTTAGAAATGAAAACATGGCAGAGTTGCCTTTTATTAATAATAGTACCTTTGTAGGTTATTTACATCCCAAGGCTGCGGCACAACTTTTTCGTCTAGATCTTCTAGGAAGTATGCTCATACGCCTGCTACCGAGGTGATACGGTACGGCCCTTCCCAATTGGGTCCTAACTTTCCCCATGTTGGGTTTTTTGAAGTGCCCATCACCTTCCTCAATACTAAGTCTCCTGGGTTCAACGGTCTTAACTTCACATCGGAGTCATACATTTGTTTGAGTTTTTGCTGGTAATATGCTAATTGAACCATGGCGTTTTCTCTCCGCTTCTCAACTAGGTCCAGGCTCTTTTCTAGTAGGTTGTCATTGCTGTCTAGAGTGAATAAGCTAGTTCTCAACGTTGGGAATACAGTCTCTAGAAAAATCATAGCCTCTGCCCCATAGGTCATTGAAAAGGGGGTCTCCCCCGTCGACCTACGAGGGGTAGTCCGATATGTCCAGAGGACATGTGGAAGCTCGTCCACCCATCTGCCCTTTGCATCATCCAACTGTTTCTTGAGTCCATTCACTATAATCTTATTGACAGCCTCGGCTTGCCCATTCTCCTGGGGGTAGGCTGGAGTGGAATACCTATTCGTGATATCCATATCACAGCAGTACCTTCTGAAAGCCTTACTATCAAACTGAAGTATGTTGTCTGAGATGAGGGTATGGGGGATCCCAAACCGAGTGACAATGTTCTTCCACACAAACTTTTTGGCATCCACGTCCCTGATGTTTGCCAGTGGCTCAGCTTCAACCCATTTGGTAAAGTAATCAGTGCCAACCAAAAGCCATCTCCTGTTTCCTGCTGCTTTAGGGAAGGGTCTCACAATGTCCAAGCCCTACTGAACAAAAGGCAAGGGCTAGACAGAGGGTTAAGAATGCCCCCGGGCTGATGGATGTTAGGAGCAAATCTCTGACATTGGTCACACTTCTTCATGTACTCTTGTGCCTCTCTTTGCATATTAGGCCACCAATATCCCCAAGTAAGGGCCCGGTGAGATAAGGATCTGCCTCCTATATGGCTCCCACAAATTCCTTCGTGCAACTCTTCCAGGAGTAGCTCCACAGCTTTGGGGTGAATGCACAGCAAATATGGATTTAAAAAAGAGCGCTTATACAGCTTTTGGTCTTCGGACAGCCAAAATCGAGGAGCCTTTCTCTGCACCTTGTCAGCCTCCCCCTTATCCTCGGCAAGATGTTATCCTTAAGGAATAGGACAATACGATCCATCCAACTAGGCCCCACCCTTAGTTGATGAATCTGGACCTTCTCCTTCTTTACCTCGGTAAGGCTGCATAGATCCTCGACCAAGATGACCCGAGGTAGGCTCTGCGCTGAGGATGTCGCAAGAGTGGCAAGGGAATCAGCATGTGTTTTCCTGCTTCTAAGGATTTGGTGCAAGGAAAAAGAGTCAAATCCTTACTGTAAATGCCTAGCCTGGTTTAGATACTCCTGCATTCTCACATCCCTGGCTTCCAGTTCTCCCTTTACTTGGCCTACGACCAACCTCGAATCTGAGAACATCTTCACTGTCCTTCCTCCCATTTTTTGAACCATGGCCCTCCCCACCAACAAAGTCTTGTACTCAGCTTCATTATTTGTGGCCGAGAAGCCCAGTTTTAAGGATTTCTCAATGATGATCCTTTTAGGAGATACCACAACTAGCCCCACTCCTGATCCCTTCTGGTTTTCCGCGCCATCAACATACACCTTCCAAGGTAGAGATTCCTGTAAAGAGATCATCCCAACTGATTTTCCATCCATGCTCGGCCCCTCGCCATTTTCTTCGAATGATGGCTCAGCAAACTCAGCCGTTAAATCGGTGAGGACCTGGCCCTTTATAGAGGTGCGAGGCATGTATTTAATATCGAAGACTCCTAAGATCGTTACCCATTTTGCAACCCTTCCCGTGTAGTCAGCTTTCCTAAGTAGTGATTGGAAAAGGAGTTGGGTTAGAACCACAACAGTATGAGCCTGGAAGTAATGCAGGAGCTTCCGCGTAGCATGCACTACTGCCAAGATAGCCCTCTCCAGTGGTAAGTAACGAACCTTTGCCTCATGTAATGACTTGCTCACGTAATAGACCGGTCTCTGCACCCCATTCTCATCTCGCACCAGTACCAGACTCACCGCATGTGAGGCTACAACAATGCAAGCGAACAAAACCTCATCCGCCTCAAGCTTGGACATAATAGGTGGCCGAGAAAGATATTCCTTTAGTTGTTGGAAGGCCGAGGAACACTCCTCTGTCCATTTGAATCCCTTCCACTTATGCAACAGCTGGAAGAAAGGCCTGCACTTGTCCGCTAATCGAGAAATGAATCAATTCAAAGCGGCAGTCATTCCTGTTAACTTTTGGACCTCTTTAGGATTCTGAGGGGGCTGTAGATTGTGGATTGCTCTAATTTGATCTGGGTCGACCTCAATTCCGCTGTAGGTAACCATATAACCCAGAAACTTGCCAAAGCCCACTCTAAAAGAGCACTTAGCGGCATTGAGGCGCAGTTTGGGTCTCCTCAGTATCTTGAAAATATTCTTGAGATTATTTATGTGATCGGACTCCACCTCACTCTTTACCACCATATCGTCTATGTAGACCTCAATGTTCTTTTCCAATTGTGGTTTGAACATTCTGGTCACTATTCTCTGATAAGTAGACCTCGCATTCTTCAGCCCAAAAGGCATCACTTTGTAATGATAATTCCCTGTGGGTGTAACGAAAGAAGTCTTCTCCTGATCACCTCGAGCCAAGGGTATCTGGTGGTATCCCTGGAAAGCATCTAAGAAGCTCATCTAAGGATGGCCCGCGGTTGCATCCACCAGCTAATCTATCAGAGGCAGGGGGAAAGGATCCTTTGGGTAAGCCTTATTTAAGTCCGTGAAGTCTACACACACCCGTCATTTCCCACTTTTCTTCTTCACCACCACCGTGTTAGCTAATCACTCAAGGTAAAACACTTCCTTTATGGCCCCAGCCCGCTTAAGTTCGAGCACTTCTTCCTTGACAGCATCAAAATGTTCTTTGGATGAGCGTCGAGGTGGTTGCTTTTTGGAGAGGACAAATGGATTGACATTTAAAAGGTGACAAATGAAGTTCGGATCCACCTCGGGGCCTCGTAAGCACTCCATGAAAATATGTCAATATTTTTCTGAGAAAACCTATTAGCTCTTCCTTCTCCCGAGGAGGCAGCTAAACTTCGACCTGGAAGAATTTCTCCTCCTAATAACAATTTTCTCTAGTTGCTCACACTTAGCCCCTTCTGCCGCTGCCCCCGAAGATAACTTTGGCACCCTTGATTGCTATAGGTCCCTTGCCGCGAAGGCCGAGGACTCACCCCTAGTCTTATGTCTAATTGCGGCCACCATGAATTGTCTGGCCATGGATTGGCTTCCCACTAGTTCCTCAACCCGTCCTCCAAACGGATGTTTCACCTTCAGGTGCAGGGTGGAAGGCACAGGCCCCATGGTGTGAAGCCAAGGCCTTGCCACAATGGCAGTGTAGGGGGAATAGGCTTCTACCACGATAAAGTTCACTTCCATAACCTCTGTCCCTGTCTGAACGGGTAGTCGGATTTAGCCTTTTAGGAAGACAATCTTGCCGTCAAACCCTATTAGAGGGGAATCGTAGTGTGTCAGGTCCTCGGACCTCAGCTTCAGTCCCTTAAATAGGTCAGGGTACATGATCTCCGCGTTGCTGCCTTGATCCATTAGCACCCTCTTCACATCATACCCTCCTATCTTGAGGGTAACTACTAGGGCATCATAGTGTGGCTGCAAGGTCCCCACTTTGTCTTCGTCGGAAAAGCTCAATGCTGGTTGGACCTCCACTCTACTCCTTTTCAAATCAGGGGACGAGCCATCTGCAGGTGGCCGAGCCAATGACATCACCCTGGATGGCTGAGAACCAGTCCTTCCCAAGGTAACCAAGATGACGCTGATTGTACCCAAAGGCGGCCTTGTGGAAGCGTCTATCTGAGCCCTTGACCCTGCCTAACCGTCCTGTCCGTTGGGCTGATGCAGGAATTGCTTCAACTTTCCCGCCTTAACTAATTGCTCTAAGTGGCTCCACAAAGTCATGCAATCCTCGGTAGTGTGCCTTCGTTCCTGGTGGTACTAGCAATGAAGATTTTGGTTGCGCTTCGCGGGGTTTCCCCCCATCCTGTTTGGCCATTGAAAATATGGATTGTTCTTGATTTTTTCCAAGATTTGGTGTACTGGCTCTCGGAACACAGTACTAACTACCTGAGTAGTAGTTGATCTAGAGTGTCCGACCTAAGATCTCTTCTGTCTTAAGGGACCACCTTAGCCTTCCCCTTTCCCTGTTGCTGGTCCTCCTTGACCCGCTTATACTTATCAATGTGATCCATGAGCCTACGCACACTTTTGACCGGTTTCCTGGTCAAATAATTTCTCAGAATATGCTCCGCTGGCAGGCCGACCTTGAAGGTTTTTATAGCCACGTCATCAAAGTCCTCATCTATCTCGTTGAACATCTTCCAGTACCTGTTGGAGTACGTTTTCAAGGTCTCCCCCTCCCGCATTGCCATGGACATCAAAGAGTTCAAGGCCGAGGAACCTTACTGTAAGTCACAAAACAGGCCCCAAACGCCCGACTAAGCTCTTTAAAGGAGTTGATAGAGCCTTCCTTCAAGCCGTCAAACCACCTTATCGCCACAGGCCCCAAGTTGGATGGGAACACCTTGCACATTAGGGCCTCGCTCTTGGAGTGCACAACCATTCTCTGATTAAAGTGGCTTACATGCTCCACGAGATCCGTCCTTCCATTGTATATGGTGAAAGTTGGATGAGTAAAACGCCGGTGAGTTTTCCCCTTTTGATTCTACACGTAAACGGTGATTTGGAGATTTGGTTAAGTGCCCTGCTCATAGTGTCATTGCCCAGACCTTTGTATGGTGGACTCTTACTCCTCCGCTCGTAGTGACGGTCTTTGTCGTACGAAAAAGACTCACTAAGAGGAGTTCTAGACCTAGGCCTGTAGCTACTATCCTCTTTGTCCTCAGAGGAAGGGTCAGAATATGAGGGAGTCATTCTTCATTGCTCGCGACACAGCCTCCTGTGAAGACGGTCAATCTCCAGCTGCAAGCTTCTGGTATTCTCCTCGTGGGAGATATGACTCCCCCCTCGAGACTGGCTCCTGCTAGTATGCGTGGTGTGCACACTAACCTCACAGTCCCTCCTCCACTCAAGGTTGAGGAATCGATCCTAATGTTGGGAGCCGATAGACTCCTCCCGGTCCTGCCCTGATCCTGCTATGGTTGGACGTCGAACTCACTGAAGCTTAAGCTTTCCCATAGACGGCGCCAATTGTAGGGGCGGGCTTTAGCTCTTAGGTCCAAAAGATGAATGGACTAAGGCCTAAAGAGCCAAGTACAATAAATTTGTAGAGTGTGGGCTAAAAAGCTAGGTTTCAACAAAGTGGACGATGCCCTTAATGGGCTAAGGATGGTAAGAGAGCAAGGAAAAGTAATAAATAGACAAATGTGATGCACATAAATTCTTCCTCGGCAATGTCCGAGGAGAGTAGTTCTTGAATATATTTCTCTTAGCTTTTATTACAGTTACTTTTCTTAATACTACATTGTTTTCTCTACAGATTTTGTGTTCCCTGCCCTTTGGAGGGTCTCTCACATTATATAGCTCCCTTCAGGCAATCTTAGCCCTCCATTTGTTGACCAGTCCACCACTTGAGTGCTTGTCCCATCAGATACCTTTCCAAACCCCTTGTGAGTTGCGGCGGCCAAGGTAGCACTGTTCAGGGGTCTTCTCCACATAAATGCAGCCAGGAGGTTTGGTGGGATGCATTGAATGTGGAGGCAGCCACCATCCCTCCAGTCATGTCTGGGCTAACCCCCCCTCTGAAGCTCTTTCTCAATAGCAGGACCTCCTTTGACAATGTGCCACTGACGTGGCCTTACTGTCCAAGTGTGTGTCCTCCTCGGCACGATAAGGGGCTTCTCAGCCATGGATACGACACGTGGTACAGGTACCTTATCTGAATTCTTGTGCCCCACAATTATTATTATTATTATTATTTTTTCAGTTACAAGGCTCCTCACTTTTATAGAGGAAAAGGAGGAGATGAGAAATGTACAATTAATATAGATGTTCAAATTCTGTAGGTCGTGGACACTGAATGTTTCATTATTTCAATGTACTTTGTGTGTGCATGGTTCTACGTCGTGTGGCATTATCATTTTTGGCTGTGTCTCGAATGCATGTCGTATTAGACTGATTATTGGGAGAGGATCGAACAGATAGGCTGCTTTGGATTCTCTACTATGGGAGTATATATAGTACATTCTAAAAAAATGCATTATGATAGCATGTATCTTTTATTTAAAATTGTGTTAATTTGGTATTATACTGAAACTTTTTTTGAAAAGTAATTTTGTTGAATGAATTGTGTTTGGTATAAAAAAAATTTTGTTTGTAATTTTGTTGAATGAAATTGTGTTTGCTATTATCATTTTGTTTGAATTCTTGCGGAATGCATTTTCGGGGGCAATAAGAAGGAAATTATATGGGATGGGTTTATATAAATATTTTTTAACTAAACAATTAATTATATGATAATGTTTAAGTCCAAAACCAAATTAGACGTAATAAAAAACGATTCCAACAATATTATACAATTTCCATAAGTACTTGCAATTTTTTTTTATAAATAAAAAATGTGTAGGGGGCGACTTGAATTGACGTCTTTTACCTGGGCATGAGCAAGGGATCCAAATGAGTCATATTTATGCACCCAATACCATCGATAACGCTAGTAAGCATGAGCCAAGAATATAAAATTTTTTTTCTCAAGCACTTCCCATTGCAAGATTCGAATGATGCTACTACCATAAGTATTTGCATTAGTAATATCTACTTAAATATATTATTTACAAAATTACAATAAGTAACATAATTTATACATAATGCCAAATGAAATGACAAAAGCAAAACAACATAAAATCCACCCTTTCATACCCTTATGGCTTTACAAGAGATGATTAATTTACATTATATGTGAGTGTGACCAATGTAATGATTTACGTGTTCCACAATTACTGTTTGTCATGTGATTCAAATGAAACTATTCTTGTAACTTTGTACAACAAAGCAAATATCATATGCAACAGACATCACTAAAATCATCTATATTGGTTTTGTCTAGTCCTAGCTATGCATGTCCAACATTACAGATCAAGGGTGTTCCATCCTTGACTTAGGGCGAGGAAAACCTGTGCAGAGTGGGGGTGGAAACTTTGGACGAGGAAGGTAAGATGAAGGAGAAGGGGAGTGGCAATCATGAAAGTGATTGAATATAGTTAATATATTTGTTAAAATATGAATATTCTATGGAAAATATAAAATTTTCCTTAGCTATGTCAACATGCTGTCTAACATAGTGAAACATGAATTATTCATTTACAGTATTTATTTTTAATGCAAGTTATATGTGAACTTTGAAACCGAGTAAAAATGTAAATAGAATTATAAGATTGTAAAAAATGTTTGAGCAAAGAATCACGTGATGGCTCACGAATGGTAGGTATGCACATAAAATCCCATGCATCTAACATTAAATTTTTTGCAGAGAATATAGATATAAACATCTTTCTCTTGTAGTGGATGCGCAAATATGAGGAACTGAAGGTTTGGCTTGGTTTGGGTTGATGACAAGAAATTCCACAAAAGATGATAGTGGAATGGAGGGAAAACATTGAAGAAGTAAAAATGGAGTGTGAAGTGGGAACCAGGGACGGAGTCAGGGTACAAACCTAGGGGGAGCAAAGCTTAACATAAAGCTCATAAAATTTCATCACATTCATTAACATCGTAATCTTATATTTGTAGACGCAATTTGAGATTTGCAATAAACTAATACTAATTTTGGTGATTTTTCAAAATTTTAATTTAAAGATTTTTATAAATTATGACATCAACATTAAAGGTTAGCAACAATAAATCATCAATATTAGCTTATGAATAATGCTAGGGATACATCCAACTACACACTTGAATCCACAACATGCCTCACAAAAATTAGGTTAGTCCTAAACAAAAAGCCAAATAAACAAATCTTACAAATCACAACAAACTTTTTTTAGAGATAGTTTTCAACCTATGATGTTTAATAAATTTTACCAGCACTTGAGCTACAACAAAATAAAATTACAACAATATTAATATTTATTCATTGCACAACATGAACTTTACCATTTCTCTATTGAGTAGGACTGCTAAGAGCATCATTACCCAGTCTCTCAAATGGTATATGTTGATATATTTTAGAATCAAAGCACCAAAAAGGCCCGGTCTTGCAATTCTAAAAAAATTTGCAATTGTGATATATTTTACCTTTTGTTCTCTCTCTCTCTCTCTCTCTCTCTTACAGAGCTCATATCACCAGTCACTCCTCTCTCTCTCTCTCACAGAGCTCATCTCACCAGTCACCATATGCTCTCTCTTTCTCTCCCATGCCTCTGCTGATGACCCTTTCTTTCCCCATGCCGCTCAACCTAGCACTCTAGCCACAGTCCCTCTACCCATTTTCTCATCACCCCCCCTCTCACGGTGTCACATGGTCAATTTTTCACTCAAATTTTCTGCCTGTGATGGCTCTAAGTCCCTGACTTAGTCTCAGCCAACACCACACACATACTGCAATAACACTTAGAATAGATTATCTAGGGACGTTCAAACACACAGCACACACAATATTTACAAGGAACCCACCCCTAACCTTTATTACTAAACCTCAAGTACAAAGGAAACTCTTTTACAAAATCTAGAGAATTACACAAAACGTTCTCAAGGCCAAATACACTCTGTTGCTGACACCCCCAGCAGCCTTAGGGTTAAATATACAGAATCAACTGCTATGGCAGTTACTGCCTAATAACTGCCTGGGTCTTGGACAATCTGTTACTTGTGGTCTGATTTAGGACACCTTCAACTGATGCTGTCTTGGCTTGCTCTCCACGTTTCCAGCCCCTACACAGTAGGTCTGATCATTAGGAAATTTAGGAACTTCTTTGTAACTGCTTAGTAACTGCCACTGCACATGCTGCACATGCACAACCCATGTCTCAGCAGACCATGGGGCCTCTGCCCATCCTCTAGCAGCCCACACAACATGTTCCCACACGTTTTGGAGAGGTTTGGCCTATGCTCAAGGCCTTCCAACAGCACTATAGCCCACACAGCATACCCATATGCAGCACACAACGTAACTGCCATTAGCCCACTAGCACTTGTCCATGCATTCAGCCAGCCCCAACTAGCCCAATGCCTTGCACACAACATTTTATCATTACAGCAGCCCAGCCCTACCTTGCACTCTAGCCACCAAGCCCACACACAAGGAACCAACAACCAAGCCACCAATGCCATGCACCACTACGTAGGGTTAGCACCACTTGCTGCTGCCCATCATCCCACCCATCTCTACCATGGCCTTGGGGCATCATGTGAAGCAAGGTGCCTCCACATGCTGCCCCTCATCACTGCTCATCGATCCAACTTGAGTAGGGAGACTGGGCTGGTCCCCCTCAAAGAGCCCTTAGAAGCATCACTAGTCAGGCATGAGGAGCTATGAGTGTGTTGAGAAAACATAAAGCCAAGTGATTGACTCAATGCTGCCCAAGCACCCTCATTCCTCATGCCATCATCAACAACACATAATGCTCCTAACACACGGCATGGTTGTGGGTTTGCAAATTGGATTTTCTAGGTGAGATTGACGTGGTCAAGAGAAAAAAGCTACATGACTGAATTTTAAGTGAGGAATTTAAGGAACAGCGCATCTAAGTACTATACTTAAGTTTTGTCATTTTGTGTTATACCCGACTATCGTGTTGGTTTCGGTTCTGGTCTAAGCTCGCTAGGATTCGATATCCCGCACCATCCTTACGGCCTGATGGGTCAATACAATTATATGATTAAATTTATTAGAAAATCTAAGATACATTCCTAAAGAATTTTCCTTAACGTTTACCGTTGAATGAAAGATACTTTCGAAAGGCCTCTACCTCAAAGGAAAAATACTAGTACTAGAAATTACATATGGTAAAAATAAATACATCATTGAATGCAAGATGGGAGAGCCTAAAAGTAAAATAAAAAGTCAATCATAACAAAAATCTTTAGTGGCCAACGCTACATTCCTCTTTCAAGTGGACGCGTCCAATTAGATAGATGTTGCAATTAGAATCATGTTCCCATAACATTATAAAGGTCCTGGTAGTACTTGATCTTGAAAGTTTCAAGCTTTCTATCAGCAAGGCCTTAATTAGCTCCAACTTTAGTCAAACTTCAAAGTTGTTCTTTCATCAGATTTTATGCTGTTTCTGTGAGGTAAAAACAGGGGCGGAGCCAGAACTTTGAGTTAGGGGAGATGGTTTTACTGTTTGTTATGTGCAGTGATTTCAACCTCTAATTCTATTACTTAGTTGCTGAGATTTTTATTTTTATTTTTATTTTTTTTTTTGTAGTTAAGAACAAATTTATTTTTGTTTAGAATTTTTTTAAAGGGCAGGGTTATTTATTTTGGATAAAATTAGTTCATTAAGCTTAATTTTGTTTTTAGTTTTACTGGTAATTTTTGTTGCTGAGCTAATTTTTTTTTTTTTTTTTTTATTGGCTTGAATATTTTGTTTTAGATTTTACATCTATAAATTTTTTTATGGTCACTAAAATGGGGAAAATACTAGAGCTGCAAGTTTTTTTTATAAATTACTTATGTAATAAATGGTTACTAGTAAGTAAAAAAATGACGTAAATGATGTGCCCATATGCGAACTGTAGGGATTGGGTTTGAGCACTTCTTCTATTGGAAGAGTGGACTCAGGCCCAACTAGCCCAATACAATAAATTTGTAGAGAATGAGTTTAAGAACTAGGCTTTAGTGAGGATAACAACGAATAAACATGGTTATAGGTGCACTAAATAATAAGGAAATGGGCTTTACGTATGAAATTCTATCCTAGGCACTAGTCCGAGGAGCTATTTGTTCTTATTGCTTCTTCAGTGCTTGGTTACAAAGGTTATCAGGATGATATTAGTAGCTACAGTGTTTTCTGCTCCCAACTTTCGATCCCTTTTCTGGAGGACTTCTTACATTATATACTCCCTTTTAGTTGATCTTGGCCCTCCATTTGTCGATCGTGCAGGTCACTACTTGAGTGCTTGTCCCATCAGCCGCCGTCCTCAACCTTTTGTGAGTTGCAGCAACCAAAGCAGCACTGTTCAGGGGTCACTTCCTCATTAATGCGGCCAGGACGTAGTTGTGGGCATTTAATGTGGAGGTGACAGTTTCTCCTTGAATTGCTCCTCCACCAGGCTCCTATGGCTGACCCACTGTACTTGTCCTTTTTCTTGGGATGCTCTACGAGGTTTCCCCTGATGGCGTGTGGCTCTCCCTCTCTATGATCTCGGTTCACCGAGGACAGGGTTGTCCTCGGCGATGCTTCTTGGTAATTAGGACTTTCTTCGTTCGTCCTCAGATATTTCTTCTTCTTCAGCGTGGGCCTTGGGCTTAGTATAAAGTGGGCCGGGGTGGCCAAATTCTTTGACCCCACAATAGCCCCTCAAAATCCTGCTGTCCGGCTCCTCGGATGAAGAGGAGGGTTTTGATGTCCTCGGGCCTTCACCACGGCTTGTCAAGTCTTGTCCTCCGTCAGCGCCAGAGTCTTTTCACCTGTCCAAGGCACGCTCCTAGTGCTTCGATATACGAAGCGTTCCAGCATTAAATTTTGGCGACGCCCCTGTCGCCCACGTTCAACGGTAAGATGTAAATCAAACGGTGAAGGGTTTTTTTGTTTTGCGAGCGGGAATTTTCCCGCTTATACCTTCTGCGCCACTATAAATAGCTTCTCAAGTCAATTCCTTTTTCTACTTTCAACGATTACATAGTTCTAGAACTCATACACTGAACCTGCCTCTCTCTCTTTCGTCTCCCTGTGCGTCTACAAATATTAGAAATTTGTTTGAGGACCCTCTTTCGAACCTGTAAGTCTTCTTAAACCCTTTTTGGCTTTCATTTTAAACTTATTAATTTTTCTTCAAAACCTCTTAGGAAAATGGGTAAGTTCAAATGTTTAGTTGAGTCCGAGGAGGGTATGAGAAGTTTCAGGGTTAAGTATAGGATCCCACCAATAGTGGGCATGAGGT
The DNA here is from genome assembly GCA_030021035.2 of Notholithocarpus densiflorus. Taxonomy (NCBI): domain Eukaryota; kingdom Viridiplantae; phylum Streptophyta; class Magnoliopsida; order Fagales; family Fagaceae; genus Notholithocarpus; species Notholithocarpus densiflorus. The sequence continues at coordinate 227,548 of JARYZH020000366.1, forward strand.
ACGCTGCTCAGGGGGAGTGGTTCGATGATAAGAAAACTGGAGAGGTGGTCATTCCCATGATTGCCTTCATAGAGGGAGGGATGACCATTCTCATGGGTACCATCACTAGGAATTACCTTAGGTTTTTTAGGTTATCTCCCACACAGTGCGCCCCAAACATGTTCAGGGTCCTGGGAAGTATAGAGGTTTTGAACGACAGAATGAACCTAAACCTGACCCACCACGATGTGAATTGGGTATACAATCTTCACCATTTGAAGGGGCAGGGATATTATCTCAAGTCGAGGCATCCCGAAGTAAGGCTGATCCAGTGCCTTCCCACTTCAAACAAAAATATAAAGGAGGATTTCCTGATCTTTTCTAGGGCATGGCATGATGGCTTACCCTGTCTAACTGAGGAGGGAGAACCAGGTGGGGGTATAGCCATAGATCTCGAATTTTGGTTTACATTTCTTTTTCGGGTCTAAATGTCCTTGTTTCTAATGAAACCCCCTTCTATTTCAATGAATTTGCAGATAAGCGTGCTACCAAACCCAAACTCAGCTTAGTTAACAAGGTGAGCTTAGATAGGATCCTGCAAGCAGAGGTGTATGTGAAGGAGATTGACGGTTAACTCCGAGCAGCTCATTTGATCCTTGGATATACTCCCCTCTCACTCACCTTCCAAGCCCCCAAGTGCGTAATCAAAGCTCGCGACCTTCAGCTCCGTCGTATCAGTGTTACCTACTAAGGGTTCGTTGTTCCAGAGGGTATCCCATTCTCCAAAGATACTTCTCGCCCCCAACCACTTTCTGTGGTCACCCCTTCGGTAGGAACATCCTCATCCCAACCCGTTCCTCAGGAAGAGGAAGAAGAAGAAGAAGAAGAAGAAGAAAAAGGTTTCGTGGACTTAACAGATTCTTTGGACGAGTTCGAAGTATTCAACCGGCCACTATCTCCCGAGAGCCTACCAGAAGAAATGGGTATCCAAAGAAAGCCCCAGAAAAGTTTGATGGAGTTGATAAAGGACCAACCAGGAAGTGGTGCACCTGGGAAGTCTGCTCAATCTAAGCTTCCTCCTCCTCCCTCAAAGTCTCCTCCCCCTGCTCCTCAACCGACGAGACCTAAACCTGCTGATCCAAAAAGGAAAAGGGAGCAAACAGGGAAGGATGTGATAGAGGCTGGAAGGCTCCGCCCGACTCGTGAAGACGAGGCCCAACGAGCTGCGAAGCAGCAAAAGGTCATCCATGCACCACAATGAGGCTTGGAGTGAGTAAACATTCAGCCTCTAGAGCCACGAGCCTGGCTCCCAGCGCCTATGCATGGCGGGGCGCCCCTAAGGGATGATGCATCACTCAGGGACTTCAACGGGGGCAATGGGTGCCATGTTGCCTTTTCCGTGGAGGAGGCCTTGCTGCTCCCAAGGGACACGATCAACCTGCGGAGTATGAGGAAGAATGAAGTCTTCCTCAATTGTAAAAGATATCTGGGCATGGTACACTATTAAACCCCCTTTTCTTTTTACTTATACTTATTTCTTATAGACATATACTATTTGTGGGCTATGATACTAATCCCTTTCTTTTAGACGGTCCAAGCCACTTTCAGGCTTGAGGAAATTACAAATAACGGTTTATCAACAATTGGAAGATGAGAGGAAAAGGCGGTTAACAGCTGTGCAAACGTTGACCATTGCTGAAAATAACAACGCCAAGTTGAAGAAAAAGTTGGCCAACGAAGAACATGCTCGCCGTAGTGCTGACTCGGCCTTGGAGGGTGTACAGAGGCAAGTCGAGGACCAGAGGAAGCGTCTACGCGAGAAAACTGACCAATTGAAGGCTTCAAAGGAAGAGATGGCAGCCCTCAGGGCGCAGTTGGAGGGGGCCCAAAGGCTTAAGGATCAGGCCGAAAAGGCGAAGGCTGAGGCGGAGAAGGCAAAGGACAAGGCCGAGAAGGAAAGGGACGAGACCGAACAACATGGCTACGACGTTGGCGTAGCCGAGATGGAAGATGCCCTACGGGCAGAGGTCCCCGCCGTATGTCGAGCCTACTGTGCTCAAACTTGGGAAGAAGCCCTCAACCGAGCTGGGGTGGAGGCTTCTTCTGAGCTGAGAAGGCCAGAAAATGTCTTCTTCTCTCCAGCCATACGAGTGCCAGACCTTTCTTCCAATCAAAAGGAAGTGACTCCTGCAGTTGCCAAGCTAGTCGAGGAAGCCCAAATTCAGAATCCTCCACCTCCTAGTCAACAGGAGCAAGCCAAAGAGCCTGAAGCTCCATAAGATACCTCCTCGGACAAGGCAGTAGAGGTGCCTAAGGGTGGGGCAGCTTCTCAAAGTTTTGAGCAAGCTTTAGCCTTAATTACCTTGCCCGCTGGAGGAGCTTCTAAAGAAAAAGACAAGGAGGCTCCCCCTGAAGCAGCTGACAAAGCCCCCAAGGTCAAGCTCTAGATAAAATTGAAGCCGTAGTTCTTTTACTTTTGCAGAATAGTTAAAGTTAATGTAATGAGGATTTTTTTTTTTTTTTTCTAAAGACAAGTTCGATCGAGATGTGTACTTTGCCTTTCTTTAAATTGATATAAGTTATTATTACTTTATCGTTCATTTGTGTGTTTCTCATCTTGACTGTTATTTGTTCATACATAACCATATGCCATAAAAGAGCAAAGTTTGCTGATATAAGGGAAGGCACAGTTTTCTACCTCTTAACTAAAAATTCAAGTAAATTATGACTGTCAACTCACAACATTATCAAGGTATACTTATAACCTATCAATTCTTAACAAGCTTTCAAGTCTAAGGCATTACTTAGGCGTTTAAATAATAGGCAAGTCCTGAGTACCTTAAAATGCTTTAAGTGATGCTCATGTAATTTATTTACTTTGACTTATAAATTGGATCATAATGCAGTTCGAAAGGTATTAATTTCCAATAAGCTTGTGGTCCGAGGAACCTGACATAACTTAGTTTCTGTTTAATACTTCAATATATTTCACAAGGTAATAATTTCCACTAAGTTTGTGGTTCGAGGACCTGACATAACTTAGTTTCTGTTTAATACTTCAATAGATTTCACAAGGTATTAACTTCCACTAAGTTTGTGGTTCGAGGACCTGACATAACTTAGTTTTTGTTTAATACTTCAATAGATTTTACAAGGTATTAATTTCTACTAAGTTTGTGGTCTGAGGACCTAACATAGCTTAGTTTCTATTTAATACTTAGACCTTCATTAAAGTAGTTAGTTTCCCCATAGGTTTGAGTCCGAGGACCATGCAAGACCTTGGTTCTGTCTAACACTTAGATCCTCTAGAAGTAGCTAGTTTCCCTATAGGTTTGAGTCTGAGGACCGTGCAAGACCTTAGTTCTGTCTAGTACTTGAAAAGTTGTCATGGAGTGTTATCATTCCCATATCATCTGGTCCGAGGACCGAGGCATGATTGAATTCAGTTTAAACACTTAGAAAGTTGCCACTGCGTGTTAATTTCCTCAAAGCAAGAGGTCCGAGGACCCGGCATAGTTAAGGTTCTGTTTAACCACTTCAAGAGATTTCAGTGCATGTTAATTTCCCCAAAGCAGGAGGTCCGAGGACTCGGCATAGCTAAGGTTCTGTTTAACCGCTTCAAGAGATTTCAGTGCGTGTTAATTTCCCCAAAGTAGGAGGTCCGAGGACCCGGCATAGCTAAGGTTCTGTTTAACCGCTTCAAGAGATTTCAGTGCTTGTTAATTTCCCTAAAGCAGGAGGTCCGAGGACCCGGCATAGCTAAGGTTTTGTTTAACCGCTTCAAGAGATTTCAGTGCGTGTTAATTTCCCCAAAGCAAGAGGTCCGAGGACCCGGCATAGCTAAGGTTCTGTTTAACCGCTTCAAGAGATTTCAGTGCATGTTAATTTCCCTAAAGCAGGAGGTTCGAGGACCCGGCATAGCTAAGGTTCTGTTTAACCGCTTCAAAAGATTCCAGTGCGTGTTAATTTTCCTAAAGCAGGAGGTCCGAGGACCCGACATAGCTAAGGTTCTGTTTAACCGCTTCAAGAGATTCCAGTGCGTGTTAATTTCCCTAAAGCAGGAGGTTCGAGGACCCGACATAGCTAAGGTTCTGTTTAACCGCTTCAAGAGATTAAAAGATATCAATATATTCCTTCCAGAACAGAAGTTTTTGCTGGGAGATTGTGCCAACCGATTTTACATCCATGCCTTGATTCTCGGCTTCTTTCTTCAATGGGAATTCAGCGAACCGGGCTACTAGACCCGCGAGAACTAGCCCCTTGACAGAGGTACGGGGCATATACTTTATGTCATAAGCCCCTAGAATTGTGCTCCATTTAGCAATCCTCCCCGCGTAATCAGTACTTCGAAGTGTAGACCTGAGCGGAAGCTGAGTTATGACAACAATTGTGTGTGTTCTTGGAAATTATGGGGAAGCTTTCGTGTAGCATACACCACCGCTAAAATGGTCTTCTCCAGGGACTCTTGCTGATGGGAGCTTGATCCTACCATGATTAACCGTTGCACTCACTAACACACAAGCTCTTCCCACAAACGACGCCAATTGTAGGGACTGGGTTTGAGCACTTCTTCTATTGGAAGAGTGGACTTAGGCCCAACTAGCCCAATACAATAAATTTGAAGAGAATGGGTTTAAGAACTAGGCTTTAGTGAAGATAACAACGAATAAACATGGTTATAGGTGCACTAAATATTAAGGAAATGGGCTTTACGTATGAAATTCTATCCTGGGCACTAGTTTGAGGAGCTATTTGTTCTTATTGCTTCTTCAGTGCTTGGTTACAAAGGTTACCAGGATGATACTAGTAGCTACAGTGTTTTCTGCTCCCAACTTCCGATCCCTTTTCTGGAGGACTTCTTACATTATATACTCCCTTTTAGTTGATCTTGGCCCTCCATTTGTCGATCGTGCAGGTCACTACTTGAGTGCTTGTCCCATCAGCCGCCGTCCTCAACCTTTTGTGAGTTGCAGCAACCAAAGCTGCAATGTTCAAGGGTCACTTCCTCATTAATGCGGCCAGGACGTAGTTGTGGGCATTTAATGTAGAGGTGACAGTTTCTCCATGAATTGCTCCTCTACCAGGCTCCTATGGCTGACCCACTGTACTTGTCCTTTTTCTTGGGATGCTCTACGAAGTTGCCCCTGATGGCGTGCGGCTCTCCCTCTCTATGATCTCGGTTTGCCGAGGACAGGGTTGTCCTCGACGATGCTTCTTGATAATTAGGACTTTTTTCGTTCGTCCTTGGATATTTCTTCTTCCTCAGTGTGGGCCTTGGGCTTAGTATAAAGTGGGCCGGGGTGGCCAAATTCTTTGACCCCACACGAACTAATAAAAATTTGCTACAAAAAAAGTTTGTAAAAATATTATAAAAGTTTGTGAGTATAGCATTACTCTTAAAAGAACTAATGATATTGTTAAAGGGAAATAAAATGTAATTTTATAGAATAAAATTGCTAAAATTAATACACACATATATATATTTATAATATATTTTTTTTTAAATTTAGGGGGGGCCATTGCCCCCTCGGTCCAAGGGTAGTTCTTCCTTTGTAAAAACCATCTGTTTTAGGATAAAAATTGTTATGACCATTCTGTTATACACATTTTTTGAATTAGAATCATGATTTGAATTTTGAAACGTGTCTTCAACTAATGATTTCAATTCAAAAAATAGATGTGTAACAATGTGTGTAATATACTAATAGGGTATGAGTGTGAGTAACAAATACTACTCCTCGTTTTATAGTATCTAGAAGGTCAGTCAAGGTAGTTTCATTCTTTTTTTTGGCAAGTAGTCAAGTTACTAAGAAGTAAAATAAATGACAATGTTTATTATATATACACTGCCCTATTACACACAAATTACACACATTTAAGCTTTTGAACTGTCCATCCAAAAAAATCTTTTGAACTAAAATTTGTGACTTCAAGTCAAGATTTTAGTTCAAAAAATAATTTATATATACTGTGTGCAACAAGGTGTGGGTAAGAAACATTTCCTGAAAATAAAATAGCATATTAGAGCATTCACAGCAGTGGTGCTAAAAAGCCATATTGGTATTTTTAGCTCCTCAAACACCTAAAAACCATGCTCTAGCAGTGGAGCTAATTTATTTGTTTTAGCTCCATTGCTACAGTGCACATCTATAGATAGATGTGCACTGTAGCTGAGAGCTAAACAAAAAAAATAATATTTTACTCCTGGCCAGATTAAAATAATAAAAAGTGGTTCTCTCTCTCTCAGTCACTTCGTGCCTCTCTCTCTCTTAGTCACTCTCACCTCTTTGTCTCAAAGTCTCCAACCCACGCCTCCGCCGGCCTCAACGTCACCGGCCCAAGCCGACCCAAGCCCCAAGTCGCCAATCCACGCCTCTACCCAGTCCTCCATCTCAACACTCACCCAACGCCGACAATCCTGTGTTTCTCTGGATTTCGTGGGTTTCATCGTCGATCCAAGCTCTGGGTTTCCCTGGGTTTCATCGTCAAAGCCGTCGCTGCCTTCCTCAGCCCATTGCTTTGGTTTTCCGCCGATCAGACCCATCCGCCTCAGACCCACTTCTCTTCCGTCGATCAGACCCATGCCGACACTGTTCTCCTCACTGAAGCCTAGCTCTGTGATTGGTGATTTTTTATTTTGTTTGGTCTGGGTTGAGGAAAAAGATTAGAGATTTCGATTGATGGTTTTTTTTTTTTTTTTTTTTTTTTCCTACTGTGGATTGGTGGTGGTGGTGGTGGTGGTGGTTGTGGGTGTGGCTGATGGTAGAGGTGGTTGTGGTTGGTGCTGTGGATGTTTTTTGGGTAGTGGGATATATAATTTTATTGTAGGGGATATATTATTTTATTGCGATATTTATATTATTTTATTGTGTTGAAAGCTAAAATAGATATACTACTGCAGCATGTGTGTAGGTAAAATAGATAAAGTAACTTTTGGTGGAGTTAAATAGCTAAATTTTTAGCTTCATTGCTGTGGATGCTCTTAGATTTGAAAAAAAAAGAAAAAAGAAAAAGAAAAAAAGAGGAACAAAAAAGGCATAAGAGAAAGAGAGAGGAGCTCATACACAATACTGTTGGGGAAAAATCCTAATCCCCTCAATGTCTATGTGTGAATTAAAATATATAACTACCAAGCAATAGCAATATTATGGAAACAAAAATTTCAACAAGCACCACATAAACACAACCACACAATAACACCAAATCTTATGTGAAAAACCTCTAGTGTAGAGGGAAAAACCATGGGGCAGCTCCGAAAAATATCCATTATGAAATAGAGATTACAACTATCAAGTTTATGCTAAACTTGTGTCCACAATAAATTGGATATATAACAAATAAATCTCAAGGAGTAAATACAATCTCACCACAAAGCTAGTAGCAAAATCTTCCTCTGAATACTCCAACTCTCCATGGTTGTAGCACTCAAAAACTCCATGAGAACCCCACCAATTTATCTTCCTTGTGTGTAACTTGAGCAAAGAAAAAAGTCTCATTTTTCTTTTTCACTCTCTCACACTCTCACTGTGTTTCTCTCTATCTTTTCGGACTGCACCTCCTAAAGCTCTCACATGTGTTTTTCTCATAATGGCTCTCTTGCTTCAGCTCTTCATTCTAGGCCGAATGACCCTTTGCTTTTTTCTTTTCTTTTTCTTCAGCGTGTCCAACACGCTTTGGATCACTTCTCATTAAGAGAAGTCAAACCTCCCAAGTTTTGGTCATTTCTTAATAAATGGAAAAGCTAGCTATGAAGACTTTTTGGAACAAGCTCATAAATGAGCTTTGACAAATATGTGTTGTTAATGACATATTTTATGTAATTGGCTTATCCTTTGACAAAACACACTTTACTTGTATTTGGGTAGATCTAGGATGTTTTTGATGCTTCAAGAAACCTTGTTTCAAGTTCAAGTGTTAAAGACATGCAAGTCTGTCCAAGAATCAAGTGAGAAAGTGCTGAATTTTAAAGCTTGATAGCTGCTCGACACCTCCTCGACACCTGGCTATCTGTCGAGCTCTTAAGGTGTTTCTTATCGCAATCTCAACACCTTCTCGATAGCTGGTCGATCGATCGAGAAATCTTCTGTCTCCTCGATAGCTCCTCGACACTTGGTGGATCGATCGAGATGTTCCTCGACACCTTCTCGACACCTCTTCGATCGATCGAGAATTACTGAGCCTTACGAAATTCAGATTTCCAGATCTGATTTTTTGCCTATGATGACATATATGTGTAGGGTTTCTTTTCTCACAACCATAGACCTATATAAGGCTTATTTTAGAGGTCGTCACATAAGAGAATACAAGGAGAACATATGCAAAAGGTGACCGATGCCTTATTCTTTCTAAAAGAAGCTACTGCGTCTTTGCGCCTTAGGGTTTTGTAACCAAGTGCTTCTTGATCTTCATTGTTGATGAAGTGAAGAACTTTGCAGCCAACAATCTTCTTCTAGTTGGTGATTAAAGTCGCGTACTGGGATCCGCGCAATTGGTTAGTCACGTACTAGGATTCGTGCATCAAAGGGTGGCGTTCATATATTGAAGAGTTCATAAGTTCTGAAACGGTAGAAGGTTTTTGCTGTGAATTTATTTACGGGGATTGTAGAGTCTAAGGACAAAGGTTTTGTACTAGATTTGAAACTTCTTTGCATTATAGTGGATCACTTTTCGGGAAGGTTTTCCCCCAGGTTTTTTACTATGAAACTAGTTTGTTTCATTGGTTTTCCTGAGTCATCATATCTTGTCTTATTTACTTTTCCGCTGCATTCATTATTGACATGATATTGATATTTGTTTATTTTAACAAGGTTTATTCATAATTAATCTAATTAACAACTTGGGTTTAAAACTTGTTAATTCTATCAACCGGGGTCTAAATTTCGTAACAAGTGGTATCAGAGCGGGTACACTCTGATTGGATTAATTTCCTGAGTGTGATCCTTGACCCCTATTGTCATGGATCGTGGACAATCTCTTTTGATTCTTCCTTTATTTGATGGAACTAATTATGCGTACTGGAAAGTTCGTATGAAAGTTTTTTTGTAGGCTCTAGGTGAACAGGTATGGCAAGCTGTTGAAGTTGGCTGGATTAAGCCAAAGGAAGCGCCGGTGGATTGGGATGATGCAACAATCATAGCGGCAAATTTCAACAGTAGGGCCTTGAATGCTTTGTTTTGTGGGGTGACCAATGAGGAATTCAAGAAAATATCATCCACGGAAGTTGCTAAGGAAGCATGGACCATTCTTGAAACCACCTATGAAGGTACCCAGGCAGTAAAGACTGTGAAGCTTCAAAGATTCACTAGTAGTTTTGAAGAAATAAGGATGGAGGAGGATGAGACCTTTGATGAGTTTTATGCTAAACTCATGGATATTGTGAATTCTGCCTTCAATCTTGGAGAATCTATTGCAGAATCCAAAATTGTTAGGAAAATCCTTAGGTCCTTACCTAAAAGATTCCATGCTAAGATCACTGCCATTGAAGAAGTAAAGGACATTGATCAAATTCCTTTGACTGAGCTTGTATGGAACCTTCAAACCTATGAGATAAGATTAGGTTTAATGGGAAAATGTGGAAAGAGTAGAAACTTGGCTCTTAAGGGTATAGAGGAAGAGATTGAGGGCTCTGAAGATGAAGATGAAAGCGAAGATAAAGATGAAGATGATGATAAGGATGAGGATCTAACCTTCATAACTGATGAGATTATCAAACTTCTTCAATTCAGGAAAAAAGATAAGGGCAAACCTCCTAGGAAATCTAAATCCTTAAGGAAGGGCAAGAATGAGAAACCCCTCATCCAATGCCATGAGTGCAAAGATTTTGGTCATATGAGGATAGAGTGCCCAAACTACCTCATGAAGGAAAAGATCAAGGAGTCAAAAGATAAAGGGTTGGTTGCCACCTGGAGTGATACTGAGGATGACTCTTCCGATGAGTATGTGGATGAATGTCGTCACATTATGGCCTTTGCTGCCTCAACCGATAAGGTGATTGTGGAGAGTGCTAGTGACAGTGAGGATTCTTCTGATGATGAAGTACCTAAGAAGATGACCCTTCAGGAAGCCTATGATAAGCTATGCATTGAATTCATAAAATATGAAAAGACTTCTCATCTTTGTAGAAAAGAGCTTAATGAGGTAAAAACTGAAAATGCTGATCTGTTAGTCAAACTAGATGAGACTACAAGATTAGTTGAGACTCTTGTTGGGGAGAGAACACCTCATTAAAAGAGAAGGTCAAGAATTTTGAGGTTGAGCTTAGTCAAGCTAGAACTTAAATAGAGAGGATGTCTATTGCAAAGCTTGATGAGGTATTGAATGCTCAAAAGCCTAGTTCTGATAAGACTGGCTTAGGATATGCTGTCTCCTCCGGTCCCTCCTCTTCCACGGCTTCTGGATCAAGGACTGTCTGTGTGCCCTAATCTGAGAAAGGTGATAAAGGTATGAAATCCAAAACTATTTTGGCTAATTCTAAATCCTTTGTTAGACCTCATGTTTGTCACCATTGTGGTGCTTCTGGACACATTCGTCCTAATTGTTTTAAGTTGTATCCTCATAAGCAATTGTCCAAACGGTCACAGGTTTCCTCTCAAGGACCTACACTTTTGTTTGGAGAGTTATTAAAAGTCTTGAGCTTTTTAACTCAATTTCAGGAGAATTTTAATTCTTCTATGTCCTTTAGTAGACATACTAGGACACGTGTCTTTTCATCTTTATGGCCAAAGACTCGTGCTGTGTGGGTGAGAAAGGAGCCTAAGACTTAATTGTCTTTTGTGTTTGTCCTCTGCTTTAATTCTTTCTATCTAAAGTAGGACTCTCTTTGCTTGATTTCTTATCTGTTTTGGAATTATGCTTTCATGCATCTGCATCTTTCTATCATGCCTTCATGCATATGCATCTTGTGTCTACCCTAATCACCAAAAAAACGGTTTCTATATCCTGCGCATAGGATTCACAATAAGCGCTACGGCTTGGGCTTATTGGCCCAAGCCTCCACTCCATGGACTAAGCCTCAAAAAATCTTACATTAAAAACCAGGCAACATCATTTCGGGTTGGGTCAGGTCGTCATCCGGATCAAACACAACTAGACTCCACAAAGCCCAACAGTTTATGTAATATTTAATTTTTTTTACCTCATATTTAAAGAGTGAGAGATAGAGAGAAATATGATAAGATAGAGTTCAATTGATGGGATGTGGCCATGAGTCGTCAAACATGAGTTTCGGCCATTGGATTAGACCATGAGATAGAGAAAGTTCACATAATCGATTTTTGGACATGGGTTTATGGGGAAGAATGATTTTCGGCATGGATCTACAGGGAATATAGGTTTTTGGCTTAGGTTTATGGGGAAAATGGGTTTTTGGCCATGGGTTTTAGGGAAGAAGAACATGAAAAAAGTATGGAGATTTTGGGTGTGGCATGTTGTCGGTCTTTGGAGATTTTAGGGTGTGGCTAGCTAGACTTTGGAATTTGATGATTTTGCTTGTGTTTGAGAAAATATGGGCTTTGGGATTTATTATTTTGTATTTAAGCTAATTTTTTTGGGTTTGTTTTCGAAGAAAATTTATAGGTTTATGGGTTCGTTGAAGATTGGTTTGTTTACTGGGTTTATGGGTTTGAAGGGGTGTCCACGGGTCGGTCTGGGTCTGATTTGTGCCCAACCTATAACCGACCTGACAGAATCGAGTGAAGGAAGTTCAAACCTGTCGCCGATCGAAGAGGGAGTTAGATTAGAGCGGTCGGATTCATGCCAGAAAGTGGTCAGTTCAGTATAAACCGTCCATGGTGGAAAAATCTGGCCTAAATAGTTTATTTTAGACAAAATTTTGCCAGATCTGGCGGAGATCTCACCGGATCTAGTGAGATCTCGCTAAATCCGATGAGATTTCCACCAAATATAGCTGAGATCTCACTAGATTTGATGAGATATCCCCGAATCTGGCATAAATCTCGTTGGATCTAAAGTATTTTGACCAAAAACTTGCCAAAAAAAGCTTGAATCGCCAGATTTTGGTAAGGTTCCGGTCAGGTTGGTTGAGGCGAGTTTTAGAAGAGAGAACTCGCCAACCAACCCACCGAAGTTAGTTTATTGGATCTGTAACCCGCTACTGATCGTTGGAGTCGGTTTTTGGGAACTATAACCCACCGTCGATGCCGGAGCTCTCGAATCAATTGGATATGTCTTGATTTGGGGAAGAACATGTTCTTATGTTCTTCCCAAAAAAAAAAATAATGAAAAGCAACAAAAAAATATTTTATTATTTAATTTAATTAGATTGAAGGTTTGCTACGTAGACAATTTCCATTATTGAGATGACAGTAGTGACCAAAATAGTAACGATTTTCAATTTTGAGGGACCAACATAGGCGCTCCAAAAAAGTAGAGACCAAAATGAAAATTTGCTCAAAATATAGGGACCAAAAGTGTATTTTTGCCTTAAATATATAAAAAGCCTCAATTTCAGCTTTTGCCTTAAACCCCCAAATGCATCAAGCCGTCCTTAACCTCTATTACAACAACTTCATTTGATGTGAAACAAGGTTTTACCTATTACAACAAAATATTTTGATGTGAAATAAGAGGTTACTTATTGCAACAACATTATTTTGATGTGAAATAAGGTTTAACTATTACAACAACACATTTAGATGTGACAAGGTAATTCTTGCAACAATCATAAATTGATGTAATACATTTAAGTTACTATTACAACAAAAAGTATATTTTTCATCTATTACAACAATATATTTTGATGTGAAATAAGAGATTACTTATTGCATCAATATATTTCAAAATAAAATAAGGTTTAGTTATTACAACAACACATTTAGATGTAACAAGGTAATTTTTGCAACAATCTTAATTGATGTAATAAATTTAAGTTACTATTACAACAAAAAATAACTCACAGATGCAATAGTATATATATTACTCCAATTATTTTTGTTGTTGTAATATTACTTGTTGTAATATGTCTTTTTTCTTGTAGTGTATACACGAAATTTTCAGATCTATAAGATGCAAAAAATACAAAGAAAATATACGTTAGTCACCAAAAAAAAAACAATTACACAAGATAAAATTTACATGGTTTGAAAATTTATCTACATCCACAGAGTTGTAGTGATTTTACTATTTTCAAGAAAAAAAATACAAAATGTGACAGTACAATTTTTTTTTTCTCTCAAATCAACAAACCAAACCCTAATCTAAAAAACAATAGTTCTTTCATCCTACATAGTGGATTCACAATGGGCTAAAAACGGGCCAAAAAATTTTCATCGACTAAGTCTCAGAAAATCCCTCATTAAAATCGTAGCACTTTTACATCAAGTAGGGTCATAATCCGAATCAAATACAACTAGACTTCACATAACCCAACAAGATATTCTAGATGATTTTAACAAAATCAAATCTTGCAAGAATTTTTTTTTTATTGTTAAGTTACAAATGTGGGTGGGTCACCATGTTCTTAAAAGAGGGAGGAAATGCTCCTTTGCAACATTGAATTTTTCAAGAAATCTAACAACCAGTATAGAACTACCTATGAACAAACACAAAAACATGCCCAATTGTAGATTTCTTTTGCTGACACTTCAGTTCAAAAGTGAATGGATGTTGACTTGAACTCTACTTGAATAACTTAAAATTTTTCAAATAACTAAATTTGTTTTGAGGAAACTAGTAAAAAAAAATCAGGTAATCAACGGAACAAATCTAAAGATCATTCCTTCGTTGCAAGATAATCCCACTACTTCAAACATAGTAAGGATAAGTCACAAGAATATTCAAAGATACTGAACATCTCAAGCCACACTTATGCAACTTCAAGCTCATAATGCAACATGGAAAAGGTTTCTAGATGGCCAAACATAATCTTACTAGGACGGTCAGTAGATTGGTCATTCCTGCCAACAAACCAATGCCACTACAATGAGGAGCAGCTATTTGGTGTGGTGGCATTCCATGTTCCTCACCTATCCTTTCAGTATCAGGAAGAAAAATCACATCCATGGACACAAATATTTTCTTGGACTTGCTTCTGTTGATCAACAAGAAAGCCTTTACTAGCCATATCAATGATCTCCTCTGTATCTGCCTCATCAGCATTCCTTTCCAAATGTTGGTAGCTGGATGTTTAGATCTTTCGTGAGAAGAATTTTGAGATTAAAGGACAATCGATGAAATTGTACACCGAGTGACAAAGGTAGCATGCATTCATATGAAGCCAAGTGTTAAAGTAGCGAACAAACAAAATAACATCTACACAAATTGTTGTTGAAATAGCACCCCAAGATTCAAATTAATAACAATAAATAATAGGCATATACACACACACAAAGAACCCCAGCAGTTATGTAGTTCAAAAAACTGCCTACATCCACAGGCAATGATAGAGAAAGTTTCACTATAAAAGTAAGGAGATACAAATGTTCGTAGTTTGCAAAACTGGTTCCTTTGCTGCCTTTGTTACAACCATATATTCTGCCTTTGCAATGGATAGAGCAATTGTATCATATAGAGTAGATTTCCAGCAGATTGGGCCACCAGTAAACATAAACACATAGCCTGTTATGAACCTTCTACAATCAAGATTCCCTGTATAATCGGAATCTACGTAACATCTTCATAAATAATCCAAAAAAATCCCAATAGGTGATGTTTGCACCTTCTAAATCATAAAATTTCATTAGAGTTGGTGGAAACACATAGAGCGATCATGAAAGGTAAATTCCCAAATAAAGCACAAGAGAGCTCCATTTTTTACAAATATACCACAAGATGAACAAAAAAAAAAGTTGTTTCTTTGGATAGTAAATGAATGATCATTTAAATTTTAAGAGATTGGCAAATAAAAAGGTGTAGTTAGTATATATTTTTTGCCTAAAAGGTTATTTGAACTCAAATATGCAAAACTACCCATGTCACAATTTGAATGATCAATTGACCAGATTATTTTGACTTTTAAGGGACTGGAAAATAAAAAGGTGGAGTAATATAACATTCTTATGTTTGCGATTATAGTGTATTGTTTTATATATAAGAAAATACCAAAACAATCTTACATTACAAGCAAAATAATTATGATACAACAAGAACATAAGAAACACTTGTTTTGAAACTTAGTTAAATAAGGAAAAAGGTAAAATATTAAGCCAATATTTTCTTCTTTCAATGACTCTCACTATATAGATAAACAGTTTTTACGCATCATACACAGGAATCGTAATTCATTTCATTTTTTATATGTTTAATTTATGATAAAACAATAATGAAATAAGATCAAGAAGATTTCTTTTGCAAATGATTCTTTTTGGCCTTTTGAAGAGGATGAACCAGTGCCACCTCCCAAAGTATAAACAATAAATTGCAATATTCAATAATAGTAGTGCGGGTATGTGGAGCATGACTACCTAGGGATCAAGATTAACTGCAATTCAAATTATACCATGTTGAAATTCTAAGAATTCATGTTAAGCCCATCTCTTTAATATTTTATTAGTAAATCTTCCTATGGAATTGAAGCTTATAGCATATGAGGTGAGAAAATATGCTATGCATTGTATTAAAATATAATTATAATAAAATTGACATTTTAAATTTTAAATTTTTTTTATAAAACAAAACAAAATCTCCTCCACATATTTGATGTATTTTTATATGAGAAACAATTCCTCCTCCATAGTAGCCCTTTGTTTCTATTGAGAATTTCACATGATCTCTCTCTTTGTC
Organism: Notholithocarpus densiflorus; assembly: GCA_030021035.2. Taxonomy (NCBI): domain Eukaryota; kingdom Viridiplantae; phylum Streptophyta; class Magnoliopsida; order Fagales; family Fagaceae; genus Notholithocarpus; species Notholithocarpus densiflorus. The sequence goes on from JARYZH020000366.1 coordinate 243,265, forward strand.
CTTTCAAATATCTCTAAACGAAGTTCAGTGGTGGTTCAAAGGTAATGATATCCTTTAAGATATTCACATGAACTTTATTTCTAACACAATGGACTAGTTGCAAATAAAGACTGAGGCTAAAGGTATGCCGTATTTGTGAAATAAAATCCAAATGACTCACATTTAGTTATGAATTAAATCACATATTCAAAATAAGTGATTACTACACTACATTAACGTGAACGAACCAATATTTAGGACATATTCTTTGAAGCAATACCTTTTAGCTAGATAATGATGTCCTTCACTTACTAAGGCAGTTGCTTCTTAGCTTTTCCAGTAACCATTTCAACTTTAGCATTGTGGTAACATAAAACCAATCCTTTGTGTCATTGGCAAATTTGAAATAAGCATGCCTCCACGTCCTATTAAAGAAGACACCTCCACAAACTCCCCAAAAGCCAACTGCGAATCCAACTCCCATACCCATTTAGAAGCTAGAACTTTTAGAGTCCTTTTTAGTTTTTCCAATTGATGTTCTGTCATGGCATTCTTCAATTAATGTGCAGTATTTTGGGAGAGGATCACTACACAATTGAGGATTGCCAATATATCTGACAGCATCAAAAGACTAAAGTTGGGTGCTTGAAGGAATTCTACCTAAAAAATTGTTGTATGACAAGTCCAAGTAATCAAGAGATGTCAAATTAAACATACTTGGAGGAATTTCACCAAATAGATGATTTCATGAGAGATCAATTAACTCTAACTCCTTCATTATCCCAATGTTTTCTAGAATGTTGCCCATCAAATGATTTCGAGATAAGTTCAAAAAAGTTAATTCCAAAAGAACAAAAATTTCAACAGTAATTGATCCAAACAATTTGTTACCTAAAAGGTCTATCATCTTCACGAATTTAAGGCTATCTTCATATTCTAATTCATGTCCTTTTGGAGCCAGCATAAGATTCTCAATGTAAGACTCATAGTCATATTCATACTCTAAAGTGTTAAAATAAATATCTTCATTTTTAGAGTTGGGCATAACCTTGGCATTGATATTTTTCAAGCAGCTTGGTATGGATCCTGATAAGCTATTATTTGCAAGATCCAATATTCTAATAGAAGAAATTTGGCATATTTTTAGAGGTATATTGCCCTTGAATCCACTGGATCTTAGACAAAGAACTATAAGTTCTATCACTTTTGTAATCTAGAGTGGTATGGTCCCTAGAAAATGATTATCACCTATATTAATGAGCCCTAATTTTGAGCACCTTTTCAATGATGAAGAAATATTCCCGTAGAAGCTATTATCTTGTAAACTCAATGATTTAAGTTCAACTAAAGACCCCAGAGAATAAGGAATTCAACCCGATAAATTATTGCTCCCTAAGTTTAAATGGATCAAAGATCGCTAGTACTTCCAATAATTAGAAAGTTCTCCAAATAAGAAATTGTTTGATACATCTAAAACCTTCAATTTATTTATTTTACTCATCTTTTGGCACAAGAAAGTGGAAATAGGTCCAAAAAATGAATTGTTAGTTAGATTGAGCACTTCAACATTTGCAGACAATCTTGGCAATCGCCCCTTAATGTGATTAGATCTTAAGTTCAAAATAGTAGAATTCAACAAAATGTTTGGTACATCCCCTTCTATGTGGTTATTTGAGAGATCAACTGTATGAATGTTTGAAATCCAATCCTAGAACCAACTCGAAGCCTTACCCGAAATTCCTAACAAGGGCAATAATAAAACCTAAGATGTTTGTGTATGTAGCCACATAGGAAAGTTGAAGCCATGTTAGATGTTGTAAGGTTGAATTTATTCAATCATGTGTTGGCTTTATTCCGTGCCAAATTTGCTTGTAATTTAGCAATTAGATACCCTGTATTTAGGTGGGATTTATGTAAGGGTTGTTTGTGAGAGAGTGTGAAGAAAAACTCAAGATGTGTGCAATCAAAGGAGTCTTGCGATTGGATCTCGAGACTGACTCGCAACTGGCAAGTCGCCAAAGTGGCACATGTGTGGAGCATGCAGCTGAGCTGAAGGGTCACGACAGCTGGAGCACTACAGGACAAAAATTCCAGTCTAGCCAGGCTATTAGCTTGCAACTTAGACTCGCGACTCGTTCTAGTTGCGAGGTTGAGTCGCCAGAATGCCCTGTTTGGATGAAAACTGACTTTTCACATTCCTCATACACACTACTATAAATACCCTTATACCCACGAAATGTAAAGAGCTTCTAGAGAGAATTTTGAGAGAGAAACCCTAGAGAAAAACAAGATTGACTCATCCACAATCTTTATCATTTGATTCTCCAAATTCCTCTACTCTCACCCTCTCCATAGACATATCCTTGAGAGGTACATTTGCCAAATCCTTATCTCACCATACCCATATCAGTGAAGAGGTGTTTTAGTGCTTGGGAAGCAGTTCAGAGAGGACCAATTTGTTTGGTTGATGCAATGGGCTTATTGCGGGATCTAGTAAGCTAAAGAAGACAAGGTTCGGCGTAACCCTGTTAGAGCAAGAAGCTTGGAGAGCTTAGGTGCACTGGGTAGATTAGGCTTGGAGGGTCTTCTGCTATTCATGTATCCCAACTATATTCTTTAGTGGATCATTTACCGCTTGGAGGGCGGCGGAGAGGTTTTTCGCAGAGTGCTTCGGTTTCCTCTTCAATAACACATCGCCGTGTTATCTTTGTGTTTGCATCTCTCTTTCCTTTCTCTTTACATTTTAATTGCTGCTGTGTTTGTAATTAATTATGGTTTAGAGTGTGTTACCAATTTGGATATAGCTTATATTTCATATTCCGCACATATATTGTTTGTTTATAAGCTTATGTTGGTATTTTTGTAATTGGGAGTCTAAACATTCATTGGTGTTTTATACGCTATTTGAACTTTTAGATGCTTAAGCTGTCCTAGCGAATTTGGAATTTTTCTGCTCAAAGAATTATCTTCTAGATCGAGATATTCTAATTTCTAAAAATGCAAAATGCTAGGCTGCATCCCGCCTGTTAGAGAACTTTCGGCCAAGTAAAGCCATAAGAGGCTTGTATTGAGATTAGAGAACCAATTAGGAATCTCATGATTGAAATGATTTTCAAAAAGATAAAGGGCTCAAAGAGACGTGAAATTTACTGATGCAAGAAATTTTTTATTCAGGCTATCAAGATGACAATATTGCAAGTATAGCTCGGAAAGAGTTGGGAACTTACTCATTATTTGAAGCCAACCAACTTCTCTATGAAGGTCGGTTGAGCTCAAGTCAAGTATTGTATAGAAGAGAGACTAGACATCCAATGAAGGTCATCTGCATAAAGGCCAAAATTACATCCAAGATTTAGATAGTGAAGGCTTGAAAGGTTCCCAAGCTGATAAGGTATGACTCCACAAAATCCAGCATCATGGAGGTCAAGATGTCTCATACTGCCCATTGAACCAAGAAAACTTGGAATACCAGTACAATTAAATTCATTCTCACTCAAGTCCAAGTAATTCAAATGTTCTAATTTTAGCAACGAATGACTAATAGAACCGCCTAACCTTTTTCGTAGTTGAAATCTTCATCACCGTCCCATAAAAAATTGAGGTGGAGCTCTATGACGTGACCAGTAATGTTGTCGCAGCGAACTCCGTCCCATCTACAACAATCTTTTTGTTTAATCCAGGAGAAGAGTATGATTTCAGAATTAATGAGACCGTGTTTGAAGCTTAGAAGTGCTTGTTTCTCTTTATCATTGCAAGAAACATTTGAGTTTGACTCTGCTGAAGAAGAAGCTTAAAGTCAGGGTAGCTACAAAGAGGCATAGTAAGAAAAGCACATGAGTTGCAAAAGAGGCACCCATTACTGAGCAAAAATCAAAGGAAGAGAAGGGTTTAAAAGAGAAGTTTGAAGGAAGACTAGCTCGTAATAATATATAGTGATTCTTCAATTCCTTTCTTATTAATATATTACTTCAACAAAGAGTTTGACTCGTTGACTTAGTCCAAATGCCAAAGAACAATACTCCTCTCTTGTTTCACGAAACAGCATAGCAAAAGTATTAGTATTTGTGTTGCTAAAAAGTTATATTACTATTTTTAGCACCATTAAATGCAAAAGTGAGCTCCATTGGTGGAGGTATAGCCAAAATTTTTGGTTTATCTGCTACAGTGCACAGTTAACGCTCAAAGGTTAAAAATATATATATATATATTCGCACGTTCACATTACTCTGATTATTTTAATGATTTTTTGCTTATGTTTTTCTTCCTTTACTTTCATTTCATCCCAGCTATCTCCTCACATTTTCTTCTCCATCTTCCCTTCGAGTTTCTCTCTTCCTCCATCACCAATCTACACAAGCCCAGCCACCACAAACCCAACTCGCCTGCCAAGCTCCGACCCAGACCTTCTGCCAACCCAGCTTGCCAATCTCCGCAGCCCATTCCGCTGACCCAGCTCACCGATCTTCCTCCACTCCTCACCGGCCCAACTCCTCTACCCAAACGTGTTCCTCCACTCGCTGCCGACCTTCACTCTCTCTTCAGTTCCTCACTCTCGCCAACCTAAGCCGTGGGTTTCGCCGTGTTCAATGTAGGTTTCTGGTTTAATGGTGTTATGACATATGTGTTTCAAATGTTAGGAACATATGTCACTATTTTATGTAATTGACTAATCCTTTGACAAAACACATTTTACTTGTAATTGGATAGATCTAGGATGTGTTTAATGCTTCAAGAAACCTTGTTTCAAGTTCAAGTGTTAAAGCCATGCAAGTCTGTCCAAGATTCAAGTGTGAAAAGTGATGTTCATTAAAGTTCGACAACTAGCATCTATCGAGCCTTGAAGAGCTATTCCAGCCCGTGGATCGACAGCAGCTTGACAGATAGGGTATCTGTCGAGGTTTATGAAACTCAGAATTTCTGGTCTGTTTTTCATCCAATCCGTGATTGTATGTTTGGGCTTTCTTTTCTCACAACCCTAGACATATAAAAGGATTATTTTAAGGGCCGTCAAAAGTGACACAAGTTGCACAAGTATTGAGCAAAGTTTGTTCATGCAAATTGTGACCGGAGACAGAATTTGCCCTAGTTCATCTTTCTTGTGAATAAGCTGCTGTGTTTGTGCACCATAGGGTTTTGTGACCAAGGAGCTTCTCGATCTTCATCATGTGATGAACTGAAGAACTTTGCAGCCAACAAGTTCTGGGATCCGCGCAATTGGTTAGTCACGTATTGGGAGCCGTGCATTGAAAAGGAGAGATTGTCACTATAGAACAAGTTCAATTGGGTATTGGGGTAAGGGTTCAACTGTAGGTTGGTATAAGGTACTGGGATTCCTTTACTTATAACCGCTTGTTTTGATAATAGTAGATTCTCGGAAGTGGTGACCTTAAAATCACCCGGTGGGGGTTTTTGCCGTGTAGGTTTTCCCCATTCGTAAACAAATCACCGTGTCAATTTAATTTTGCTGCATACTTAGTTTAATTGGTGATTTGTTTGTGCTACCACGCGTTTGTATGTTAATTTGATTAATTAACAAACTTGGCTAATTAATCAATTAATTTATCACAAGGGGTCAACACGTTTTTGGCCTATCAAGTGGTATCAGAGCAGGCACACTCTGATTAGGGTTAATCTTTGCTATGTGATCCATTGACCCCTGTTTGTCATGGATAGAGGACAGTCTCTTATTATACCTACTTTATTTGATGGCACTAACTATGTATACTGGAAAGTGCGCATGAGAGCTTTCTTGCAGTCTTTAGATGAGAAGGTGTGGCAAGCTGTAGAGATTGGCTGGACTAAGCCAACGGAAGCGCCGGCCGATTGGGATGATGCCAAGATCAAGGCGGCAAATTTCAACAGCAGGCATTGAGTGCATTATTCAGTGCAGTCACTAATGAGGAATTTAAGAAGATATCCTCCACTGAAACTGCAAAGGAAGCATGAACCATTCTCCAGACAACCTATGAAGGAACCAAGGCTGTCAAGGACTCGAAGCTTCAAAGGCTCACTACTAGCTTCAAAGAGATCAAGATGGAGGAGGATGAGTCGTTCGATGAGTTCTATGCCAATCTCAAGGACATAGTGAACTCAGCTTTCAGTCTTGGGGAAACCATTCCTGAACCCAAGATTGTGAGAAAGGTGCCCAGATTTCTACCCCAGAGATTCCATGCCAAGATCACCGCGATTGAGGAATCAAAGGACATTGACAAAATTCCTATGACAGAATTGGTTGGAAATCTGCAAACCTATGAGTTGGGTTTGACAAGGATCGGGAAATCAAGCAAGAGCAAGAGCAAGAGCATGGCATTGAAGGCCAAAAGCAATGATACTAATGAGTTTTCAGACGATGAAGATTCTAAGATGAAGTCCTATATTACAAGGCAATTCAAGAAGCTCATGAAGAATTCCAATGGGAAGGGCTTCGACAAGGACCGTAGGCAATCTAGCTCCTCACAGTTCAAGAGCCAAGACAAAGGAAAGAAGGATGCTAGGGATGGCGGTCAGTACACTGTTCCCTCAGGACCAAAGTGCTTTGGGTGTCAAGGCTTCAGTCACATGAAACAAGAGTGCCCCACATATCTCAGAACCATTGGGAAAAGCAAGGCACTTGCAGCTACATTGAGCGACACCGAGCCTGAGGATGATTCTGATAATGAGGATGACGGAATCTTGAATGCCTTCACTGCCACTGTCAATCCTACTGAGGGGATTGTTGAAGATGTGGATCAAGAAGAGGAATTGGTGGAGTCTAAGTTTGAGAAGATGGATGAACAAGATGACATCCACACAGCCTATGCAAAGTTATACAAGGTCTCAGAAAAGCATGAGAAGATGTATAGGTTGACCACTAAGAAGTTTAGTGATGTGGAGCTTGAGCGTGAAGAGCTTTCCACAAAGTTTGATGAAGCCAATCAGACTATTGGAGCACTGAGGTTTGAGAATAATTTCTTGGCTGAGAAGACCAAGAAGCTTGAGGCAGAATTGTTCCAAGTCAAAGCTCAGCTAGAAAGAACTTCAAGCGCTAAGCTTGATGAGATGCTTAGTCTTTAGAAATCTGCTTCTAATCGAATCGGTTTAGGGTATGATTTCTCTTCTCCTAGAATTGCTTCTACTAGTACTACTATTTTTGTTCCTCCTGCTAATAATGTTGAAACTGAGAACAATTAAGTTAAAAATGAATTAGCTAGTGAGAACATAGATAAAGGTAAATCTATCTTAGGAGCACCCCCTAAACAGGATAAGAAAGAAGTTAAAAACCCTAGGGCTAAGAAGGTTAACTCTCAAAAACCTAAACAGAAGAAGCAGCATCTCTGTCATCACTGTAGAGTAGCCGGTCATACTCGACCTAATTGCTATAAGTGGTTAGCCACTCAACAGAGCAACGACATGATCGCATCAGGAAACCAAAATCAGTTTCCATCCTCTTTTGCTCCTCTTGGAGATCTTTTCAAAGCTTTCATGTTCCTTTCGAACTTGAATGGTTTCAATTCTTCCCCTTCACTGCCGGTTCAAGGGTTCACTCAAAGGAAAGGTTCTTCCAAGGTGTGGAAGGAAAAGGGCTCCAAGTGATTCTATCACTTTTCTTTCTCTCTTCGTGTTTTTTTTTTTTTTTTTTTTTTTCCATTACTTGTGTGTTTTGCTTTCAAGTTTTGAGTCAGTCTAGTTTTATGCTTCGCTTTGTTTAAACTTGTTTTTGTTTGTTTTCAGTTTTGTTTATTTTGTTTTTCATATAATTTTTTTTTTGAAAAATCAAAAAAATACAAAAACAGTGTGTGTTCTATGTACATTGGTACTTGTGTACCTTGGATGGCTAATGAAACAAAGTTTTCTAAACTTTGTATCTTTTGTAGTTTAGATGAGCATCTCTATGTACAACTAAGCAAGTGAGCTTTGTGGCTCGTGTTTGTGATGAGTAAGATTAAGTAATCTCTTGTACTTAAAACTCGTATCACTCTTTTTGACGGGAAAGACTAGAAAATCCTAAGAGAAAGGCATAAATAACCATCTCACCACTGTTGCCCATCAATCATGAAATGACATTTATATGCTTCGGCATAGCAAAATTGGAATGTCAATTGCTTAACATACTTGGGTATTTCTTTTCTTTCTTATATGCCCATGCATGATTTGCTTAAAAGAAAAATATGCATAGAAAAATAAAAAGCAAAAAGAACAAAATGCTTTATATATGATTGCAAGCGTGTATTCTAGTAGATGTGGGAGTTATAGGATGTACCTCGAAGGTGATAGTCCCCATCAAACAGTTATGATTGTGTGTAAGTTAAAGTGATTCTCTCATATCTCAAATCGTCATAACATGTAGACACTTATGCAATCTTGCGATTTTTTTCACACACAACACGCAATATTCTTTGCTACTTTTGATACATGTGCAGGTACAAAGTGATTTGGCCATCACAAGGTTTACATGTGTTAATGTATACTCACTAAACTCTCTTGACTTGTTTTTGAAATATAAAATTAGTTAGACTTATTTAGTGTGTGTGTTTTGGGATCTTTGTGCTTAACAATTCTTTGTTGAGAGATGATTTTGAGAGTTTAAAATGTTGTTTGGATCCTTGGTTGAGTTGCATGTTTGATTACATTCATATCTGTGTTTTTCTCTTCTTGAAAAACTATTTTTAAGCAATCTCGACAGCTCCTCGACACCTCTCTACACCTAGCTTGTCTATCGAGCTCTTCAGTTGCTTTTATTGCAATCTCAACACCTCTCGATAGCTAGGTGGATCGATCGAGAAACTTTCTGTCCCCTCGATAGCTCCTCGACAGATCCTTGATCCATCGAGCTTCTTTTAGCCTTGGACACATGCTCGATAGCTTCTTCTATCGAACTCTTTAAAGCTTGACAGATCCTCGACACCTCTCAATCTGTCAAGAATTACTGAGGTGCTATATAAGGAGCGCTCGCGATCTCAGACTTATTCTGCTCGATATCTCTCGATCTCTCTAGCCTTTTCACCTCCCAAAACCTCTCTCTTTTCCCTTAAACCTCTTCCTCAAGGATTCTTTGACCTTAATCAAGTTTTCTTCACTTGGTAAGTGTCTAAACCCCTCATATTCATGCATTTCATGATTTTTAACCTAAGTTTTTGGGATTTTTGAAAATTTTGGGGTTTTTCAAAATCAAAGAGGTTTTTGCAAAATTTTTGGGATGGGTTTTGAAGATTTGATCTTAAAAACATCATGCATTGCATCTCATGTGCATTATAACTATATTTTCATGCATTTAGATGTGTGGTATATATGTTATTTGATCGTGTGCTGGTAGGATTGGATTGGGTTGAGCCCATGATGCTTTTTCTATTGCATGTCACATGTTCATACATTCCCATGCATACGTTCTTTCTTTTCAATATATTTTGATATATTTGAACTGCTTGGGACTTTTCTGATTGTTTCTTTCTCCCGCTCTCTCTTCTGTTTGCGTTAGTCTACTTCTATGGCACCCAAACGCAAATCTACTCCGTCCCAGAACCCTCTTTGTTTTGGGGCATCCACTTCTGCTGATCCTACTCCCTCACACGTCCGGTTCCATGATGAGAAGGCCAAATCGGACTTCTTTGAGAACTTTTCTCGACGAGGCATTCATTCTGAACGCCGAGTCATCTTGTCGGACTTCTCCGACACTGACCTTCCCACTGTCATTCACAATAGGGGATGGGAGTCACTATGTGACGTCCCGGTCACATGTCCATCCGTGCTGATCCAGGAGTTTTACTCCAACATGCATGGATTTGATTTTTCAATACCTCTCTTTGTTACTTGCGTTCGAGGTACACGCATTGTTGTCACACCGGAGATTGTCTCCGATGTGCTCTGTGTCCCCAGGGTAGAGCATCCTGACTACCCTGGCTGTGATCGTCTTAAGACAGTGTCTAAAGACAAGCTTATTTCTGCTTTTTGTGAGCGCCCTTCTGACTGGGGTGAGCGACAGTTCACTTACTATTCGGGCTTTGCTAAAGGCCCTCGATTTTTGAACATGGTTATGACTTTTGTTTTACATCCCCTATCTCACTATAACTCTATCATAGAGCCCCGTGCTCGGTTTTTGCTTTCCCTTCTTAAGCATCTTAGTATAGATTTTCCTTCTCACTTCATTCTTTCTATTATAGATGTATATATGGATTCAACGACCCGTGATAAGCTCATCTTCCCTTCGGCTATCACGAGGATTTTACGCCATTTTTTTGTTCCCTTTCATGTGTCCGATCACTTCCCTATTATGGGTGCTATAGATGCCGCTACCATTAAACGGAGTGAGGCAAAGTTTCGGTCTAGGCGGTCCTGTACAGCAGCTCCTCCCACTCCTTTAGCCCTATCCACATCTGCTCCCTCTTCTTCTATGAGCGGTGTGACTCTCGAGGACATCATGGCGCAGCTTCAGCGCATGGATGCTCGCCTCGACACTCTCAGTGATGAGTTGTGTCAGGTGAACACCCGTGTGGGTTGTATTGCACGACGCCAGGCGATCATGGGTGGTTTCGTTGCTTCTCCTCCACCTACTCCAGAGGCTTCTGAGGATGAGGATGATGATGATGATGCTACTGCTTCCGATGATGAGGATGATGGAGATGTTAGCTCTTCCAATGCTGATGGGATGTCTACTTGGCACTATTACCCTTTGTCACTCATGACAAAAAGGGGGAAATGTTTTGGTTATGAGAGTAGTCATTGTTAGAGGGAGAGTTAGTATAGGAGATTTTTGTTAGGGGGAGTGTTGATTTTGAGGGATGTAGTGAGGATTTTATTTATCTTTTTCTTTTCTCCACTTTAGATACATTTTTATCTTGTACATGGGTCTTGTGACCATTTTGACATACATTGTACTTACATTCTTTATATATTGATGTATGTTTTTCACCTACCCTTACATGTGTTGTTTCTTTTCTCTCTTTATGCACATGGTTCTTATTACTTGTATGCAATCTATTATTTCTGTTTCACACAAAGATGCCTTGATGAGTTTTGTTTAAAGTGTTTCAAAAATACAGGTTGTCAAAGTCTACTTGCCATAAACTCTCTTCTTGCAAAGTTTTTCAAGAGTTTGTGTTATGATAGATTTTATTGTATTCAACAAGTGAGTATGAGTTGAGTGATTTATGACTTCTCTCATATGTTCATTTGTTTGTTGTGGTTTTGTCATGGATTGCCAAATGGGGAGATTGTTAGGACATATGTGTTTCACATGTTAGGAACATATGTCACTATTTTATGTAATTGGCTAATCCTTTGACAAAACGCACTTTACTTGTAATTGGGTAGATCTAGGATGTGTTTAATGCTTCAAGAAACCTTGTTTCAAGTTCAAGTGTTAAAGCCATGCAAGTCTGTCCAAGATTCAAGTGTGAAAAGTGCTGTTCATTAAAACTTGACAGCTAGCTTGACAACTAGCATCTATCGAGCCTTGAAGAGCTATTCCAGCCCGTGGCTCGACAGCAGCTCGACAGATAGGGTATCTGTCGAGGTTTATGAAACTCAGAATTTCTAGTCTGTTTTTCATCCAATCCGTGATTGTATGTTTAGGCTTTCTTTTCTCACAACCCTAGACATATAAAATGATTATTTTAAGGGCCGTCAAAGGTGACATAAGTTGCACAAGTGTTGAGCAAAGTTTGTTTATGCAAATTGTGACCGGAGACAAAATTTGCCCTAATTCATCTTTCTTGTGAAGAAGCTGCTGTGTTTGTACACCGTAGGGTTTTGTGACCAAGGAGCTTCTCGATCTTCATCGTGTGATGAACTGAAGAACTTTGCAGCCAACAACCTTCTCTAGTTGGTGATTGAAGTCGCGTACTGGGATCCGCGTAATTGGTTAGTCACGTACTGGGAGCCGTGCATTGAAAATGAGAGATTGTCACTATAGAACAAGTCCAATTGGGTATTGGGGTAAAGGTTCAATTGTAGGTTGGTATAAGGTACTGGGATTCCTTTACTTGTAACCACTTGTTTTGATAATAGTAGATTCTCGGGTGTGGTGACCTTAAAATCACCCGGTGGGGTTTTTGCCGTGTAGGTTTTCTCCATTCGTAAACAAATCATCGTGTCAATTTAATTTCCGCTGCATACTTAGTTTAATTGGTGATTTGTTTGTGCTACCTCGCGTTTGTATGTTAATTTGATTAATTAACAAACTTGGCTAATTAATCAATTAATTTATCACAAGGGGTCAACACGTTTTTGGCCTATCAAATGGTTTGTGGGTTTGATGATGGTGGATTTTGTCTGTGGTAGTGGGTTTGTGGCAGTGGATTTTGGTTGGTTTTGTGGTGGATTGTGGGTCAATGGTGGTGTGGCTGGATTTTGTCTGGGTTTCGTGGTAGTTAGGTTGCTGGATTTCGCCACCATGCCTCCACTCTTTGGGTGGATCGTGGTCGTGGTTTAATGGGTTTTGTTTTTTATTTGTTTTTGATGGGTGGATCGCGGTCGTGGTCTGGGTTGCTATATTTTGTTTTTGATTTTTTTCTTGTTAATGGGTTTTGTAGTGGATCGTGGTTGGGTTCGTGGTGTTCGATCGGTGGTTGATGGTAGCTGAGTTTGTGATGGTGGATCATAGATGGTGGCAGATTGGTGATTGATGGTTGCTAGGTTTGTGGTGGTGGATCGTGGCTGGTGGCAAATCTATGGTGGGTTTTGCCGTGGGTTGGTTGTGAGTTGGTGGCTGGGTTGGTTTGACACAGCAGTGAGTGGTGGTGATGGTGGTGGTGCCATGAGGAGCTGTGGGTCAAAGAGAGGGAAGAGAGGGAGAAAATAGAGAGATAGAGATGAATAGTGAGAAAAAAATAATAAATAGGTGTATGTGGATATATATTATTTTTATTGTGTAGTTTATACTATTTTATTGTATTGAAAGCTAAAATAAAATTATTGATAATATGAGTTTTGTAAAGTGAGAAAGTAAAATAGATGAAGTATCTTTTAGTGGAGTCAAATAGCTAAAATTATGACTCTACTAACGTATACGCTCTAATCGAACTTCTAGATTTTTATTTGTTGACTGCTTTTTTGTTTCTTTTGTTCCGTGACTTATTTGCCAATGGACATCTCACTGTTTACCAGTAAGGTGTTTTGATAATTTGTAAAGAATTTCAGCTTTTTGTTTTTTCATGATTATACTGTGTATGGTTTTGTTCTAAATTCTAACCTTCTACACTTTTTTTTTTTTTTTTTTACTATATTGCAAAAAAGTAATGCCCATGATTGATTGAAATCTTAAACTCTTCTGTTATGCATATGAAATACTGTTTAGTGGCCTTAAAAACATGATTGCAATATAATTACCACTTCAGGGTAGATAGATACCTATGCCCAATATCTACTAGTGAATATAAATAGTAAGATGTCATTGGAAAGAGTTATCTAGTAATTTTTGTGATCAAGGTTTCCTAATTCCCAACAATTTAGATCTATCATCAACCAAATTTGGGCACTTGAAACTGTGGCAATGCCCGTGGATGCTACAAAGAGTCGAACCCCAAGTGTTCGATAACCATAATATTCCAGACCAGCCAATTACTGCTTTTGTTGCCTCACCTGTATCGGCATTTCAACAACACCAACACCATTGCTTCGGGGATTCCATCCCCCAGAAGGAATCTCCCTTGTCTTCCAATCCCTCCATTTTCCTTTGTCTTTACAACGTGTAATTTGGATCCTCAAGATCTTGCAAAACTAGAGGCAAGTGGAGATTATGTACATTTTGAGAATGGAGTTCTTTAATTTTAAACATGTTTATACATTCGGCTCCAACAGCTCTAGACAGCTTGGACATGGCACCACTAAAGATGAATGGCTGCCTCAGTCTATCAGGTTGTGAACATTTGAACATTCTTAGACCTGGTACAACGAATGCAAGAATATAAAGGAACTATATTTTTCAGCCGGCATGAAAAGAAGCAAGCTGCTGTTACAAAAGTTTAGAACTTTAAATCAAAATAAAAGGTCATGTACCTTCCTGGATAATTCAAAAAAATAAATAAATAAATAAATAAAGAAGAAGAGAAGAACATAAGCAATGGTCTTTGGATGTTTTCATGCTATAAGCTGAATTATAATTAAAGTCTGTGCTGAAATGTTGCCAATATCATTTTGCATGACCATCAAAGAAAGGTTGATCCTTATCCATATTGACCATGTATTTCTTGTTAGTTTATTGAAAAATCAGTTTTTCCAAAAACCTATGATCTGTTAGTGGAGTTGACATAAAGATTGGGTTTTTGGGGAACTATTTTCCATTACAGTGCTATTCATACAATAATTAGGCAATGAGCCTTGTTAAAAGGTCAGAAAATGAGATTATATAGGAAATACGCGTCCAAAATTCACGTTGTGGATATTTGTGGAAATTAAGGCTCACAATTGAGTAAGATATCACCACACACAAGAGATGGGATGTAGTGATAGGTTCATTTGATGACCATCTTTCACGAAACTGCATAGATATTTTTCATCAATATTAGAATAATCAAGAATTGATTTACTGACACATTTGATTTCTTAATTTGTTGGGTGACTTGTTGACCATTAAATTATTAATTCATTATGCAATATTTTCCCCTGTGTGGCAAAATTTTTATGTAAGGCCAAAGATTCATGTCGTGGACATTTGCATGCGTGGAAGTCATGATTGAGAAAAATATCATGAGTTTGCGCTATTAATTACACTAGTCGCTAACCCGTGCGATGCACGTGAAAATTACTGAAAATGAATTCTAATGAATGCAAAGCAATTATGCAAAATATCATTTAAATTAAATGACAAATATTAGTGAATGTCGTTATCCTTAGCTGTTTGTGTTACATCTAGAGTTTCATATCTAAGTTACTACAATACTACTTGTAGCAACTGAAGCTCACAATATAAATATATTATATGCGGCCAAAACTTATATTATCTTCAAGCTCCCCTTAGCCTTACAGAGTCCCTAACAAAATTTCTTTTGTATTGAATTTGATTTCAGAGGACTTATTCAAAATTATTTGAATTGAACCTCACAAATTAGAAAGAAAAAATAAATAACAGTACAACATTGTAGCTGATTAATATACAAATAAACTACCAATTTAACATGATAAATCACTATTAGTAATTTAGAAAGCAAAAATTAACAAAATTAAAGTTGTTACCCATTTAACCTAAAACTTTTCATATTCTAAAGTTGTCAAACACCTATTAACAAATAACTATTGATATAAAATATTCAATAATTACTTCAATACCGCAAGTTGTTCATGCTGTAAAAAATTTGAGAGAATAACACACCAAGCATCTTAAACTCTTTCTTGCTTGGATCCTACAAAACAATATATATATATATATATATATATACATATATATACACTGAACATGTCATTAAAGAGACAACCAATTACGATAGTGTTGGAGGCAAAGTAAAAGATTAAAAAAACTGAAGAAGTAAGCGGTTTGGCTAGCATACCAGCTAGTTAATTTATATCAAAAAACATAAAAATCTTACGATCAAATAGAATCCATAAGTAAATAAATACATGTGGTACAATCAGATAAATAAAAGGTTTGTCAAGATGATCAAGTTTGGCAATGAAGAAGACGCGGCAGCTATTGATGAGGGTAATCTCTATCTTAAACTTGTGATAATGATAAAGATGCAACAACTACTAATTATGCAGATCTAGCATAATCTTATTTTGATTCAACTACAACAAAAATGACGATAATTACCATAAAAAGATTATATCAAAAAACAGTCTTTTATGATATAGCCAAGAGTACAATCAAAGCTAATAGAAGGAATTTTAAATCGATTTCAATGATGAAGGAGGGATTCACTTAAATGAGGAGACCAAGAAAAAAGGAGAAGTATCATGTTCTGAGTATAGTATTGAATTTTAAACTCTATAATTCAATTTGATAACTACTAAAATATCTTAGCAAATTGAATTTCTGCAGGCACGGATTACATCATTCAATTGAATTTCTGCAGGCACGGATACTACTAAACTCTATCATTCAATTTTCTAACTACTATAAAAAAATAAAAAAATAAATAAATAAATTCAATTTTAAACATAGAAACAAACAATCATATATCAGTACAAATACCCAACCTAAATACATAAAAACTCATATATGACCCACAACACAAAAGAGGTAGTAACAAAATTTAAAAAAAAAAAAATAGCAATAAAAAAGAACAACACTATTAATCTAATCCTTACATTGAACTATTATGCAGGCAGCCACAAGAATAGAGGTCAAGAGCAACTGGATTTAGAGATACCTAAACTGAATCATCCAGCTTTTCAGTATTAATATAATGTGAGGAGAGGAAGAGATGAAGGAGTTAGAAAGCCAAAGTCTGGCTTTAGAAAGTTGAAGGGTTGCCGTTTGAGATTGTAACCCTGGAACACAAAGGGTTGCTGTTTAAAATTGTAACCGTAGAACACAAAGAGTTGCTATCTAAAATTGTAACCATGGAGCACAAAGGGTCGGAAATTATTTTCTTTTTATTAGTTTTTTTAAATTTAAGAAAACTAATTTTAAATTGTAGGACAAATTCAGGAAAAATAATGGTAATGACATGGTAGCTGATGTGACTCATCCTGAGCGTAGCAACATTAAATGCTACGCTTCAACTTTTAGCAATATATAGATGATTGACTTAGTGATAACAAAGGCTTTAAGCCAAACGCCCAAAGATCAATGCTCACCACACACATGTGAAGAGATGTAGTGTTTGGTTCATTTGGCAACCATCTTTCACGTAATCACGTAGAGATTTTTCATCAATATTAAAATTATCAAGAATTTGACTTACTAACATCTTTTGTTTTGTTTTGTTTTTTTTTTTTTTTTTTTTTTTTTTGTTGGTTGACTTGTTGACCATTAATCTATTATACAATATTTTCCACTGTGTAGATTTTCATGTAAGGCCAGAGATTTATGTTGTGGACACTTGTGTGGAAGTCATGATTGAGTAAAATATCATGTGTTTATGCTCTTAATGACATGATTGACTTAGTGATAACATAGACATTAAGCCAAAACCCCCAAAGAGCAAAGATCAACGCTCACCACACACAAGTGATAAGATGTAGTGTTGGATTCATTTGACAACCATCAATCACGTAACCACGTAGAGATTTTTCATCAATATCAAAATCATCAAAAATTTGACTTGTTGACAACTTTTGTTTTTTTGTTGGGTGACTTGTCTACTTTGATTCAATAGGTTTTTGATCCTCACTATTTTCATCAACAATTGATAAAGCATTACTCCTCTTTATTATTTTTTCAAAGTGCCAATCTAATCTAAATATTTTATTATTATTTCAAAGTTCAGCAATGTAGTCTTCATGAGATCTAATAGAATCATTTTGAACACATGAAATTGTTAAAAATTCGAGAAAGGCATCTTCATGAGCTTCATAATATTCATGTTAATTAGTGTATTTTTGTAACTAAGCTTTGACAGTTTCATAAAAGATAGTGACACAATTTCTATCAGAACAAACTTAACCAAAAATAATAATATTTTTGTTGGGTGACTTGTTGACCATTAATCCATTATGCAATATTTTTCCACAGTGGGGCATAAATAAGTGTATATGTGTGTTTAGCAGTTGGTTGTTTCTCAAATAAATAAAATAAAAGAAAGGTTGAACGTTGAAGGCGGCGTGAACTTGAAAAAAGTGTGAGACAAATTGTGGAAATACAATCTTCATCTTCCTCCACAAAATATGGACTGACCAAGGGGGAGGGGGGCATAGGGGCCTGCTAAGTCCCCCTATAACCCAAAGAAGACTTTTTTTTCTTTTTTTAAGTATAATTATTTTATGGGTTTTACTATAGTATGCCCTTATGTGAAAGCTTTTTATGGGAAAGCTTTTTCCTTAAAAATTTCTCATAAAACATTTCCTAAAATAGATGACTAAGCATACATTAACCAGACCTTTTTTATTTATTTTTCATAATTGGGACTCCTGTCCTCCAAGATTGTTAGCTCAGATAAATTTATAAATTGAGATTGCATAGATGATTGCACTGTAATATATTTAAAAACAATGTATTTTGTATTTTTTTTTTTTTTTTTTTTTTTGGTTAGTAGATTATTGCATCTAAATGTATTAAAAAACAATATTTTTGTGTATTTGTCATAGTTTGTTAATACTATAAAGATGATTATTTAAAGTTTTAATTTTTTTTTTTCTTGTACTCTGGCTCTCTAGCTTGAAATCTTGTGTCCATCTTGCGCAAAAGCATATAAAGCTGGAAGGAGCTTCAAGGCTTCGTTGAGTAAGCTACTCAAGTCAACTTGCAAAAGCTAAAGCAATTATCAATATGCATGTACCAAAGATAGAGAAAGAGATCATGGCTTTTTTAAGCAGATTACAAAACATCAGTTGGTGCATTGCCCAATTCACTACTTGGAATTTTAATTTATAGTGATCATTAAATAATTATTATTATTTTTCCTGCAAAGGCATCAACAAGGTTTCTTTTTTCTTTTAAATATATATAGGCGAGATTCAATCTGATGTCTACTATTTGATAAAAAAAAATAAAAAAATAACTTTACATTCAATAAAATGAATAAAAAAATGATATTTTTCATCAATATATGTACTTACATAAAGGTTTTTTTTTCCCTTTTTATCATAGGAATATTTAAAGTTGACTTGAAAATAGTATGACAAGAATACAAAAGAATTAGTAGAATTATTGATTTGAATATATATATATATATATATATGTATATATCATCGTCGTTTGAGGGCTAGATACTGCTGTATCTAACACTTGTAACGTGGACTAGTACAATCCATAGGACTAAATCACAAAAATCTCTACCACTCACGTGGCTTGTTGCCAGAAAAAAAACGTACTCTATATCTCGATTCTCATTTCTCAACACTTTCATTGTGATAGATCCCTAGAAATGAAGCAAATTCTAACTTTTTTATTAGTCTATTTTAATAAATTTCTCCCGTGTTATTACGTTTGGATCTAAAGTTTCTTACAATTTTTACTTTTATTTTTGGTTTAGATCTATGCAATGTGTGAATTTATTTACATTTTAGTCATAAGAGGGTTCACATAATAGAAAAAAGAGTGTGTATTTGATGTTAACGTTGAATGTTTATAAGGTGTTTGTTGTTAAAACTGAACCAAGACTTCACTTTGGGGCGCAATGTAATGTTAATGTAGGATCTAGTGGTGGCTGTTTGGAGGAAAAATTATTGCATAGTCTGGGACTATGCTCCCTACCTCTCACAGAGAGGTGGGCCCCATGGTGGGTAGGACCCACCCCTTTGTGAGAAAGAGGGAGCATAATCCCGGGCTATGCAAAAAAGCCTTGTTTGGAGAGCTCGGGATTACTCTAGGGTCTATAAATAGGGTACCAATGTACATGAAATAAGGGAAATCAAATCATAATTCATAATTGTAGTAAAAAAAAAAATTCATAATTAAGATTACAATTAAACCCTTAAAAGTTAAAACCCTCGAAACAAAATCCGAATCCCATAATATGGACTAGTGGAATCAATTGGCATTAACTTGGTGTCCGCACCACAGTACAAAAATCCAGTCCTTCGGATTAAAATATGTTGCATCTGAATGGTGCATTATTGTTTACATGATCTCAATGATACTAAAAACTACAAAAGTAGGTTTCTAACTCAACATAGCAACTAAGATAGTATCACATCTCACAGTAAACGTCCGAATATGTCATCATTTGTTTAATAATATATTTAATTTCCATCTTGATCATTTCATAAAAGAATTAATTGCAAAAGGAAAGCAACCACAACCAATCCCTCAAAATAGTTGCTAATCCAAACTTTGTATGTGAAGAAAACTCAAGAATTCAGAACTACGTTTTGTTTTTTTTTTTTTTTTTTTTTTTTTTGATAACAATGGTGTTTAGACCTCATTAAGTATCTGACTAATCCCTTGGGCATGTGCAGTCCCCCTATCCCACACACACTAGGTAATTATAAGGAGGAATCACTTGGGAGTGGCCCTAAGATGCTAGCAAGAGATTTTGAACCCATAATCTCATGAATATCATGATGCCTTAAGAACTACTAAGCCAACCCCTTAGCATAAAGTAAACTTGAAAGAAAACTTGAGCATAAAGTAGTACAATCTTCATCTAGATGCCATAACTCTGTAATTTACA
This sequence comes from Notholithocarpus densiflorus, assembly GCA_030021035.2. Lineage (NCBI taxonomy): Eukaryota > Viridiplantae > Streptophyta > Magnoliopsida > Fagales > Fagaceae > Notholithocarpus > Notholithocarpus densiflorus. The sequence continues at coordinate 263,430 of JARYZH020000366.1, forward strand.
AAGGCTGGCGATTGCAGCTTCAAAACAATTAAATGAAAAATATGATTGCTAACTAATAAACATGGAAAAAGTACACCAGGGTGAGAAGGTGTGTGGAATAAAATTACGGCTAACCAACATACACGAAGCTCCATCTCCTTTGGTCCTCTTCATACATTGGAGTACATCATGCGTCATCGCTTTAAGTTGCTCAATCTGTAGTCTAACAGCGCTTCTTCATTATGAAGTACCCTAGTAGCCACCAAAACCCCAATGTTGGGCATTGATCACAATTCCATCGTACCTTGTTATCTTATATGTGTTCTGCACATCAACTCTTGGGTATCCAGGAATGTAATGTATAGTACGCTGGTAGAGTATACTACACCAGGCTAGAAGGCCATGACAACACTAACATCAGTTTCACTTTCACCATCTAAATATAATCCTTGGCTAGGTTCCTTGTGTGGCATTTGAGATGGCTTGATATCAAGCTTGTAACAATGAGGTCCTGTAGTATTTCGAGAGTTCAGCACTATTCAATGGCTTTGTTTCAGGTACAACTGTGCTGAACAATCATTAATAGTTAGTACTTAAAATGGGAGAACTAGAACACACATCACACACAATCTCTTATATAATCAGAACCAAATATTGGACATTTGCTTAGCTATTTTAATAGTGACATAAATAAAAACAGTTCATTGTTGACAATTTGATGAAAAACTAACCATGAAAAAAATAGTTAAAATAATAATAAAAAGAACTTATCAAATACAAGGAAGAGCAGTTCAAGTACTATTGAAGACAGCAAGGTCAACAAGAAAAATCAAATGAAAGTGTTAGATGACGGAAATGTCAAGAGAGCCTCTGCACCACAAGATGCAGAAGAGGGCGCGATACATGTTCATGTATATCAAACTAAGTGCGGCAGACAAGACACAGAAACGTTGCTACCAAAGGATATCTATGGCATTTCACAATTGTAGGACAAGCAAGCAGCTCAGCAGAAGACATTGACAACAACACAGATTTTTGGATTTTGATGTTTTCCTGTAATATGAAATTTATCCAGACTCAACATGAACATATAAGCCAGTACAATAAACAAAACTGATAGCCTTGCAAAAAATCTCGGTGTAGAAACACTTCTAATTTGATTCCAACTAGAGCATATTATCATTACAAAAATATAAAATCAACAGTTCGTCTAAGAATATTATTTTAGAAGAAAAAAAGTTAAAAAGTTTAGAACTACCTATGAATCACATCACAAACACAAACATGATTTCAAGAAAGACCTTATAGAAGCTAGAGATAATGGATATAGCATTAGATACCCCAACAAACTCCCAGTAGGCATTCTGGACAGTAATTAAATACTCCTTGAATATGCCTTCCATAAAATCAACTTAAGTATCCCCAAGAAATCCTCCCTTCCCCCACCCCTGAAGGCCAGCATCCCATTTCCCACACTTTGCTGCCCAATTGTAGATTTCTTTTGCTGACACTTTAGTTCAAAAGTGATTGGATGTTAACATTAACTCTACTTGAATAACTTCAAACTTTTTAAATAACTAAATTTGTTCAAGGAAACTAGTAAAGAAGCTAAGGTAATCAATGGAACAAATCAAAAGATCTTTCCCTCAAATCAAGATAATCCCACTACTTCAAACATAGAACGGATGGGTCACAAGAAAATTCTAAGATCCTGAACATCTCAAGACACACTCACACAACTTCAAGCTCATAATGCAACATTGGAAAAAGCTTTTGGATTGCAAATAGAACCTTACCAGGACGGTCAGTAGGTTGGCCATTTTTTGCAAACAGCAAAACCAAGGCCACTCCAACGGGGAGCAGCTATTGGTTGCTGAGGCAATTCATGTGCATCACCTATCCTTTTAGTATCAGGAATAAGAATTTCATCCATAGTCATGGAGAAACTTTTAATCTGAGCATGGACATTTTCTTGGAGTTGGCTCTGTTGATCAGCAATAGAGGCTTTACTAGCCATTCTATGATCTCCTCTGGATGTTCAAGTCTATCATGAGAAAAAATTTGGGATCAGAGGACACCCAATGAAGCCGTACCCTGAGCGGCAAAGGTAGCATAAATTCACATGAAGCCAAGTGGCAAAGTAGGGAACAAACAAAATTTGTATTATTTGCATGGTGATAAAATCAAATAATAGTAGAAGCTCAAAACTTAACATAACTTGATTTTAATGTTTGTCTGACTTCCATCCAAGTTTTAACTTCTTTGATCTTGTGCATCTACACAAAATGTAAGACATGATTTAAAAGTTCACTCTTGGCATGATCTATTAACCAGTTAAAAGAAATTTAGCCTTGTTAGAGTACTTGAAGTAGATACACAAGATCGAAGAAGCTAAAACTTTGGATGGAAGTCAGGCAATAATTGAAATCAAGTTATGTCAAGTTTTGAACTTCTACTATTATTTGAGTTGTATCACCACCCAATAATACAACTTTTGGGTTGATTTTAAGAAGCTTGAAACCCAAAAATAGGCTCAATATATGAATCAATTAGTGGTGATTTCAACCTAAAATACCTAATTATTATAGTACTGCACTCACTTCTAACTTTAAAAACCATCAACATAGGAACTAAAAAATAGTAGGTGCCTCAATGAATGTTATATGCTAAGGTTCTGTTTGTTTCGGCTTAAAAACATCAACTTCTTTTCACCATCATCTTATGTAAATCTTTTTAGTTTTTAATGCCTCACTTTTTCTAAGAATAGTTGTACTGTTATACAAACAGACTAGTGAAAATTTATTCAATTTTTACTTTGTAAACATAATTTATTATAAAACAAAGGCCTTAACAACTAATTTATTCACTTATTACAAAAGGAGCTTAGGATTTTGATTATTAAAAATGGGTTATCCTTAAAGTTACCTTGATGAAATGTCTGACAATTGACAATTTAAGGAAAAGAAAGGTATGCATTTTGGATTGGTGTTATATGTGCAAGTGTAATAGTGAAACTGTTGACCATCTATTCCTTCATTGTCCGATTGCTCTGGAGTTGTGGGATATGGTTTTTGGTTTATTTGGAGTTTGTTGGGTTATGCCAATGTCTGCTGTTGAGCTTCTTGCTTGCTGGCATGGTCGATTTGGTCGCCATCGCAATGGAGATATATGGATGGTTGTTCCTCATTGTTTGATGGGGTGTATTTGGAAGGAAAGAAATAGTAGGTGTTTTGAAGACAATGAGCGTTCTATGCCTGATCTCAAGCTTCTATTTTTCAAAACCTTATTGGGCTGGTTCTCAGTGTGGAGAAACCAACCTTTTTCTTCAATTTTGGATTTACTTTATTTATGTAATTTTTGTATTTGATATGTACACCCCTATATACTCCCTGTGTACTTAGGTGTCTCTCTCTTTTTGATATCAATAAATCTTTATTACTTATCAAAAAGTTACACCAGGCTAGAAGGCTATGACAGTACCAACATCAGCTTCACCGTTTAAACATATACCTTGGCTGGCTTCCTTGTGAAGTATTTCACCATCAAGCTTGTAAATAATGAGGTCCTTTAGTCTTTCAGAGAGTTCAGCACAATTCAATGATGTGCAGAAAAATCATTAGTAATTGGTACTTTAATGGAAGAACTAGAACACACATGACACACCCACAAGTTCTTAAGTAATCAGAACCAAATGTGGAAATTTTGTAATAATTAATTGAGACTTCTTCTGTACCTAAACAGAAGATAGGTACTAAAAACCCAAATAATGCAGTTATGGTAAAAAAAAAAAAGTGTTGTACATATAAACCTCTCTTTTATTCTTTTCACAAATTCATAAATTTTAATATAGAAATTAAAATGCCATAAATTGCATTCTAACTTCATGTGTTTTCTACATGTAGGCCAAAAAGGGCATTGCTTAGCTATGTTAATAGTGGCATAAGTAAAAACAACTTATAAAATACAAGGAGGAGTAGTTCAATAATTATTGAAGACAGCAATGTCAACAAGAAAAATCAAATGAAAGTGTTTGATGATGGAAATGTTGAGAGCCGTTGCACCACAAGATGCAAAAGAGAGCAACGATATATGATCATGCATATCAAACTAAGTGTGGCAGACAACGCAAAGCAATGTTGCCTCCAAAGGAAACCTAAGGAATTTCACAATTGTTGGACAAGCAACTTAGCAGAAGACAACAATACAGATTTTTGGATTTTGATGTTTTCCTGTAATACAAAATTTATCCAAGCTCAAGAAGTACATATACTCCAGTACATTATGCAAAAACTGATAGTCTTGTAATTAAATCCTGGTTCAAAAACATTCTAATTTGATTCCTGTATAGAGACTTTGATATGGGGTACTGCTTATATGCGCAATTTTAATGAATTTTGTAACAATCAAACATATTTGATAGCTATGTATTACGGAACAGGCACCCAATTGAAGCCCTCTCATCCAACCTCTGATGCGGCAAGGGTTGATTTGATGTTATTGGGAAATATATTCAGGAAAAAGTTTGAAACATTAACCATATAATTAAAAGAACACCAATTAGTTCTTACCACAAAACACTACAACAAAATGTATTTTCAGTGACAAAAAAATTCGTCACTAAAAGTCCAGTTTTTCGTCACTAAGGACCTTTAGTGACGAAATTGAACTTTTAGTGACGAAACTCATTTCGTCACTGTAGCCCCGTCACTAAAAGTCCTGGTGACGAAAAATTTCGTCACTAAAAGTCCGATTTGATTTTTTTTTTTTAACTTTTAGTGACGAAAACGTTTCGTCACTAAATGTTTTCCTCACTAAAAACACTATTCAGTGACGAAAATATTTCGTCACTAAAAACACTTTAGTTTACTAAATCATATTTAGTGACGAATAATTTCGTCACTAAAACTATGTTCGGGTACATATAGTGACGAAAAAATTCGTCACTAAAACTATTTTTAAGAAAATCCAAGCACATATAGTGACGAAAATTTTCGTCACTAAAACCATTTCTTACAAAATTTTGCTATATTTAGTGACAAAATTTTCGTCACTAAAACAATTTTTTGTTGCTATATTTGTGACGAAAAAATTCGTCATTAAAACTTATTTTCTGTTTTTATTTTTTTCATGACTTTGATATTAACCTGTAACCTGAAATTACATTATTAAAACCTCACATTTAAATAACACATTTATTTCAACAACACATTTATAAAAAAAGATCCATACATTCCACAAGTAAAAAATAAAACAAGTATCCAATTCAAACTCCTTCCATACAATAATTGTTTGCAATACATACAAAAACTCTACCTAAACCCTATTTTAGAATTAACGAAAGATGTCCTCATATGTTTTCAAGTAATGCCAAAAGTAAATCCCCTAAAAGCCACCAATAAGAAATCTGCACAAATATAAAAACAATATTTCGTTAAAATTGTAAAGTAAAAACATTAACTATGTTATAAGAAACATTTCTAACAATGCATTAAGAGTAACCACACCAATAAATTAAAATCACAACTCCTAATATATAAATTGTAGAAAGCAAATAAAGTACTAACCAAAAAGTTCCATTCACATTTGCAAAAAACAATCTATATGGTCATTATGGGAAAGAAATAATATAATAAAAGCGTGAAGGAACTTTTTAGAAACTGTATGATGTTTTGGTAAAAAACAATCTATATTGTCATTATGGAAAGGAAATGTGCAAGGTGTAGTGTCCATGAAAGCTTGATGTTTAACCTATATATGAGATCCCGTGATAAAGTTGCCAGGTGGTAATCTGATAGTTCGAGATCATTCTTTTTTTAGGTAAATTTGCAACTTTATCTTCGACAATTAAGGGTGAAGTCACCATTGTTACCCATGTCAATTTACCAACTAATGCGGCTAATAGCTCAGCCCAATTATCCCACTTCTAAAATTATATATTTAACTTTTAAAAAAATCTTTTTTTTTTTCTAAATATAAGTATGTTTAAATACAAGTATTGCAATCAATTAAAGTACTATTCATCACATCTAATCAACAAGTTCCATTCACATTTGCAAGAAATGAAAAACACTCCCAATATTAGTTTAAACCGCCTTATAACACCATGCAAGCCACCCGCTTGCTCCAACACAACAACCCACCACAAAACCAATTCCAACATCACAAGTATAGAATTTTACAAGTATTTAAATCAAATAAAATACTATTCATCACATTTAATCAACAATTCTCATTCACATTTGCAAGAACTGAAAAACACTCCTAATATGTATTTAAACCACCTTATAACACCATGCAAGCCACCCGCTTGCTCCAACACAGCATACCACCACAAATCCAATTTCCAACATCACAAGTATAGAGTTTTATAATATTTTTAACTAAAATTTACTTACTCTGCTCAAGCTAAGCTTACAACTTTCAGAAAAAATCCAAAATTATTGCAAACAATGTGAATTTAGCCTGTAAAAGAAAAGTTAAATTTATAAGTACTTCAGTCTTGAAAATGATCCTCTCATAAGTTATTACACAAACTCATAGCTTACACATGTAATATAGCAGTTATCCAAATTCCTCATCCAACATCTTCAACTTCTTCAACTAAAATTTCAACATCCAACCCCTGTAGCCACGTCCAACCCAGATTTCAAACAAACCCACCTCCCCAATTTCACAAACTGCACAGCAAAGCTCCTTTAATGAAGAAGAGTTATTTGGACATACAAAAGCATAAATATACACATACCAAGTAACTTTTCCTATCAACTCATTGAAGCAGCCAACCAATTGAATTCAAGAAGCAAACCACAATTAATAATTTTGGGGGGAAAAAAAGGAAAGTAGAAAAGAAAACACCATTATGCAGCACCATTACACAAACAAGAAAAAAGTACCCCACCAAAGAAATTTTAAGTGCAAGAGAACAAAAACTCAGAAAGTTCAAAGGGTCAAAACCATTAGTGTAGCTGAAACACATGCAGTGAAAAGGAGTTACAATTTCAATTTAGAGAAGTTCAAGGAATCAAAGCTATCTAGCAGAGCTGAAACACGCTCTAAGGAACTTCTCCAAATGGTGTGAATCATTGATGTCCATGATACAATAATAACAACCAAGTCTATTAGTCTCAAAATTTTGGTGTGAAATATGATAGTAGAGAACGTACCTTTGTTGGTCTAAGAACAACAGCCTTTTCTTTCTCTTAACCAGTAGTTCATACAGTGCTCTAGTGAAAACTGAAAATAGTCCTACAAAAGAACCCAATTCAACACCATTATAACAGGTTCATTAACAAAATTCTACGAGAAACAGAGAGAGGACCATGTAGAAACAATACCAACATTTAAAAATAAAAATAAAAAACCAAATAAAGAAACATAATTCACTTAATTCACTTTTCAAATTCCTTTTATCACATAACAATGGAGAAAAAATATAAACAAACCAAAATAAAAATGAGAAAAATAAACAAACCAAAAAATATAAATAAATCAAAATAAAAATGGAGAAAAATAAGCAAACCTCATACATGGGTTGAAATAAATTTTAAAAAAAATCAAGTTGAAGAACTTACATGGGTTGAATCCGGTGGGAATGCAAAGGGTCGGTTGGAATGTGTCGGCGAGTCGAAGACAATAGCGACGACGCAACCCGACGCTAAATGATGGATCGTCGCTGATGGATCGTCGCCGATGGTCCAACTCAGAAAATGAAGAAGTTCGTCGCAAGGAACGTCACCGTCTGAGTCCGTCGCAAGGATCATCGCCAAGTCCGTCACAAGGATCGTCGCCGTCTGAGTCCGTCGCAAGGATCGTCGCCGTCTGAGTCCGTCGCAAGGATCGTCGTTGAGTTCGTCGCAAGGATCATCGCCGTTTGAGTCCGTCGCAAGGATCGTCGTCGAGTTCGTCACAAGGATCGTTGCCGTCTGAGTCCGTCGCAAGGAACCGTCACTGAGTGAAGACGATGGATCGTCGCAAAGATGGATCGTCGCAAGGTTTGCTCTTAACAAAGCTTCATCGACGACGGTTTGAGCTTCATCGGCGACGGCTGAGATCAACGGCGACGGTTTGAGCTTCATCGGCGACGGCTAAGATCAACGGCGATGGTGGGAGATCAACGGCGACGATGGGAGATCAACGGCGACGGTGGTTTGGGTTTGGGAGCTTAATCGTCGTTTGGGTTTTTTTTTTTTTTTTTTTTTTGACTGCTTTGAGTGAAATGTTTGTGAACTGTTTGTGAAATGTTTTGACCTTTGAACTTAAAAGACCGAAATGGCTCAGAGAGTGTCAGGTATTGCAATTAGGCTTTTAAGTCTTTAGTGACGAATTCCAGTTTCGTCACTAAAGACCAGGCTTTGTTAAGTTTTTTAGTGACGAAATTCATATTTCGTCACTAAATCATATTTTTAGTGACGAATTGTGATTTCGTCACTAAAAACATATAAGTGCAAAATTATTATTATTTTTAGTGACAAATATTTTTTGTCACTAATTCTTCCTTATAGTGAAGAAAGGATTTTCGTCACTAATACTATCCACAGTAATACCTACAGTGACGAAATATTTCGTCACTAAAAATTTCAACTTTTAGCGACGAAATATTTCGTCACTATAGATTAATTAAACTCGCGCCAAAGTTTCCCTCCACTGGCGCCCATTTTTCAGATCACAATAGCGACGAAATTTATTTTTCGTCACTAAATGTTATAATTTTTTTCATTATTAGTGACGAAATTCATATTTCGTCACTAAAGCTGTATTTTTAGTGATGAAAAATATTTCCTCACTAATTTTCGTCACTAAAAATACATTTTGTTGTAGTGAAAAGAGATTAAACTGGAGGGCATAAGTCGAGTTTGGAGGACATCCTTGTAGTTCTAGAGATATTGATCCACTTTTTTTTCCCACATATCCATGTATTTGTTAGCTAGCAACATGCCAATACAACAACTTCCAATCAAGGCCCTAACAAATATCAATCAAAACTTAGAACTTCACATAACCTTTATAATCAATTTGGTTTCCAAGGTTTCAATCCAAATAATGTCATGTTTTAGGTTACAAAGTGGTTGAATTCCTTGTTTAGCTGAAATAAAAATGGCATTCAAAAAAGAACAAATACTATTTTAGAGCTTTAACTTCAATGAAAAGTAGCCAAAAGATATTCTATAACAGCATCAAAGCTTGCAAGTAATCTTTTTGTTTTATTGGTAAGTTACACATATGGGTGAGTCATGAACCCTCAATCTCACCTGCCACCTTGTTCTTAAAAGAGGGGGAAATACTCATTCACAACATCGAAGTTTGCAAGAAATCTAACAACCAGATCATATTATCATTCCAAAAAATTTAAAATCAACAGTTCATCTAAGAATATTAATTTAGTAGTACAAAGGTTAAAAAGTATAGAATTGCCTATGAATCACATCACAAACACAAAAACATGATTTCAGGAAAGACCTTATAGAAGCTAGAGATAACAGATAGAGCATTAGATACACCAACAAACTCCTAATAGGTATTCTGGAAAGAGTAATTAAATACTCATCGAAGATGCCTTCCATAAAATCAAGTTAAGTATCCCCAAGGCATCTTCCCCTCCACTTTGCTACCCAAATGTAGATTTCTTTTGTTGACACTTCAGTTCAAAAGTGATTGAATGTTAACTTCAACTCTACTTGTATAACTTTTAAATATTTTAAATAACTAAATTTGTTTAAGGAAACAATTAAAGGACTTAGGGTAATCAATGGACAAATCAAAAGCTCATTCATTCAAATCAAGATAATCCCCTTACTTCAAGGATGAGTCGCAAGAAAATTCAAAGATCCCAAACATCTCAAGCTGCACTCACACAACTTCAAGCTCAATAATACAGCATTGGAAAAGGATTTTTTTATTACAAACAGAATCTTACCAGGACGTCAGTAGGTTAGCCATTCCTGCCAACAGCAAAATCAAGGCCACTCTGACAAGAAGCAGCTATTGGTTGTGGAGGCAGTTCTTGTGCCTCACTTATCCTTTTAGTATAAGGCAAAATAATTTCATCAATCCACACGGAGAAACTTTTAATCTGAGCATGAATGTTTTCTCATACCTGCTTTTGTTGATCAACAAAAGAGGCTTTATAAGCCATTTCATTGAACTCCTCTACTTTTGCCTAATCAACATCCCTTCCCAAATGGTTAATGAGAAAAAAAAATCAAGATTAAAGGACAACCAATGAAGTAGTACATTGAATGACAATAGTAGCATAAATTCACATGAAGCTAAGTGGTAAAGTAGAGAGAACAAACAATATAACATCTACTCAAAAGAAATTTTACATTGTTACAGTACTTTAAATAGATGCGCAACATCTAATAAGCTAAAACTTGGATAGAAGTGAGGCAAACATTAAGATCAAGTTATGTCACATCTACTATTATTTGACTTTTATCACCATGCAACTAATACAACTTTTTCAGTAACTAAGACTTAAGAAGTTTTGAAACGAAAATAGGCACAAAATATGCATGTAATAGTGGTGATTCAACCTAAAATTCTTAATTATTATAGTACTCTACATTCACTTATATCTTTAAACACCATAGAGATAGGAACCAGAAAATAGTAGATGCCCTTTTATGAACTTTATATGCTAAGATTCTGTTTGTTTTAGATTAAAATGTCAATTCAATTTCACCAATGACTTATTTAAAGCCTCACTTCTTTTTTTTTTTTTTTACTATAGTTGTATTTTTAAACAAAGTAAGACAGTCAAAATAAGGTCATCCATACACAATCTCAATTATAACTTACCACTTCTTTTTAAGTAAATTTAAAATAAAAAATAAATAAAAATAAAAATCCTTAACTAATGCATTCACTTATTACATATTGATCTGACACAATATATGGGAATTGATAGGGTTGAACCATAGCATCTACTCTTTTCTTATCATTATTATTATTATTTTTATATTATGCATTCAGTAAGTTTTGAATCAAAACCTTACCCTCTATCTCATTATTATAGACGAGAAGGTCATTTGAGGTAGATCTCATTGTTATAGTAAATTTGTTTTAATTAATTTGACCATAACATCAAAGTCCATACAGTTACTACTTCAAACATAAGCATGAATATCAACATAATTAGATAAAAAATTAATTCAAGAGGTTAATAAAAACCAATCAAATGGTCTACACTACTGATATGGTCCCTATCTTAGCACAATAACACAAACAACATCCTTAGTGAAACTGGCCAGTACCAATGGCCAATAGCCTCATGCAGTTCATATGCAGAGGTATCAAAAGAGATAATTCAGATGACAAAGTCATAGTTACACTGACCTGGTATATAGAAACAATTTATTTATGTCTGCTTCAAATTGTAATTGTCTTGGAATGGAAGAGTTTTCACAGCCTGTGAATATCATTTGCAAAAGAGAAAAAGGGTCATACAAAAGCACGAGAAAAAAAAGAAAAGAAAAAGAAGAAATGCAAACATAACATAAATGAAAGATAGTTTTAATCTTTATGAAGAATATTGTTATCAAAAACCCAACTCAATTCATTAACAGTCATAGATTTGGCTCAATTAAGTAGAGTTTGCTGGTTCCAAAATGGGAAACCCATTTTTTAAATAGGGAACAGTATTTTTAGTAAAACTGTAAAACAAAAACGAGAGAGAGAGAGAGAGAGAGAGAGAGAGAGAGAGAGAGAGGGCCTCTTGGAATTTGTGGAATAGAAAAGTCATTGTGAAATAAATCAATGAGTCCAGGAAGCACTACCTTTTGGCTAGATAACGATGCCTCACTTACTAAGGCAGACTCTTAGCTTTTCCACTAAATTCATCTTTATCATTGTAGTCACATAAATCCAATCTTTTATTTCATCGGCAAATCTAAAATAAGCATGTCTCCAAGTCCTATTAAAGAAGAGAGCTCCACAAATTGCCCAAAAGCCAGTTGCGAATCCAACTCCCATACCAATGTAGAAGCTGGAGTATTTAGAATCATATTCAACAATGCCAATTGGTGATCTATTCAAAGATTGTTCCTCAATTGTGCAGCTTTTTGGAAGAGGATCACCATATAACTGAGGATTTCCAATGTACCTAAAGGCATCAAATGATTGAAGCTGGGTGATTGAAGGAATTCTACCTGAGAGGTTGTTGTATGACAGGTCCAAGAGACTAAGAAATGTCAAATTAGACATGCTTGGAGGAATTTCACCCGATAAATGATTCCGTGAGAGATCAACTGACTCTAACTCTTTCATACTCCCAAATTTTTCTGGTATCTTTCCCATCAAATGATTTCGAGACAAATTCAAAAAACGTAATTCAGAAAGATTTGAAATTTCAGCAGGGATTGATCCGGACAAGTTGTTACTTGAAAGGTCTATAAGCCTAACTAACTTAAGGTTCTCTTCGTATTCCATTTCGTTCCCTTTGGGAACCAACTGAACATTCTCAACATATATATTCAAATACATAAATGAAATAACATTGGAATCTGGTAATGCCATTGCACTAATATTTTTCAAGCAGTTTGGTATGGATCCTGATAGGCTATTATCGACAAGATCCAATACTCTAAGAGAAGAAAGTTGGCATATTTGTTGAGGTATATAACCCTTGAATTCACTTGATCTTAGACGGAGAACTAAAACATTTTTCATTTCTCCAATCCATAGTGGTATGACGGACAAATGATTATCACCCATATCAATGAGCCTTAGATTTGAGCACTTTTTCAACAATGAAGGAATACCTCCATAGATGCTATTGTTTTGTAAACGCAATGATTGGAGATTAACTAAAGCCCCCATGGAGTAGGGAACTCTACCTACTAGATTATTGCTCCCTAAGTTTAAATGGATCAAAGACTTCCAATACTTCCAACAGTGAGAAAGTTCTCCTGATAAGAGATTGTTTGATGCATCTAAAAACTCTAATTTATTCTTTCTAATTTTCTTTTGGCATAAGAAAGTAGAAA